>OX596219.1:13568290-14054634 GCA_951394215.1 Glyphodes perspectalis
GAAGACAACTATAGGCACCTGTCTGATACGCTACAAGACAGTTAAAAGTTTCGTTAGGCGGGACAAAAGATGACGTAATTTGGCTTATCAAAATCATATTTTAAACTAGCTGTGCCAGCGGTGTCACCCGAGTTTATGGTTAATATTATAAAGACTATTTCCGTCATACATGATTTCTATGTAACTTTAACCAATAAGGCTGCACACTCGACGGAAGCTTAAAAAATGGAGAAACTTCTCCCGTTTTCCCAACATTTCCCTTCACTAGTGATGAAAAGTATACTATAACCTGCCCAGGAGTATGAAGAATAATTGTACCAAGTTTCGTTAAAATCCGTCGAGTAGTTTTTGTTTCTATAAGGAACATACAGACAGATAGACAGACAGACAAAAATTTTACTGATTGCATTTTTGGCATCAGTATCGATCACTAATCACCCCCTGATAGTTATTTTGAAAATATATTTCATATTAAAAGAAGGTGATGTTAGGAGTCATAAAAATCGTAGAGCTTGTATAAAAAGGATTATGAATGTTGAAGAGGCGAGTGAGGTGTGTAAGGATTGTGCCATATGGCGTTCGGTTCTCTCTGCCTACCCCGCTAGGGAAGTGGCGTGAAGTTTAGTTAGTTAGTTATATTTCATGTACAGAATTGACCTCTCTACAGATTTATTATAAGTTTAGATTATCAAATAGCTTCACTTGAATATCTAACATAAAAACAGTCCTAATATAACAGAATAAAAATATTTTATTAGTATGAATACTAAAAAGAGAGAAATCGTGCAGAAAAGAATGCAGAAGAGGGTCTGAGAACTCGAAAGTTTAACATGTGCTTGACAGGGTACACTACAATTCAGCTTCTTCACAGCGGGTTGCCCAACATGCGTGGACGCGTAAACGGTTGGCTCACCTCAAGACGCAGTAGTCCCTGGAGGGCAGGTTGATGGTGGCGGCGGTGACGTACTGGAACACCTCCGCGGTGGCGTCCAGCTTCTCCACCACGCGCCACTTCACCAGCGAGTCGTCCCACACGTGCCGCTCGCGGAGTATCCTGCAGCAGAAGGGTCAATAAGCAAATAAGTTATACTGTGGCGTTTTTTACACATATGAAACTACACGCGTCAGTATGGTTTTAGCTTCGCATTGCGTACAGTAGTCACTTCTCTAAAGAGGCGATCCTCGACCATGTCATCTATACTTATAATAAATCTGTAGAGAGGTCAATTCTGTTCATGAAATATATTTTCAAAATAACTATCAGGGGGTGATTAGTGATCGATACTGATGACAAAAATGCAATCTGTAAAATTTTTGTCTGTCTGTCTGTCTGTCTGTCTGTATGTTCCTTATAGAAACAAAAACTACTCGACGGATTTTAACGAAACTTGGTACAATTATTGTTCATACTCCTGGACAGGTTATAATATACTTTTCATCACGCTACAATCAATAGGAGCAGATTAGTGAAGGGAAATGTTGGGAAAACGGGAGAAGTTACTCCATTTTATAAGCTTCCGTCGCGTGTGCAGCCTTAATGGTTAAAGTTACATAGAAATCATGTATGACGGAAATAGTCTTTATAATATTAACCATAAACGCGGGTGACACCGCTGGCACAGCTAGTATATTAAATACAATGTCTATCTGATGTTAAATGTCTACTGATTTACCGGTACATTACCGGTTGTTTGGAAAAGATAACCATACCTACAAAACTATGTCTTGGACATAAAAAAAAAATAAGTAAATCCAAGTGGAGTTTTTGGTCTAAAAGCTGATGATTTGGATGTAATGCTTGCTCATGACGTTTTTTAAGAATAAGTTTGCATTTGCCGCACTGAAATATTAGACCTGGTCAGATTTTTACATATTTCTCTTTTAACTATCATCTTCCATCTACATATCAGCGCAACTTCCTCAATTCTCATCATACCCACATACCTTTGCATAACCTCCTGGGGCGGCGCCTCGACGTCGGTGGTGGCCCGCCACAGACGCAGTGGGTGTCCGTCGCCCACTTTCTTGCAGCACAACTCCACGTGGGGCGCCGCACCCGACACTGACATCCAGCCACGGGTCCTGCAATCGGTCAACTGTGTTATAGCTTTTGTTTTGGGTTCATTGACCTCGATGTAATTCTTGACAGCTGGTCTATTGGTTGCTCGAAGGTTTCAATTTTGCTTAACATGATGATCTTGTAGTAGCAACAATTGGTCTTGCGAGCCATGTTAGGGCTCATGACCGAAAATTTACTTAATTTACTGACCGGGGTCGCCGTCATCGAAATTGATGAGGAGGACTATAATATTGGCTTTTCCTGTCTTAAAACAGGGGGGCCAGCAGTCTACTGGTCATTCGTCTTTAATAGATTGCATTCTTCAAATTCATTGACCTTGAGACCGCATTTGGTAGCTAGTTTGTTGGCTGGTTCTCTAACAGTCGCCTGTAATATCAGCTTTGGTTTTTTTTTATTGATTTCGTTAAGGCATTGAAGCACTTATTTGTTAATTATTTCTCTAGCATTTATAATATTGTTAAGTTTTTTGGGTTTATTTACCCTCATAAGTTATTTGAAAGCATAGTCCCCAAAATAAAAATGAAAAAAAAATAAATAAGCGCGGCTTCTTTATCTCTTGCTAACCTACTATTTAGCTTTTATATTTTTTTTCTTTTATTGATATCATTAAGGCATTTAATAGCATAATCTATCGTTTCTCAAAAACATTTGTTTTAACGTCATTCAAAGTTTTAATTAAACAAAACCCTTAAAAAACGTCCGTATAAACTCTACATTTATTTAAGGCCTTACTTAATATTACGCGATTATGTTAGGTTCACAATCAACATCCTATACATGGAATTTAAGGTTTATGCAAAATTTCTGCAAAATATAACTTGTAAGTATAGAGGTTAATAAATAAAATGATTATTTCTTACAATTAGTGTACAAATAATATAACATCAATGCTATTTATTTAACTTGAAAGTAAAGTTAGAGAAACATAGTAATCATATTGTATAATATAAATATTTCATAAAAGGCATGTTATCGGAGTTACTTTTAAAATATCGATAATCTTTCTCTAGTTATAAGATAATAGTCTTAATTCTATATATTAAGTTATTATCACTATTTATTATGACGTGCTGTAATGTTTAGTTCAGTGTTATTATTAAAATTGTGTTTATCAACAATCAAATAACGTCTAGAAAAAGAAAAGTGATTAAACACTAGTACGATACACCTAAGTGGCCACGATATTCTACGATGAGTATGGAGTGTGTTAAGACGTTTGCTATGAAAGGACATTATTGTTCTGTTCTTTATTTAGTTCCCGAATTTTATAATAATAAGTTATATTCATATAACTTTGATACCAACGATAATGATATACTATAAATTATCTCTCTTTTTCTTAATTTGTGTAGAAGTTTTCATTTAAGATGACGACGTAAGAAGAAATGATGCTGAATTCTGGCTGCACGTCAGACAATTATGATTTTTTTTATATAACTAACACAATCAGTTATCAGTTATTTTAAAATTTAAAACAAATATCATTCATTATTAAAATATGCGTCATTTGTATTGTTCATGGTATTGTCTGTTCAGAGGCGAAGAGACAGTTAAGTGCTTGAGAAGGCACTAAACAAACATTTTCCATTGATTAATCTGGCGGCATCAGACTAGGGATTAGATCCAGCTGTATTTTCCAGCAGAACCAGCACAGATAAAAATATTGTGAACCCAGCTGAATCCAGCATTCTAATGCCTACAAACAATAATTATAGGGAAAATTACTGCTTGTACAATTTTGGTCTTTGCAGAAAAAGAGAAGTAAGTATAAAGAGCAGAACCATAATCGACACCAATGATAAGGTCAGTGAAAGGCTCTAACACCGAAGTTCTCACCTCTTCCCCGACCGCCCACACACTCTAAAAGCATGAAACACAGTTAGACTATAAGAAACAGTTCAGAGAGGACAGTCGACAGTCTACCAGATTCTGGTCTAGGTATCCTTTGAAGCTAGTTAGTGGACATTGAAAAGATTACTTTATTACAAACGGAATGGAACTCACTTCTCTTTGGCTTCTTTTAGTAAAGCTTTGATGCAGGCTTGCTGGAAACCTTTCCAGTCTTGGTTGAAGTCCGCACCTAATTCTTCTAGCGCCACCTAGAATCATCAAAAATATGCTGGATTATGAACAGTCCAAATTATTTTTGACTATTTCTTTTGAACTATAACGGCAACAATATGATACGGCCAACTGAACGATGAGTGGTCAACGTACATATTTGCTAAAAGTTTCACAATTACGTTGCCGACTTTGCAAGTGCCTTCGAAAACTTATGTCTCATTGACAAACCTCCGCAGTGTGTGCACACATACTTGCGATGGTCCGAGTGGGACTTCCAGGGGCGTCTGCATCAGAACACGCCCTCTGCGGCTAAGATTGTAGTGGCGTCGATAATACATCCAGCCCTGCTTCAATGCATCACGTACCGGTACGCTCTCCTCGAAGTAGTTGAACTTGCAGCGCGCCAGCATGTCGGCCGGCGCGAGGAACAGCTGCGCATGCCGCTGGATTAGTAGCAGCAGGCACGCGTGCGCCGCGCGGCTCTCGCTGATCTGACGCTGGTCTGCCACGCTCTCGATCACCATCCTGGAGCGAGAAGGTGAGAGCAATTGGTAAGGGCTATGAAGCAAGAGAGCTATTTGTAAGTTTAATCCCCGCAGATTGCTATTGCGCTGGAACCTTGTCTAATTAATGTCATCAATCGTCACCAATATGGCGGCCAGGCGCATTAGCAATCTGCGGAGATAATATTAAGGAGTAAGTAAGGGGACTTGGAAAGCGCTGTGGAACCATCTTGGGGTGAGACCTGTGAGAACATTCGGTAAAGGATACAGTGTTTCTTGTGTTTGATTCTCTGTATGTTTTAGTTACCGCTATTTGATACGGCGCTATTTTTAATTTAGGTTAAAGGCTACGGTTTTGATCACCGGAGTGAGTATAAGAAGACACTTTTTTAACACTCGTTCAAGTGATCAACCCTCGACCATAGCATGGCTCGACCATCATAATCCTTTACCTATTCGAGTTTCCTTCTTTGGTGCTTCCAGTCTGGGGCGGCGCGTGATGCAGCCGCAGGAGTGTTGGCGCGAGGCACACCGCCAGGTTCGACGCCGTCATTTGGTTCACTACGGAGTGCTCGGCCACCTGGGGACGGACACCAGGTTATCACATTAAAATAAAGAATAATTGAACATTTATTAAGTAGCAGTCACATACGATTTCGGCCCCGTCCACATTTTACCCCTTTGGGGCAGGAATTCCGGAAAGGTCTCTTTATTGGTCATCAACAACTTTTAATCTACTAACCTCTTTAAGTATTTAACCTACTAGTAATTATTAGATCTATGATATTTAAAATGTTACGTATAATAATATTCGGATCTTTTTTAATTTCTCCACTATTCAAAGTCAAGCAACGCTCTTTATCATAAGAACTTAGTACTAGATAAGTAGCCAAAATTGAAATATTGAAATACGTAGATGATTTCTTACCTCATGGAGGAAGATGAGCAGCGAATGCAGAGCTTCTAAGTGCTCTTCAGGTAGCAGGAGTAACGCGCACTGGACGGCGTCAGGCCTCAGCGGTTCCGGAACATCTGGAGACAAAGCATCGAGTCAGGTAGTAATAAAAAATTAAAATGGAGGTAACATATATATTTACTATCATGCCCACTATCCCCGAAGGGGTAGCTAGAATTCAGAGCAATAACCGCTTTTAAACAAAAATAAATAGAGCTAGGTTAGGTGGAAAATTATCTTCAAAAAATCACAAGTGACGATCTCGTCATAAATCCAATATACCTACGTCGTCATTTTTTACAACATACTAGAACTGAATTTCAGGCAAGGATCATGTAGCGTCATGATTCCTGGGTAGATTGGATATAATATTTGAAATTAAATTTTTCCACGATTATCCCTGGAAAGATGCTAAAAAATACTTGCAATTTTCAAACAATAAAGAGAAAATACTTACGTTGGAAGATAGCAATGAACGTCTCGCTCAGCTTATTTGTCAGCAGCGCGTCCGGCAGCTCTCTAAAGTACTGCTTCACCATGTCAGCGACGTCGTGCGCCTGCGCACCGTCAAAGCTCAAACTGGACTGGTCAGGTTCAGTCAAGTGAAGGTTCTCAGTCGCGAAGAGCGCGTTGGTTGCCCCTGCTGCTTCTACGGTGCTCCTCAGCTTAGCGATGCGGGATTTGACGCCTGCCTTGCGGAAGATGCCCATCTGAAATCAGGTGGTTTGTTAGCGTGATTAAAGAAAGAATGTACAAAGAAAAATGTTTATTAGTACAATAGAAAAATGTTATAGTCAAAAAGAAAACGAAACGGATTCACGTCACATTTAGAACCTACTGGTCTAGAGAAGTTAAACCAGTTTTTGGACAATTAAAATAGTTAATTATAAAGTTGTATAATTGAAAATTCATAAATAGGTTGTAATGGGCAAACTTTGCAAATAGTTTAGGTTAGCTAAAATTAAAATAATGCTTGTTAAATAATCGCAACTGTAATTAAAAAACTAAAACTTGATTTATTCAAAATAAAAAATCATGTTCTGTTGCTATAATTAGCTACAACATTATAGTTAATTTAGTATAAATGAAAAACCGCCTTGCAAATTTTGTACCAGTGTGGCAACAGGAGTCGTATGGCTATGATTTGATGCCCAATTCCAATAGTGTCATACATTTTAAAATAGTTGTTTATTATTTAGGCTAAGATTAGACCTACAAAGTCAAACGCTCATAGTTTTAATACTAGAAATAAACACATATTTAATAAACTTCCAGATAGTCTACTAGCATTACCTTCACATATGTTGAAATTATGCATTTAAGTGCTTTTAATAAGTAAGGACTACTTAAAGATTGAAGACTTTTTAAATGACAAGCATTATTTTAACTTCATAATGAGGTGTTCACCTACAGTGTTGTTACCTAGTAAGTATAGATTTTTAATAACGAAATTGTAAATTTCAACATTTAAAAGAGTAACTGTTCTATCGAGTTTCTTGCCGGTTTCTTCTAGATAGAGTCTACCTTCCGAACCGGTGGTAATGTTTTTTTGTTATATTGACTATTTATAAGTGCTTTTTTGAAGCCTATATAAATCAAGAGATTTTGAATTTGAATTTGAATTAAGACTTGACTAAGTTTTGGTAACAAGTGAGCTAACGTCGACATACCTGGTCCAGTGCGTTGTTCTTGAGCCAGTTGAGTGCGCACTGTATGGGCTTGGGCAGCGAGTGCCCTGTCCTCTGCAGCGACACAGTCAGGGGCACTCCGAATACTGTTTTGTCTGAAAGTAAACGTTTTGAGGGTTCTAAATGATAAATCCAATATGTGTCATAAATATACAAGAAAATAACAAGCATTTGTATATTCAGTGATGTAAGAAGAAGGTTAGTAGGAGTTCTTAGTAGAAATAACGTTTGGATGATTGTGTGTTGACGATTTTGAGAATCCTACACAAATTAAAACATTTTGTACTATTCTTTTCACTAACAAAAAGGCATTTATCACATCCACAGCCAGTAGGTTACGTGATTATCAAGAGCGTATATTTCACACAACATATTATACCTAATATATTAATGTAAGGTACGTCAGTTTCTGCTGACGCTTTAATATCACGTCACATCTGCACCTCACCTTTATAATCAGGCGTCTTGATCTTCCTGATCAGCTTAGGCAGCTCCCAGTTCCAGCCGGACTTGTGCGAGGGGCAGTACCGCTCCATGCACGCGGTCAGCCGCAGCAGCGCCAGCTTGCGTAGAATGTGCAGCTGCCCGCATGACAGCGACGACATGGGCCGGGATACTGTGGATGGGTAATCAATCATTAAGGGTTAAGATCTCAACTAGTGATGCCGATCGATAGTCGACTATCGATAGTCTATCGATAGTTGACGTCATATTAATAGTATCGATAGCTTAGATCCAGGCAATATTATTGCATGAAAGCATTACTATCGATGCTACCGATAGTATTGTTGGTCACGAAGAATAAACTATCGATAGTATCGATACTATCGATAGTATTGTTCCTCGTAAATAAAAAAACTATCGATAGTATCGATACTATCGAAAGTTTGGTGATATCTAGCCATAATACTATCGATAATATCGATAGTATTGCAAGTCATCAATAGTCTTACCCCAATTTGGGCTATGGATACTATTGATAGTATCGATAGTATCGATAGTCCTATCGATATTCTAACTGATTTTCGAGGTCAACTATCGATAGCGAAACTATCGATAGTTCGGCATCACTAATCTCAACAAGAAGTGGCTAGCAGACAGGTTAATCACCACCGGCTATAGGCAGTCGCAATACTAGGGGCATAACTTCCTAACCTCCTAACAAGAGGTGGCAATGAGACGGGTGGTGTAAGTAACCACCGTCACCCGAAGATATTTGCAATACTGGGGGACTTCTTTACGTCATGTTCCGGTGTTTGTCGAGCTCAGAGCCCGACGACCGATCATCCAGGCTGGATGGGCTACATTCAGATGTAGCCTGTCTGGGTATTACATTGAAGCGACTTGACCTTCTGACCGATCGGACCTTCGCAACCTTAAGTAGAGATAGACAAAACCAGACTAAGTATGTGTAGGTTTCGTTACAATGTTCCCCTCACCGACGAGAGGAACTTCTTGTTTTCGAAGAAAATAATGTTAGTCGCATTATTTTCGAAACTTATGTAATTGATTCGTGAATTTGATTTAGTTTGATATTTATCATTGAGAAGTCGTAAAAATAACATTTCTTCCGATGTAAGCAATTTCATGTAAAAACTTAAAGTAACAATAGTAATTTAATTTAAAAAACAATTAAACCTTTTTGGAATGCAATAAAAATCCAATATAACCAAAATAGATTTTACTGCATTTGCAAAACCATCATTGTCTCAAGGTGAATCCTTTCACAATTCCTTTTGCATCAGCCTCCTTTCCAATGCCTCTGTACATTGTAACAAATTGTATTAATGACTGATTTACCCGTGAATTGTCAGCATCTATATCTATATGGGCAACGTCAGCAACTCACTATCTGACTTTGCATATTTCCTCAGTCTACGGTGACCGCCAACCATCCAGCAATTCACATGAATGGTACATTGAATAAGGATAAATGACCAAATCTTCTTTAATTTGAAATTGAATATATTTTGAACACAGATTATAAAAAGTGTTAATCACACAGTTTTCCAGAATCAAATAATTTATGGACATTCATTATTACTACAGCGGACCTTGATATGCTTGTCAAGTATAGTATATAAGGATCCAAACTCACGGTAAGCCTCCGGGTCCTTCTGGTTGGGGGTGGTGGGCTGCAGCGTGTTGTTCGCTTTGGGGCCCCCGTTCAGGGCACTCGTCCGGAACGAATACCATCTTTGTATATTGTTTCTACAACAAATGAATTGAAGGAATTAGTCACGTGAATTGCAACGCGCTGAAAAAGGTTTCTGGGCATAACTTTGCCCTTTAAATACATGAAACAAACAAAGCTCGAAGGAAATACGTTCAATGCAAGAACATATGGTGTAATAGTGGAACAGCTCCGTTGATACAATGGTTCAATGCAGATTGCTGCATGCATGACTTCACTTAACATCCGCTTAATTCTGGATCATGGGCTAAGCAGACTGCTAATGAGCACGGAACATGACGCTAGGTCTGGGTAGTCTAGCCGTTAATAGCTGTCGTCATCTCAGGGCAGCTGCTAGCAGGCACCTACTCAATGTTTGTTAATATCGTATCGAGTTTTCAGTCACCTCTTCCTCTTAACATCGTGGCTGCTCACTCGGGCAAGCTGGTACCTACTTGGTATTTGTTTCAAAAATCATACTGTTCAATTTCGACTCACTTCTTGGTCTTGATGTCGAGGCTGTCATCGTCGTCGTCGTGGTCATCGTGCGAGCGCGAGCCGCCCGAGTGCGGGCTACCCTCCAGCTCGGAGCTGCGCGACGCGGACTTGTCCCGCTTCAGGCTGCGGTCCCGGAATCTGTGGAAGAGATACGAGTATTGATGCACTCATCCTCCATATTGAAGCTGTATTAAATGGTGTACGAGCATAAATTGTGACTGGTGTATCCTTAAAATACTGGTTTGTTTTGTTTTTACGTTTTCTGCTTAGGAATATTTGGATAGCTGGAAAGTGTTGTGTGACACTAGGTACAGAGCGATAGGGTGCAATATTAACGCTGTCATTTATGATTGTATTTCGTTTTGTGTTTATTGTATAAAGAAATCTGTTGACGATTTGGCTAATGTATAATAAATAGAGCTTTGTAATTATAACGAATAAATATTATAATTTTGTCCGATGTTGGTCTAGGACTTAAAAAAGAATGTGCCAACTGTTTTTCTTGCCAAGCATGTCGTAAAAGGCAACTAATGGTACCTATATGGGGTTTAGGGTGTGTGATTGTGTAGGCGACGAGCTAGCCACTGGTCACTACTTTTTCACAATTTTCCATCTAACCCAGCCCATTGTCCCATGTTGGTCGGGGACTTAAAAAGAATGTGCCAACTGTGTTTCTGGCCTAGCATGTCGTAAAAGGCGACTAATGGTATATGGGGTTTTGGGTATGTGACTGGGCCCGCTGCCCCTTTGACTCTGCTTACCCCTTCGGGGATTATGGGCGTAATGTTATGTTATGTAAATATGTATATATATAAATATAATTATAATAACGATTTCCATATTTTTTATAAAATTAATGTGTTTGATAAAATGTTTGTGCAAGGAAATTAAAAGAACTGACTTATTTAAGCCGAAGCAATCAAACAATTCTCCTTGCAGATCTTCTATCATCACTTCAACGATCACCAAATCTTCATCAACGACATTGATTGTTATTATTTTCACTGACATTTGAATATCGTCCACTTCTATAATTTCAACTGTTCTACGCATAAGATTGGTATTAGCTAACAACTTGTATTTAAGTCCGGAATTATTAGTTGATGTCACACAGTTTCCAAAACACATTCACTTTCGAAAAGTTAATTTAGCAATCTATAATCAAGAAATATTATTTAATCATTTTCATTTCTGTAATTAACGTCTTTGAATAAATTACACACACAATCTAAACTATACTAAATTGAATTAAAATATTTAGAAAATTAACAATTATATTTAGTTAGTATTTTTGTCACTCGTACACTTCACTTATTTTCCTCTGTTGGTGCAAATAAACACGTCTTTGTCCCTACTTGCAACAAGGTCAACGCTTCAAGAAAACCATGTTTATACAAAATCGCAGGACATTAGCATACGAATAAGACATTTGCCGCGCATTACCATTCATTATTATCGAGAAACACTCATTTGGAACTAATGAGAGCGAGTAATTAGTTTTAAATGAGACGCTTTCAAATAAGGGAATCCGTGGTCCTAGGTGAATGTGGTATTTTAAGTGGCTTTATTTAGATGTTGCGTTTTTTCGAAAGCTGTTTAAGGTAAAAGCCGTGTTAAATGTGATTGGAATTGTCTTTCTTGTAAATTGTGATGCAAACACATAGCTGTGATTGAAGATTTATTCGGAAAATAATGTAAACTGACATACATAATAATATGAAAGAAGAGTTGACATTTCTTAATATTTCTTCACTGGTGTTTAATAAATAATAAATTCTTCAGACTGACACACCAATTCCCTAGTTCTAAACTAAGCTGAAGCTTGTATGGATACTAGGTGAACGGATAGACATACTTAAATACGTTTATAAACATCCATGACTCGAGTACAAATGTCCATGTTCATCACACGAAACATTTGCCCCTAGCGGGATTCGAACCCGCGACCCTTGGTTTCGTGGTCTCTGACCACTCGACCAATGGGCCGGTTAAAGAAACTATGATCATAATATGTTACTATTATAATACGCAACTTGAAATCGACATATCAAGAATTTGCGAGTGCTTTCTAAATGTAATGTATATTATATAAAATATTGATGTACCTAAAATGGTCTCTAGTATTGTTTGTGTGTATCCACATGTCAACTGTCGCACGCGCCAAAAAAGTAATTCATCAAAATATACTTCCGTAGTGGTACCAAGTCCTGGTATCCGCAATCCAATATCTAAGCCAATGTTTTTCGTTCAACGATTATTTAGTGACTAGAAAAGATGTAACATTAGTAATTACAGACCTTAATGATTTAAATAAGTATTAGAACATTACGATTAAAATCGAACCTCTCCCTCAAACACTTAGCGATGAAACGAGAGCCAATATAATAATTTATAATTACCATTCTACCGCGCTAAACTAGGTCATTACTATATTGCACAATGTCTAACTGACCTATTTTTCTAACTTTGTTCCAAACTGAATTGACTAACTCCCAAACGTCACTGGCAATTACCTCATTCCACAGCTTGAGTTAAGTCATCAAGTACACTTAGCAAGTTGGAAACTTTACGGTTAACACGAACTAATCTATCGGGAGTTAGTTCGGAATATGTAATTCAATTCCAGCTTAGCTAACAGTTAAAGTGGAAACTAATGTGTTGGACAAATATTAGTTTGCTAAAGTATCTAACAGTCAATAAGTGGTTGGAGATTGCGCGCCTGTCATTATACTTAGTTTAGTTGCGTATGAAGGGGGTATTCCTGTTCTGCAGTAAATGGTTGGAACACTTTTGTGTTGTCACACCAGTCTGGTCTTCAAAGCAGTGTCTAATATGATTTAATTTTCATACTAAACTTTCTATTTAAGAGTGGTGGTAGCTCAATGGTAAGGACACGCGCCTCTTAACCGAGGAGTGCGGGTTCAAACCCGGGCACGTACTTCTGGATTTTTCAAATTTATGTACGTATTTATACCAATAGCTCGACGGTGAAGGAAAACATCGTGATGAAACCTGCAAATTTAAACAACTTCGGATTTGTAACCATGATCCAAAAATTGTCTGGTTCCCCTATCTTTGGGTTACGAAGGTCAGATCGGCAGTCACTTCAATGCAATTACCAGACTCGCTAAATCCTGGGTCATGGTCTAAGCGGACCCCGTCTAAGCACGGGACATAACGCTAGGAAGATGAAGATGATAAAATCAAATAAAGTTTCTATTTAAAACTTTGTTCTTTTATTCTTTTACGAATACAGACCTAATCTTATAAATATTGTCAGTAAAGAAAGCTCAATCTGTCTTTCGTAATTTCGTATTTTATATTGCTGTATGACCTTATTGTATTGTACCACCTCCCCTTCGGGTGTTATGGACGTGATGTTATGTCTGTTTAAGACCTCATTCTTGAAAACAAACCTTGCTATACTAGAAGTCACTCAAGCAAAAATATGAATGTTAGATAGTGTATGTGATTCGGGAATATTGTGTTTCGGAATTAGTTTCCTTCTGTCACTCAATATAAAGCTAACTAACTAAACTTCACGCCACTTCCCTAGCGGGGTAGGCAGAGAGAACCGAACGCCATATGGCGCGATCCTTACACATAAAGCATAAGAAGATTACAATAAAGATCCGTCTCAATCAGTTATATATGACTCACTTCTGTCCATCTTTCCCCAGATTAAGAGAGCTGGTCCGGATGGCCTGCCGTCGATGCGGCGTGTGGCCTGGCGACTTCTGCACCTCCCGGAGAACTGCTGGATCCGGTTTCAGTTCCACTGGCGACGGGGGCTCCACGTATACCTAGTATAATTTGAAAATAGTAGAAAAGTTTCTAGCTCAGGATTTAGAGGTTAAAAGTTGCACGATGTACAAGCAACTGCTGGTGACAGGTTTTCTGACTGCCTGATAATACCATTGCATCTGAATTACTTATATCCGTAGAAGACAATTTGTAAGGAGTTTATTTGGTCTTAGGATAGGAATGTATCGTAAGTGCCAACTTTGATTACGATTTCCATGAAATTAGGTAATAATTTCTTATGAAAGTCAAATGAATATTTTTAAGTGGCTCTAAGTTAACTTAATGTGTAAGTAATGTACTGACCTCTGCATTATGATGTGTATTATGATCCTTATAATAATTGTGTCTCCAGCTTGCTGGCTGGCACTCCGAGTCGCTCAGCGCACTCGAGTCGTCATTCTTGATCCCTCTATGAAATATCCTCTTCGCTCTTCCCAATTTGGACTTGGAACTTTTATTGCTGGACCCCATGCTTCCATCTGAGGCGTAGCTGGAGCTATCGTCTCCAAAAGGAGGGTTTAAGACGAAGGATTGTTCAAGAGGAGCGATAGGAGATGGAGGCATTATAGTCATGGGGGAAGGCGGCTGGGTCCTGATCGCAGGTGCATGAGCTGGCGACGTATTGAAGTCTGGGAACGGGAAAGCCGTTGGGGTAGTCGGCGTCATGTCTATATAGTTTAAGTCTGGATATCTGTCTGTCTGCGCGTCCAAGAAGTGTGGGGAGGACACGATGACCTCAGTCCGGTTCTGGCGTTTTCTTCTGCGTGTCTTCAAGGACTCCACGCGTCGTAGTAAAGCTTTGGCTCCATCTCGGAGACGTTCAGAGCCAGTTCTTCGGAATCTGGTGCCGGTCTCTTCGTCATCTTCTTTGTCGCTCGGTAACTGTATCTGCTGGCCAGGAACGGTTAATCTGAAACAAAAGAGATTATTTTAAGGACTGGAAATAGGCGTAATTAATATATACGTACTAGCATAAACATGTATACATAATAATACATTATGTGTATAACTTTTAAAATTATGTGGTGGTACAACCGCCAGTAAACTACAAAGTGGACTAAGTGATATACAAATCGTAAAGGGGACAAATGTATAAATGAACATATTTATATGTAGCTGACTGGCTCGATGGCGCATTCGGTAGTGATCCTTCCCCATGCGCCAAGAGTTGTGGGTTCGATCCCCACCCAGTACAAATATTCGTATGATGAATACTTGTGTTTGTTTTGTGTCTGGGTGTTAATATCCACACTTTAAGTATATATTTGTAATACCACTGTTAATTCTGATATCCGTAGCACAAGTGCTTAAGCTATTTACCTCGGAGTCAGATCAACGTATGATGTAGTTTGATATATTTATTATTATTTATTTATGTAGATACTCCAGTCAAATCAACTTATTTATTCAATCCTGATCAAATTAGTAAGTTATAATTTACAAATTGTAAAAGTGACGAATCTTAATCCAATCAAATACACTTCAAAAACTTTCACGTTAATATTATTAGTACGATAAACGGCCGAGAAGTAGTTGCAAAGTGAGTTTAAGCTACCCGTTTTCTAGGCTATGACAAAGTCAGTGTAAAAGTGTGCGTCTGTCCGCGCGTACTAAAACTAGACGATGGCTATTACACGGAATTACGCCGTTTCCATCAAGCTTACAGATATTAAAGCCGGCAAATAATATTGCAGTTTAGAACTCCGGGAAACGGGACGGGGCTTCGGAGCAAGAGGGCAAGAGATTACGTGAGCCAATAAGGATTATTTTATTCCAACACGTGCATTTATAAGAGCAATGGTGGCTTGCCGGTGGTTACAGACTGTATTCATCGTTGATATTCGAGCATGTATCTCAGGATTTCTGAAACGAAGTAAGGATTTGTACTGCCTTGACGATGAAGGAAACCATTTGGGGAAACTTGTATATTCAAATGACTATATGGATGTGTAACCATACGCTATTAAAATAATTTATCTGATAGCAGTCCCTACAATGTAAGTTAAACATTAGCTTTATCTAGTCTAGAATTGTTGTCAAAACGAGTTCCAATTAGGATTGGACTAAATTTGATACTTAAGATATTATTTTTCTCAATTAAGTTAAGCTTTTTTTGTTCCATTTTGGACGGGAACTTAAAAAGAAACTATCTGTGTTTCTTGCCTAACACGTCGTAAAAGGCGACTAATGGTATATGGGGTTTTAGGTATGTGATGTGTAGGCAACAAGCTAGCCACTTGTCACTACTTTTCACAATTTTCCATCTAATCGAGTTTTGTTTTTTGGGTTAATGTGGTTAACCTGGGCCTGCTGCCCTTTTCACTCTGCCTACCCCTTTGGGAATTATGGGCGTGATGTTATGTATGTATGTAAGTTAAGCTTTTCTCACCAGTGCATAACTATATAAAAAAATGATGAAACCAGACATTACCTAAAGAAGAAGATCAGAGTTGAAGACTTCAAGCTGCTTTATTTGATTTGTTCTACAAGGGTAGTAATTATAACGTTGCCCGCTGCCACCAGGACCCCAGCCGAACGCTCTAAGTGGTAAGTTTGAAATAACTCCCCAAGTTAATTAACAACAATTATTCCATTAGATTTCACAGGCAACAACTTTGGAGTTTCGCCCTTTCTTTTATGTTAAGGGAACGTTTATTAACGTTTTGCGAAGCGTTTTCCGCCTTGTTGAATGCCCGAGCCTTGAGATTTTGTTGAATAAATTTTTGTTTATTTATACCTCATTAATTTTAGAGTTGCTTTTGTTCAGGCGCAGTTTTTGATGTTTATTTTATCTGGTTGACTTTTAAGTGTTTAGCGTCTTATGTTTAAACTAGCTGTGCCAGCGGTGACAGACAGACAGACAGACAGACAAAAATTTTACTGATTGCATTTTTGGCATCAGTATCAATCACTAATCACCCCCTGATAGTTATTTTGAAAATATATTTCATGTACAGAATTGACCTCTCTACAGATTTATTATAAGTATAGATTAGCTATGACGTATATCGTGGTATAGTATCTTCTATTTTGGGAACTTAACTTATCTACTTTTCATAAACGTTTACGTTACCTGCTGATCCAGTTTATAGTTTTAATCGTATAATTTGATGAATATGACGTTTCTGATCTGATCTGATCTGTTTTCATAGTAAGTAATTTTAGCTGTTATTTTGTAAAAGCCACAAACTTTTAGACCTTAACAATAATCTAATTTCTCGGCTTACCCTGATAGGCAAATAAATAATAAATAATAATAAATAAATAAATATTACACTACATCACATACATTGATCTGACTCAAAGGTAAGTAGCTTAAGCACTTGTGTTACGGATATCAGAAACAACAGTGGTATTACAAATATATACTTAAATATTCAATATTAACACCCAGACACAGAACAAACACAAGTATTCATCATACGAATGTTTATCCTGGGTGGGGATCAAACCCACAGCTCTTCGCATGGGGCAGGGTAACTACCGAATGCGCCATTGAGCCAGTCGACGATAGTTTAATTAAATAATCTATTTTGACCATTTTCTGGCTGCAACAACGTCATCGAAGCCGTAATGGCTCTTAATATAAAAGGGAAAGTTCATAAATATGAGTAAGACAAGCTTCCTGCAGTCTCTCTGATCCATTTGCTGGTACAGTTAGGCATACTTTTCCAGACCATAACATAACATAACATCACGCCCATAGTCCCCGAAGGGATAAGCCTCTACCTAACGAATGAATGTGGTTGAAGGGGCATACTGCCCCTCTAGGGCGGCATGCCCCTTAAACCACATTCAGCCAAAAATAAAGCCGGGCTGGGTTAGATGGAAAATTGTGAAAAAGCAGTGACAAGCGGCTAACCTGTCGCCTACACAATCACACACCCAAAACCCGATATACCATTAGTCGCCTTTTACGACATGCTAGGCAAGAACCACAGTTGGCATATTCTTTTTAAGTCTCAGACCAACACGGGACAGTGGGCTGGGTTGAATGGAAAGCTGTGAAAAAGGAGTGACAAGCTTGTCGCCTACTCAGATACATACCCAAAAGCCCGTAAACCATTAGTCGCCTTTTACAACATGCTAGGTAAGAACCACAGTTGGCACATTCTTTTTTTTTGTCCCAGATCAACATGGGCCAAGTCCTAGACCAACATTTTCCAGAAAAAATTAGATAATAAGCAACAAAACGCGATCGCAATTATGACTCGTTTAAACCCGCAGGAGCTGTCAAATTTTTCTTAATCAGTTCTAACCTAATCACGAAACCCTGCTGCCGAGGATCCAAACAAAGATAACTAGTAGAATCATAGACGTGTTTTGTCCAGGCCTCTGGAATCGGAACGTTGACAGTTGGACGTTTTTGAATACGCTTTTTGAATACGGAATCGACGATTTCAATGTTGCGGTTGATGCGGCCACAGTGTTTCAGCCATGTAGGTTGTTCAAAGATATTAAAGTCTTACCTACCTAGTAGTACAAAGAGCTGGTTTTATCATCCAAAGTATGGTTAAAAATTAAATAAATTGAACAACACAAACTTTGACTTTTGCATTCAAGTTTCAAATAAAGATTTTAATGAAATTTAGACTTATTCTTGCAAATTGTACCCAATATACCAACCAAAGACGGAGATGGCTTTCTGGTACGTATACTCTTCGAGATAAAGGGGCTTTTCTTGAAGTGGAGAGAAATTTGATATATCCTACATTGTTTCTTTTCCTTTCGGGTGGCGGACAGTGTGACGTCAAAGTCCGTTATTCTATCCTCATCTTCTGAAAGTGAACCAAGACAAATAAAGGACTGCCAAAGAAAAGTGGGACAGAAAGCTATCGAGAAATAAATCTATTTTTAGAAACAGGAATACGAAGTGTACCGTGTCAATAGGTACATTTTATTCCGACATTAACCGTGATTTCGATGGACTCGCCGGTTCAACTGCATCTTAACCTGCATACAAATGTGCTAACTGAAGTTGCACGTGTCAGGTGCTGGTGGGGTGAGCCCACGAACCTATTAAGTTTGATCATGTCATACTAGGTGATGACTTCAGCTTTGATTCGTAAAATGTTTTGGCAATAAATTCGTTTAACCAAATTCAGCCAAAAACAAAATTTTGTTGGTTTGAAACTTGTGAAAAAAATTGGTACATTTATTTTGAAAAAAATTGGCTATCTCGTCACCTACACAATCTTAAACCCAACTCTCAATATATCTTTAATTATTTTCAGTCCCAGACCAACATGGGACAGATTTAACATAAACGTCAATATGGACCCAAACGATAATAACTTAAATTTTGTAAACATCGTTATTTTATATTTTGGTGTCCGAAAAGCCGACTTCATAACATGGTTCAAATGCAAATATGATCTATACACCCCTGTAAAATATGTTGTTGAAAAGAGTAACTAGCGAGTTTCTTGCCGGTTTCTTCTCGGTAGAACCAACATTCCGAACCGGTGGTAGATTCATAGTAAAAGTTGATTTTCCTGTTGAATTGACGATTTATAAGTGTTTGTTTCAAACCTATATAAATAAAGAGTATTTTGACTTTGACTTTGACTTTGACTTTGAAATTTCTCAGTGTCTTTTTTCATATATTCTAAAAGGGTACATTGAAGGTCACGATTTCATTTAACGCTGCAACCTGCATACAAACAAGTGCAGTATGCGCGTGCGCACTGCACGTGTCGCGTAGTGCTAGTCAAATAAGCCATTGAACCCATTAGGTTTGCTGTCTTATGAATCACTTAGATGAGGAATACGGCAGAGTTTTACTGTGGAAAATTTAAAATCAAATTTTAATTCATAGTTGACTCTCATTATTAACAAGCAATTTGACCAGCTTTAAATTAAAGATATCTGTCATTTTGAGTCGTTTATTATGAAGCTTTAATCCCACTATTGAAATAGGCTGTCTATAATCTATGGCTTTTCTTAAAATTCAGCTAATTTAAGAATCAAATTAGTCTATGATTTATGAAAACTAAACGATTTTAAGAAAAAACATTTAAATGTTTTCTTTCAAACTGTGAATTGATAATTCATAATAGAATCAGAATTTCTCAAAAAAATTGGATTCCAAGTAAAGGGCCTAAATTAGTTGTTTGTTTGTATTTATTTATTAAGTCTCACTAACAATACATACATTAAGCATTTACAGTAGTACACTATAATATATATATATATATATATATATATATATATATATATATATATATATATATATATATATTGTTATGATGTACATGTCATTAACTTAGTAAAACTGCCGTGTCACTTGATGGAAATATATAAAACTTGGAAACGTGTTTCCATGTTACTTAACACGGGCAAAACCTATCGTGATGGAAACGAGTAACCCAGTCATCTCTTATGTCATACCCAGGTGGATTAGTCACCGTGCAGCCCGTTCGCTAAGACATGAGCTTACCAGGCAATGAACCCATAACCCACACGTTGTGTCATGGCAACTGGTCGTTAGCCGAAACATTAATAGCCCTTTAAAATACAATGTTATTTATTGGCGACACACGCTAATGTGTAATCACGGTAGAAGGATTCATAATTCCAGATTTAGGTTAGTAACTTGTTTAGCACTTTGTTTTATATTAGGTACTAAAGGTGACAAACAAGTGTTTGGCTTCACTGTAACATACTTTCTATCATCATTGAGAAATAATTATAGCGACAGATTTTATTTTACAATACAGTTTATACATATCTAAGTCTATGGAGAACATTTTGGATTTTGCGAGTCTGGTACAGATTAGTATGACAATTATGCCGTCGTTGATCAAGCATATTTGGATATTATTTGTTAGACATCAGAAATGAATAAATAAATATATTAATTTATTCTCTTTCTTACATATAAAACATCACGCTCGTAATACCTGAAGGGGCAGGCAGAGTCAAGAGGCAGCTAGCCCATATAACCACATTTAGCCAAAAATATAACTGGGCTGGCTGGGTTAGATGTAAAATTGTGACAAGTAGTACTTTCTTTCCTTAAATCCTTATTTATACAAGCAACATTTTTTTTACTTTACAACTATTGCATCTGACTTTGTAATAGTGTAGTCAAAATTTCATTTTCGAATATTGGAAGCATCATGCGTAATAATGAACCCGTTTGATTGGGTCATCTATCTACGGGATTTGATGCCTCATCGCAATAGCTTAATTGTTATAACGAGATGTGTAGATTTTAGCAAAATCTAAATACTAATAATTACACCTACAAAAAAATGGTGACGTTTAAGAATGCAAATACCTAAAGGGCGAAATTTGAAAATTTTTTTTTTTTTTTTCGTTCCCTTATGTATCATGCGATCAGTCATGTTGACTATAAGCAGATGCGGTGAAGTCAAAAAGGTTTTTAAGGTGTTACTCCCAGCAGAGTCACCTCTTCATTTTTATAGTCAGACTTCAAAGTGACTATTATTGGTCAAAGATATCTCGCCGCTTCTTCAGTCGGCGAATAGTTTCCGGAATTGTCAGCTGTCCTGCAAGCCGGTTAGGGTGTCCCTGCAAGCGTGACTTGTACCTGCCAGTGTGGCTGGTAATCACGTCCTTAATCATAGGCAGGTTAAGAATCTCATGGATTTCTTTTGTTTTGATAAAATAAATAAATAAATTTGAAACATAAATAAATAAATTCTCCAGACTGACACACCAATTCCTTAGTCCCAGACTAAGCTTGTGCTTGATACTAGGTGAATGGATAGACATACGTATCTAAATATGTTTATAAACATACACGACTCGAGTACAAATGTCCATGTTCATCATACGAAACATTTTCCCCTAGCGGGGTTCGAACCCACGACCCTCGCTTTCGTGGCCAGGGTCTCTGACCACTCGACCGACTGGCCAGTCATGTAGCTAAGTCTTTTTTTGTATTTCGGAATAAACTTTATTTTCAGAATGTTTCCGATGAGTGATTTAAATAAATAAATAATATAAATTCTCCAGACTGACACACCAATTCCCTAGTTCCAAACTAAGCCTATGCTTGTGCTATGGATACTAGGTGAACGGATAGACATACTTAAATACGTTTATAAACATCCATGACTCGAATACAAATGTCCATGTTCATCACACGAAACATTTGCCCCTAGCGGGATTCGAACCCGCGACCCTTGGTTTCGTGGCCAGGGTCTCTAACCACTCGACCAACGAGCCAGTCATACATACATACATTTAAATAAATCTATTCACAAACTTCAGAATTTTAAATGTCAGTAAATAATTTAAGGGTCGTGCCATATGGCGTTCAGTTCTTTTTACCTACCGTACTAGAGAAGTGGCGTGAAGTTTAGTTAGTTAGTTAGTGAATAAATATTCCTCCTGACACTATTAATTTGCACGTAACATCAAAACTATGACAGGACGTGATTTCTATAGTTACAGTAATGAGCCGGCGAAAGTCAACTCTTTATTAGGGGAATAAACCAGTCCCCGAGGGATCCACGGGAAACGTCCTGCGGCAGACCCAACCCTGCACGTGCGGACACTACTCTATACAGATAAATCAAATTGGAGTGTCTGTCTGTAATATGTATTGCAATAAGTTTTTTTCGATAGAATCTACTTTCCGGTGGTAGTATTGTTTCTTATTTTTTTTTGTTTATTGAATATTTATAAGTGCTTTCTTGAAGCCTATATAATAAATAAAGATATTTTTAATTTAAATTTGAAATAAAAGTCTGCGGTTGAATTTTTTATTAAAAAGTTTTTATTAGGTAAAGTATTTGTCTGTCTACCTGTCTATCTGTCGTCGGACTGTCTAATCCGGGTGATTTTCAGAATGACTGAATCGAGTTTCAGGACTTTCACTTGTGGGCGGTACAAGGTAACAATGAAACTTAATTTTTTTTTAAACGATACAGGGTTCCTTACTAAAACTTTTTGTTGGCAAATTCTTCGGACGAAGTCGCGGGCACCAGCTAGTAGACAATAAAGTTGTTAACACGTGCTAAGTACTAAAAGTGGGTTAGTGTCCCGATCTGGTGATTATATTCGGTCTAACTAAGTGGCAATGCTCGTTGGCACGTAAAGACGACCCTCATTAAAACTTCGTCGCCAGAATATTTATTTAAAACTTACTTCAAGTTAATTTGGAAAACCAAACTGTCGCTACGTGTGTGCGGATTTAAGTAATAGCTAGATTACGGCTGCGTTTATGGGTGTCATGGGAGTAAGAATGTGGTTAAAGGGGCCTGCTGCCTCTTTGACTCTGCCTACTCCTTCGGGGATTATGGGCGTGATGTTATGTTATGTGGGAATGCGGTTAAAGGGGCCTGCTGCCCCTTTGACTCTGCCTACTCCTTCGGGGATTATGGGCGTGATGTTATGTTATGTGGGAATGCGGTTAAAGGGGCCTGCTGCCCCTTTGACTCTGCCTACTCCTTCGGGGATTATGGGCGTGATGTTATGTTATGTTATGGGATTAAGATGTTTTGAAGAGAAAATTTAGTGTTTTATGTTGGTCTGTGTTTCGAAAAGAGTACCAACTGTATTCCTAGGACGTTGTAAAAGGCGACTAATGGTATACAGGGTATTGGGATTGTAATTGTGTAGGCGACGAGCTAGCTAGTCATCTGTTTGTCGTAGTTATAAGACTGTACTGAACTAAGAATCTGCCTATTCTATACTCTATAAAAAAGAAACTGTTTTAGAATTTGAATTACTTTTTGTTAGATACTTGATTGGAATTAACGTCTCCTTGTTTCTGTTAGAAGGTGTTTGTGCAATGATTGTGATATAATCTGAAGTGCGCCCTATAATACTCATTACATATGTTTAGTGTTTCTATGTAAGTACTCCATGCAAGTTTCTCTGTATGTGAATTTGTAATTCTTTAGAGAAATAAAATATTCTGTAAGCATAATTATCCAAATTAATAATACTATAACCAAAAAATTTTAAAAACAACAAAAATAAACGTCATTTTTAAGAAACAAGCCGTTAGCGGTTGGATTTCTAATTGCTTAATGTTTAAGCTACCTCGTATGCATAAGAAGCTTTCGCTTCTAAAATTAAGCCAAACACCATCAATCCCCGTCGATTTTATCACAAATATCGCCCTTCCGTTCCACATACTCACACCTCAAATCAAACAAGGCTTTTAATTACTGTCGTTAATTGCCAAAGAAAAAACTCCATGGCGTCTTATCACACTAATGGTGGGAAAGACGCACTTAGATATTTTTCACTTCGACTAGTTTTTTTCGCTCCACTAGTTTTTTTCACTTAACTAGTTTTCGCGTTAATAGCTGGGCTGCGGGCAATAATTAATCTTGCATTAGACCTTTCCGCTCTAAAAACTAAATGCCCTTTATGTGGGTTATTGGGCTTGACGCAATACGGAGCGAAAGTGGCCTCAGTGCTAGCGGAACGTGGATGTGGATGCATGAAAGCTTTTCAATGTGTCTGTCTAATTAATGACATTCGTCAAAAACAATGAAGGAGAAAGAATTTCTAATGCTGAATTGATGGACATTTTAAAAGCGTGGTATTTCAGATATATACATAAATATTAACACCCAGACACAGAACAAACACAAGTATTCATCATACAAATATTTTTCCCGGGTGGGGATCGAACCCACAGCTCTTGGCGCATGGGACAGGGTCACTACCGAAAGCGCCATCGAGCTTGTCAATGTTGGGACAATCTAAAAGTGCGATGGCGCGATTATTTGTTTAGATCTTTTCACAAGAAATTGGGATGTTGATATCATATACAACCATTCTTACAAAAAAATATACTCACTTTAAGACTAGTAGTGTCAAGTACCCTATTGATAATATAATCGGGCTACATACCTACACCACGCTCTCAGAGGCACCGCACCCGTCTTCTAATGGCCTATCATTATATCTTATGGTTTAGCAATCCAAAATGGAAACGTGATAGGTGAAGGGATAAGTACTCAATCGTAAGTAGAACAAATGGCTTGATTATAGTCATTGCGGCCCTTCGTCTGGCTCCCTTTGTCAGCCGGTTGTTTGTATGGCTCAATCTGCTGATCAATCAGTGTTTGGCAATAGGGCCCGAACACGTGAGTACTTTTTACTATTGTGACTGTGATACTCTTAAAGCAAAGCCATATTTTATTCTGGTCGATTAAAAAAAGGAAATTGTAGTTCGAAGTTTTAAGTTAGTTTGATTCTCTCTGCCTACCCCGCTAGGGAAGTGGCGTGAAGTTTAGTTAGTTAGTTAGTTGATTGTTTTAATCAACAATAATTTTTAATTTTTAATCAACAATCATAAATTCTAAGCACTTAATTTGTAAAGATAGGGGACTCACGCGCAGGGGATTAATTCAAAGGTTGTAAACATTTTAGAAAAGATGTCTTAATTAACCTGCATATGGAATGAAACAGCTGACCATAGTTAGATGAAATTGATAAGACCCATTGAATAGAGCTTTCTAATTAGGAGAGACATTAATATTGTGATAAAATTTGTTGAACATTAGTTTTTGGCGGAAACTTGTCATGTTTTACCTACTGCTGTGTTTAATTACGGACACAGTTTATATTGGGACGATTAACCTTGTAATATTCTATATGAAGACGTTTAGAATGCTTTTAATATATTTAGTAATCTTTTTGATAACAGAATGTTATCAACATATTGTCGTACCATATCAACTGATTAACAATTATATTGACAATTACTTAAATTACCATTATCTATTTGTATAAACGGAGCTCAGTAAAGGTTACCAATTATATAACACCCCTATAACATTCTACTTCATCACAAAAATAAATCGTAATCCAACTGACAATACGATTGATTAAACCCCAAACAGTTTATCATCGAGTTAATTAAAACCTTCAAACTGTAATCCGTTACATCACCGGCCTTTTCAACTAACTTTTCAACCTTTGAATTGAAATTCAATCCCGTCATCCTATCAATCAATATTCAAAGAAATTAATAAGGGCCTCACAATGCCCTAATCATTGAGTATGATAATGAGCTAACAGTATTTGAGGGTCGCGCCTCATAATTGGCTTTTGATTGCGCAAAGAGGTAGATGAGCGATATGAAGACTGGTCTTTATTCTGCCTGGCTTTAGGTTTGACTAATCCGACTTTAGGTTTTTAGAATATAAAGAGATGTTCGGAAACAAACTGGCAAAGATCTTTCATTAAAACCTTTTATTAGTAATGTTAATAATACTGTGTACTTAACATAATGTGGTCGTTATAAGTATTTTGGTGCCGATGTGTATGATGTTGACAAATAATATTGTTGATTGGCTTTTTTATAAAGATACCTATCAGAGTGTTATAATAAAAAAAACATCCTCTATCGTCATTATGGTCTATTTGGCCTGTATAAAAAATGTAATATATATTTTTTATCAATTCAATATGCTTTTTGTATGTTTTGTTTGAAATGTCAGGTTTTAATTCAAAGACAACTTTTCTTAGATTATTTGAATTAAGAAAATGGTCGTAATCTATGTATGAACATCCATATTGGACTTTTAAAATGACATGTTTAAAAATATCGATCGCTACGCCAACAAGTACATTTGAGGGTTTAATATCCAACCAATCTATCTCGGGCTCTCTGATCAGATTTTTAAATAGCCTTTTCTGTAACTGTCTTACTAACAAGAGGCCAATCTTACCTGGTTAGATCATGTCAATGATGATCAAAGAATAATGGTGTCGAGACGTATTTCTGTGATTGAAGTGTCATCATTGTATGTATTAAAAAACACTTACTGTATTGTGTAAACGTTACATTTCATAAATATTAATGGACTTAGGCGATCGTAAAGAGTTTATAACGATAATGTCGTTTAGAAATAACAAATAGAATGACGTTATCATGAATGAAGATGTCGTTTCGAATGGACTGATGAATGTAAGTTGGCAGTTGAATTTGTATTTGAAAGGTTGAAGGTAAAGATTGATAAGTTTACACCCAGTCTGTGCTACGTTGGTTTGGGAAATTTGAAAATTTGCCATTAGTATTCCTTGCCTAGTATATCGTAAATGCTACTAATAATGTATTTGCGACTGTGTAGGCGATAAGTTAGTTACTTTCTTAATTTTTTTAAGTAAAACAAGTTTAATTATATTTTTGATTAAAAGTAGTATGCTCTTGTCTCATTATCATCTTCCTAGCGTTATGTCCCGTGCTTAGACGGGGTCCGCTTAGACCATGATCCAGGATTTAGCGAGTCTAGTAATTTAACGTTTAAATCGAATGCCGATCTGACCTTCGTAACCCTAAAATAGGGGAACCAGACAACTTTTGGATCATGGTTACAAATCCAAAGTTGTTTGAATTTGCAACTTTCATCATCATCATTTTCCCTTACCGTCGAGCTAGTGGTATAAATACGTACTCCTCGTTTAAGAGGCGCGTGTCCTTACCATTGAGCTACCACCGCTCTGATCTTGTCTACCTAGGAATATTTCGGGGAAACTTTAGGTCCAGCTAAGTTTATATTTTCTTTGGTTTGTACGTGGTATCAGCGTACAATTAACAAAAGCATACAAGACGTCTTCTCCAAATCAAAAGCACATTTTATTTACGCACTCCCGTGTCCCCTCAACTGCGCTCGTAACTGTGACGTCACATGCGGAGGGAACTCTCGATCAGTTGAGGGCGTACTCTGAGGGCCCTCTGTCGCTCTTCAGGAAAATGGAGCGACTGCTATGTCTTTACATGAGACGACGTTGTCAATCACTGAGATCCAGAGACCAATTATTACACCCAAGACCGTGATGTTAATCGATTAATTAATTGGATTTCGGATTGACAGGTATCTAGTTTCACCCCGGAATATAAGAGAGGTTTGAAGCTAAATTTACACAAATCCAGCCTGTTCAATATGGTTATCCAAAAAACAGCCAATCTACTAACTGACTAATTTTATTTGTATTCTATCAGTATTTTATTTTGACTGGCTCGATGGCGCATTAGGTAGTGACCCTGCCCCATGCGCCAAGAGTTGTGGGTTCGATTCCCACCCAGGACAAACATTCGTGTGATGAATACTTGTGTTTGTTCTTTGTCTGGGTGTTAATATCCAATATTTAAGTATATATTTGTAATACCACTGTTGATTCTGATATCCATAACACAAGTGCTTAAGCTACTTACCACGGAGTCAGATCAATGTATGTGATGTCGTCGGATATTTATTTATTTTATGCCGGCAAACGTAAAAAAAAAACGTCTATTAGTCCCAAAAAAAGTTTTATTCGTATATATAATTATAAATCTGGTTAGGTCTAAGATCTTGGCAGAATTTGACTAGAAATAAACGAATAAAACGTAATACTAAGAAAATAAAGATAATTTATAATTTTTTTTATCCCAGAGCAGGAATCGAAAAAGTTGCTGTTTCAAATTCTTGAGTTCACACAAAATCGTGCAATGTAAGTCCCCTTGCATCCGTCTACCTTAGCTCAATAGGTAATGTTGAAGCTGGCGGTTTATTTAACTTTTTGTCTCGAAGTTCTTTGTAAATAACCCGATCGTTGAGTGACATTGAAAGGCAAGACACAAAGACAAAGAAATAACAAAAGAATATTTGTATCCTAATGTCTTTCGTTCCGTAGTTTTGTTGAAACTTGTGAAACAATGTTCTTTGGGACATCTTTAACATAGTTTCTTTGTGTAGAAAATGTTTCAGTAAATTAAATAAATAATAAAATTCTCCAGACTGACACACCAATTCTCTAGTTCCAAACTAAGCTAAGCTTGTAGATACTAGGTGAACGGTAAGACACACTTAAATACGTTTATAAACATACATGACTCGAGTACAAATGTCCATGTTCACACGAAACATTTGCCCCTGCCAGGATTCGAACCCGCGGCCTTTGGTTTCGTGGCCAGGGTCTCTGACCATTCGATCAACGGGCCTGTCGAATTTGGGAATTTAAGAGACATTAAATAAATTTATATACATTGTAACACCATACATTGATCTGATTCAAAAGCAAAGTTGTTCTTGTATTACGTTAATCAGAATCAATTACGGTATCATTAACACCCAGAATCGTGACTAATGTCTTTTTCATCAAGCTACTCGTATTTGTAACTGTGCGGGCATTGAACCCATGTACCTTGCATTAGGTTTAGAGCCTTTTCATCCAGCAAATATAAATTAGTAATATAAATCCGAAATTTCGAAAATACACAAGTAGATAACGATTTAACCCGGCTAAATTCAACTATTGTAGAATGGAAGTCTTAGATGGAAATAATACTGTAGATTCTGCGGAAACTAAGCAAAATAAGGACCGTTATTTTGATTCAATATCAATGCTAAGTCTCGAAAGCTTAAGCTAGAATTTCTAATTAACTCACTGAAATGGCCAACAAAATTAAAAGGCGATTCGTGTTTTCAGCGCAGCGTCGCCTCCAATTATTTGGAACAAAACACGTCGGCAACTGTTCCAATTTAATGGAAACGTCAAATGCAGCTTCGTTAAAAGTTCGGGTGGCGGGAAAAGTAACTATGCATGTCGGAGTTAGGGGCGGCCGCGGAGGCGTGGGCGCGTTTAATTCTGGATCTATTTCTACAGAACACTTAATAAGCACGAAGAAGACGTGCCAGCAACTCTAAAGTAGTTTTCTACTCTTTCAGACCTACTTTTAATTACAATATAGTACCAGTTTGTTTAATTGGATAGGCTATGAAACTACTGGACCGATTTAGAAAATCTTTCACTCTTGGAAAGATACTTTTCCGCGAGTAACATACATACGCTACATTTTATCTCTATATTCCCATAGGAACAGTAACTATGATGAAACCGAGGGGCGCTGCTAGTCTATAACTATACATATAATAAAATACTAACTCATATATAAAGCTGAAGAGTTTTTTTGTTTGTTTGGTTGAACGCGCTTATCTCAAGACCTACTTGAAAGATCCGAATTGAAAAATATTTTTTGTGTTGCATAGTTCATTTATCGAGGAAGATACATACATACACAATGTCACGCCTTTTTCCCATGGGGGTAGGCAGAGATCACGTACTTCCATTTGCTACGATCCTGACATACACCTTTCGCTTCTTCTACATTCATAAGTCTTTTCATACACGCTCGTCGGTTAAGGGTGCTGTTTACCTGACCTTTTGTTATAAGCTATATAATAAGCCAAAAACGCGAATGAACCCGCAGGGCGCTGCTGGTGTAGCAATAAGCAGGTACTCACAAGTCAGGCTCGACGTCGGTGTAGTGCCCCTCAGCGTCCACCAGCCCCACCCGTATGGTGGGGAGGGTCTCGTCCTCATCGTCCTCCAGCTCCCCTCGCGCCTCCCGCGCCTCCCGCTCCGCTAGCGCCCTTGCTGCTATCACCTGGGGATGAAAAAAGAAGAAAGGTAAAATTTTAGTTGTTGATAGATAAGCACAGCATCTTATCAGCCTCTGGTAAATATTCTGGCTCGTTAGCGCATTCGGTAGTGACCCTGCCCCATGCGCTAAGAGTTGCGGGTTCGATCACCACCTAGGACAAACATTCCGTTTTCGAAAACAACTATTAGATAAGGTTTCTCCCAAAATTTTATTTTGTTTTTTTCAAACTTAAGCAAATAGGATTGAGAAAATCAAATCTCTCAAAATACCTAGCGGAGGCAGTAATAGAACCGCACACTTCGCGTACGAACCCTAAGAATCAAATACATAACATATTTAATGTATACCACAATCAGAAACATAAACCCAGCCCACTGTCCCATGTTGGTCTGGGACTTAAAAAGAATATGCCAACTGTGATTCTTGCCTAGCATATCGTAAAAGGCGACTAATGGTATATCGGGTTTTGGGTGTGTGATTGTGTAGGCGACAGGTTAGCCGCTTGTCACTGCTTTTTTAAAATTTTCCATCTACTCCATTTACCTTCGACTCTGCCTGCCCCTTCGGGGATTATGGGCGTGATTTTATGTATGTTATGTATGTATAGAAATATAAATTTTATAAATATGACAACTTGATGGTCCCTAAACGGCACATCCCTACGTCCCATCTGTAAGCCATGAAAGACCCCGAAATTCCACACCAATTACAAAATAACTTCGCAATTACACGACTCTTTGTGCTGTAACGTTTCATTCGAGTCTTACTGTACAATAACTTGCGTAATGCAGAATTATATTTAGAAATACAATCGCTTTTGTAGCACAAAGGGTTAGGGACTGATGATGTTGGTTGAAGGAGTTGAGGGATTGATGTGCCCTCTCGCTCTCACGGTTCATGACCCCTGAGGATTTGAAATGTAACGTTAATATGTCTTGCAATTTTTCCGGGATAATGTGTCCTATTTATATTACAGATGTGCTTTCATCTCATTTTTATTGTTAAAGATTAGACGTCTTGAAGCTGAATACAAAAGTTGGGTATATGTTATATTATCTTCTACACGTGTATGTCATTAACCTCCTCCAAAACGGCTAGGTCTTATTTTATTGCGTGCCTTTGTCAGGTAAAGTCGAGACCGAACGCTCCTATTTAGTACAGTTTCTAACTGTGGATTAGAGTAGCAACATCATTAATCATTTGACACACTTTCTTAACTGTCAAAGCACAATGTTTTCATAGACTATTCACAGAAATACGTCTCGATTTAGGATACTCAATTGATCCACATAATGTTTTCAAGAGTATCTAAAATAAAATTTAATTAAATTTTAACAAAAATAAAAACCGACTTCAAAAAACCCCGCAAAAATTTTTTATAAAAAAACACAAGTAAAAACTGCCTTAATAGCTATTTAAATGTCCAAACACTAAAAAGTATAAAATAAATTCTTTCGACTGCTTCGATGAAAGTATTAATTTTTAACACGTATTTAAATATTTACAATAATCAGTTAGTTTTGGAGTCGGTGCCAGCGCGCGTAATTATATTATCATTTCGGAATTTGCAATTATTTGGTTCCTTGGTGAAGGGTGGTAAAATAGGTTTTGAATATACAAAATCAATAGTAAGTTAATACTCATATTTTAACTAATTTGTTTCATATTGTTATTAGTAAGGTAATTTGTTATTAAGTGTCTACTTTTTTTTTTTAGTTTGGCTGGCACCGACTCCAAAACTAACTGATTATTGTAAATATTTAAATACGTGTTAAAAATTAATACTTTCATCGAAGCAGTCGAAAGAATTTATTTTATACTTTTTAGTGTTTGGACATTTAAATAGCTATTAAGGCAGTTTTTACTTGTGTTTTTTTATAAAAAATTTTTGCGGGGTTTTTTGAAGTCGGTTTTTATTTTTGTTAAAATTTAACTTATTTGTTACTTTTTAGTGAAATTTATTAATAGGTAGGTAGACCAAATCAAAACGAGCTGCTTTAATGAGACAGTGCCGGTCTTATGAGACTAAAGACGAAAAGGTATAACGAGCCTTTCATATTTAAAGAATTACTTAAAACTACTAATCTTCAAAGAGTTATACCTTTCATCATCAGCTAAGCAACATAACATGATGAGTACGAGATGCAAATACTGGAATCGTTTTAGAAACAATAAATAAAACACTTAACATGTCGTTAAAATTTAAGAGTGGCCCTCGTTTTCATGGAACCCCATCACTAGACCAAGACTTGGTGAAATTGAGACTATCTCGAGAATAACATTCAATATGGCCCTGTAATATTGAAAGAATTATCCACGAACTCCTAATCGTTAAGGAGTTGCACCTTCCATCATCAGCTCAGCAACATGAGATTATGAATACCAGACGTAAATACTTGAATTGTTTTAGAAAATAACTAAAATAGATTGTACGCGCCTATAATACTTGAGGGTTTCCCTCGATTTGCCTAAGATTCCTTCATCAGATCCAGATGTGGTACCAAGAGGACCAACTCCAGGATATACCCTTTTGAATAAAAAAAAGAACTCTAAAAATCGTCTTACAATTCTCGAAGATATCAATATTTAAAGAATCATAAACTTATTCCTAATCGTTAAGGATTTGTACCTTCCATCATCAGCTCACCATCATAAGTTGATAAGTACCATACGTAAATACTTGAAAAATCTTAGAAAATGTCTAAAACACATTGTACGTGCCTATAAAGTTTGAGGGTTGCCCTCGATTTTCCTGGGATCCCTTCATCAGATCCTGACTTGGTGGCAATGGGACCAATTCGGGAGTAAATCCTTTCGATTAAAAAAAAAATTTTGGAAATCGGTTAACAATTCTCAGAGATATCGAGTAACATACATACAAAAAAAAAAAAAAAAAAAAAAAAAAAAAAAAAAAAAAAAAAAAAATTCAGTCGAATTGAGAACCTCCTCCTTTTTTTTGAAGTCGGTTAAAAATAATTGAAAATTGTCTCATAGTGGGACTTAAAAAAAATATGCAAAAGAAAGCATGTCGTAAAAGGTGATTAATGGCATATCGGGTTTAGAGTGTGATTGGGTAGACTTCGACCTAGCCACTTGTCACCACTTTTGCGCAATTTCCATCTAATCCAGCCCAGCTTTATTTTTTGGCTAAATGTAGTTAAGGAGGAGCTGTCCCTTTGACTCTGCCTATCCCTTCGGGGATTAGGAGCGTGATGTTATGTATGTATGTAATGTGTAAATAATTGATATTTATTTTATTTAGTCTGCATTGTTCCTTTGTTGGGCGAAGACCACCCCTAAATTTTTCTGCAGCGATCAATAGGTTGACAGCTTCATGTTTTAAATGATTTAAAAGAAACCATGTCTGGAGTACTAGTAATTACTAGTATTTCATCTTTCTTGTTGGTATGTAATTCTTAACAATTATTGACTACTGATAACTTCGCAGAAAAGCAAAGTACTATTCAATCTGAGCGTTCAGAGTAACAACCGAATAACACTCGATGTTCGAGCTCCGCTGAAACACTTCACTCCGTCGGAACGTTGTTACTCCGTATAGTTTCCGGAGTCCGATGCGCTCAGACCACTTATCTTCATTTGCTAATAAAAGCGATCATGAGCTAAGAATGTTTTAAAAGAATGTAATATTTTTTTTTCGAAAACGCTTCTTTAACTACAAAGGCATGGTGATATTTCAAAATATAATTTGCATCTTCAAAAATTACAATCGAAATCATATGCAATATGACTCAAATCTAAGTCTATGAGCTACTTATTGCTTTACTTTTTCCAGCAGAACCTGTTATATTACGTGTTCTTTTTCAAATCTGTCACCAGACGACATACGTTAAAACACTCACCTGCAGCCTCCGCTGCGCCTGCGGCGTGATCTCGACGACGCGCGACCAGCGCCGCGACTTGCGCTCGTACTGCCACTTGTCGCTCAGCGCGCACTGGTCGTCGTCCGAGTCGTTCTGCTGACAACAACAACAAGAAGGTTAACAGTATTGATAATATAAGTCAATAATTTAAATACAAAAGTAACTGAAAGGGAACTGAAAACCATTTGTATCAATGCTGCTGAAAATTCGTACCATCATCATCATAATCTTCCTAGCGTTATGTCCGGTGCATAGACGGGGTCCGCTTAGACCATGATCCAGGATTTAGCGAGTCTGGTAATTACACTGAAGCGATTGCCGATCTGACCTTCGTAACCCTAAGATAGGGGAACCAGACAATTTTTGGATCATGGTTACAAATTCAAAGTTATTTGAATTTGCAGGTTTCATCACGATGTTTTCCCTCACCGTCGAGCTAGTGGTATAAATACGTACATAGATTTTGAAAAATCCAGAGGTACGTGCCCGAGTTTGAACCCGCACTCTTCGGTTAAGAGGCGCGTGTCCTTACCATTGAGCTACCACCGCTCTTTCGTACCACTAAAATTCGTACCATTAATCAGACCCATATTGGTCTGTGGCTCAAAAAGTATGTGTTATTTGTGTTCCTTGAACATGCCTTGGGAATTCGACTTGTGATGGGCAAAGCTACCCACATAGACATATCTATTAAGAATCTTAGGCGTCCTTTATCTTCCGCGTTTATGCTGTGAGATCCATTGAAACACCTACTACAGTATTTCAGAGCCAGTAAGCCTTGTTAACTGCTACATTGAACCCTTGAAAAAAAAAAAACAACGTTATGATGTCAACTATCGTAATTGTATTACCGTTACAAATTTCGTCATTACCGAATAAGAGTAAAGACGCCTTTACTGTATCGTTCAGAAACTTTCCAGACTGGCCTGCGTCTGTCCAAGTTCAATGTCAAAGTGAAAGCAATTAAACTTGTACGAAATCGTATAAAACTCAAACGCCAGCGCTGACGAGATGAAATCTGTATTAATCAGGCCACTGAATATATTGAGCGAACTTTTAGCTCATTAAAGACAGAAAGAAAAATAAACTAACTAACTAAACTTCACGCCACTTCCCTAGCGGGGTAGGCAGAAAGAACCGAACGCCATATGGCACGATCCTTACACACCTTACTTGCATTTACAACATTCGTGATTATTTTCCTACAAGCTCTACGGTTTTCATGGCTCCTTACATCACCTTCACACATGACCGATCTGGTCGTGGTAGGTGAGCCTGAACCTTCCGCGGCTCCTACATCCTTCCACTTTCGCATTGTATATCTGTTTAGCCAATCTTTCGTCATCCATTCTTTCCAATAATAGTCCAATTGCAGATGATTCAATATGATGACCAGACTTCCTAAATCTCATGTCTAATCATGATCCAAATTGACTCATGATGGTATAAAGATAATAAATAGTTTTCGAATGCCAAACTCCTTGGTAGTTGAAGGAAAACAAGACAAATAAATCAAAAGAAAAGAAGTTCCTAGTGGAGAAAATCCCTTACGAGTAACATAATCCTGTTAATCTATCTGAATTGCTTAAGCCAAAAATGAACCGCTCAGGCATTTCCCCCAAATCCCTTGGGATCCCGAAGATCATTAGTACCCTTTCTATTGAGTGAAGCCACGAGGCCGTAATTACTCTTTTGTTTCGATACAAACTGCTTAAGTGTTTCAAGAGACAGCGTTATGTAGGGATGTGAACATCGTAAGGAGAAATATCGATAGTTTGCTATATGCTTTCAAAAAAATCTACATTGAAAGAATCTATGCATGGTAATATCGATATTAATTTAGTTTTCTTAAAAAATGCTTAATAACTGAATAGCGACTTTACTTGAAGACGAAATAGAGTGCACATATTATAGACGAGCTTTCGATAGCAGCTTTATTCCAGTTACAAAAACCTTACAATTATATTCAACTGTCTTAAAATACCAGTAGAGGATCTAAAAGCATTTGTTAATTAACCGTCAAGATACTAAAAATAATAAAAGCCGTAGTTAGCAAGGCGTGACGTCACAGCACCCAAGATGGCCGCTGTCACAAAAGGCCCGTCGGTTATTGCTTGTCAGGCGGCCGGAACGCGGTCGCCTATTGTATGAGATACTCGCCGGCTAGCAATATTGCACTGTCTATAATCATAGTGCAGTTTTCTAAAACTGGGAAGATGTGGGGTAATTAAAAAGCTGGCTTTTTGCTTTCATTTCATGTTGCTAAGTGGAGTTCTTATTGTGAGTAGGATTCAAGAAAAGAAGTGGAAAGTTGATATGAGTGATATGGGAGTGGAAAGCTCAATGACGACTGGCTGGGTGGTATGAAAGAGAAAATTGTACTGTATCCATATTAGGCCCGGATATTTGGGAATAGTGCTAGGAAGATTCAAGAATATATGTGAGGTAATTTTGGGCGAGGATGCGTAGTTGTCAAATGGAGATGCAGAAAAATGTTTTCTTACAAGTTGACGATATATTTTACCTTACATTCCAGTCCACCTTTCATTCATATAACGTTCATACGATTTTCGCACGTATCTCTCGCAAATATCCCTCGCACACATCACTCGCAGCCAAACCTCGTATAACACATATTTATTGCAGCTGCAGCTCTCTCATACGTCAGCCAGCAAATAACCTTAGCACATATCCCTCGCATTAATCACTCGCAGACGTTATTTGCACATATTCCTCGTACTAATTAGCAGTGCTAATTAAGGACTCATTATTAATAAAATCTTAGAACGAAGTAAAAGTTACTAGGCAATTTTTTTAGATAAAACTTTCGGTAGAATTTTACCTAATTACAGAACGTAATGAGCGAAGCACATTTTTAAACTCTCATTCTATTCCCTGGGGTAATATCTTATGTATCCAAGGCTACAATTTTCCAAAGTGAAATTAAAGAGCTCGTCTCGCGATTATAATGTGGCGGAGTGGCGCTCCGAGGGGAAATCAGTCAGGGAGTCTAATGGTCTAAACGCACTGCTATGGAGCCCTATCTCACATTTGATGGTGCTGCACCAATTACATTTGTTCAGGGTTATTTTACATCAACAACCTGGCAGGAGTAGATTACTGACATTATAAACAAAAACGTTTGTTCTACGATATTTCTTAAATGGACAAAAAAAATGATTTTTCATACAACTACATCAGATGTTTTGTCATTTAGTATGGAAAGTCGTTTTTTTTTGTCGATCTAAAAAGTCGTGTGGTCACAAGTGCATATAAATCGAAGCGAAATCTGCTTGTGACCACGGTCGTCGCAACACGTTTAGTCCCGTCAGTATTATTTCTAGTTATAATGCAAAGTTACACATACATACATACATACATACATACATACACGCATGTTTTACAAATGACCCTGTATAAACTTGCGTTGACAAGGGGAAGCTACCATTCGTACTAGGAGTCAGACTAGGAGTTGATGTGCAGTAATTTAATCACGTTAATTTTAATTCAATTAAATTAAACAAAACAATTCACATCATTACCCTTGGGGGGTGGGTTCAAATAACTTTTTTTAATTAGATGGTATAATTGTGTATTCTTGACACTGCAATAGTTGATTTATTTACGGGGACAGTAAAAAAATTGTGAAATACAGTTTGAGAGGTCATAAAGAAGACAATTATAAAAAATATCTTAAAGTACCAAATAATAAGTATTTCATGACAAGACGTATCATTAAAATATTACAAATTATGCAAGAAAAATCAAAATCTAATAAATAGATCAGATTAGTACCAGTACGCAAGGAGTCTATGAGATATGTTAGATGTGATAAGATGAGATAGGTGTTAATGAAGTCTTTAAATGTATGACAGAAATGTTAACATTCATCAATAATGAAAGAAAGAATACATAGTTGAACAAAATATCTGAATTTCAGTTGACATTCGGAAATTAAGTTCAGTTTGCACATAACGTAAGTGACAATTCCGAAAGACTAGCGTGTAACGGAAATGAATAGGAAGTGACAAGCTCCCAACTTAACGATACTTCGCGGATATTTAAGCTGAAACTAGGTGAGTAAAGTTGGTAAGTATGACGTTTATTAAGTTCAAAACTACGTTTCGACCTTTAACATCGAGTTCTAAGTAACTATTAAGCAATATGGAGACGTTAAGATGTTGTTATCACACACAGTGTTACCAAGTGTTCAGATTTGTGTGGGATATGAATTTAAGGAGTGGGCCGGTGATTCGATTGGACAGAATATATTACATACATACATAACATCACGCCCACGATCCCCGAAGGGGTAGGCAGAGTCGAAGGGGCAGCAAGCCCCTTCAACCACATTCAACCAAAAATAAAGCCGGGCTGGGTCAGATAGACAATTGTGAAAAAGCAGTGACAAGCGGCTAACCCGTCGCCTACACAATCACACACCCAAAACCCGATATACCATTAGTCGCCTTTTACGACATGCTAGGCAAGAACCACAGTTGGCATATTCTTTTTAAGTCCCAGACCAACATGGGACAGTGGGCTGGGTTGGATGGAAAGCTGTGAAAAAGAAGTGACAAGTGGCTAGCTCGTCGCCTACTCAGTCACATACCCAAAAGCCCGTAAACCATTAGTCGCCTCTTACGACATGCTAGGCAAGAACCACAGTTGGCACATTCTTTTTTTTTTGTCCCAGATCAACATGGGCCAAGTCCCAGACCAACGTGGGACATAATATATTGATTTCTAAATATATTCTTTTATTCTGTACTTTATCAACAAGTTTGATGCATTGAGCATTACTTAATAAAAAAACACAATTTGATATGTTAGATTCTTCCCAAAGAAAACAGGTAGTGTCTTCAACCAAACAAAAATTATGTAGTATATCACTTGTACTTATATTAATCAATCAATAAACATTCAATCAATATTGAGGATGTGAAGTTTAGTTAGTTAATAAACGAATTCCCGATTAACAAATCTTCCGTCCCGTACTCAAATCTTGGCAACACTACTAGTTATTCTACTATCGCGTTCGTAATTTGAGTAATTGCATGTTATTTTAACTCAATTTTAGGGTATCATTATAACTTTGTAATACTGTACTTATTGTGAGATGTAATAAACTTTCTAAAAATGTTTACGCTACTAATATTTAAAAAAATATATTATTACTTTTTGGTAAGTAAAGGCCATATTATAATGAAAGAAACTTGGATTAAAATAATATATAGAGTAGAGCTATAATGATGATTACATTAGTAGTGTTTATATTATTGTCTAAAATTCTAATTGAGCGGTGGTAGCTCATGGTAGGGACACGCGCCTCTTAACCGAGGAACGCGGGTTCAAACACGGGCATGTACCTCTAGATTTTTCAAATCTATGTACATATTTATCCCACTAGCTCGACGGTGAGGGAAAACATCGTGATGAAACCTGCAAATTCAAACAACTTTGAATTTGTAACTATGATTAAAAAATTGTCTGGTTCCCCTATCTTAGGGTTACAAAGGTTAAATCGGCAGTCGCTTCAATGTTATTACCAGACTCGCTAAATCCTGGATCATGGTCTAAGCGGAGCCCGTCTAAGCACGGGACATAACGCTAGGAAGATGATGATGTTATTGTCTAAATATTATATTTTTTTATCGAAAGTTATTTGCGTTAAAATGAGGGATCACAAATTGGTTTATCTTTAAGGTTCCGTATCAAAAGGGTGCCAAAGGTGCCATATCGGTTCTTTTTAATCCCGTCCGTCCGTCTATTTATTAGTAGGCTCTATGCCTTGAGCTGTAGAAGGTAGCCAGTTTATATTATTACAGAACCTTTTTATTATAACACATAACATAACATCACGCACGTAATCCCAGAAGGGGCAGGCAGAGTCAAAGGGACAGCAGTCCCCTTTAACCACATTCAGCCAATAATAAAACTATATAAATAAGATGGAAAATTGTGAAAAAGTAGTGACAAGTGGCTAGCTTGTCACATACCCAAAACCCGATATACTATTTGTCGCTTTTTTCGACATGCTAGACAAAAAACACAGTTGGCACATACTTTTAAGTCCCAGACCAACACAGGACAATTATTTTATTATATATTTTTTTGCAATAACAACAAAAACGTTATCAAAAATTAACTTTTTTCCCATCAAAATAGTAGCTTATTTATGAGTATATAGAATGTGGATGTCCTACCATTTCCGTGCTATTCATCTTTGAACGTCATCCAAGAATGGATTGTGTCTAACATGCTCTTACTACTCATAAATCGTCAATCATATTTCAACTCCACGTTCGATGACAGTAAGTAACTAAGTACGTCTTCTTATTGGCCTCAGAGTATTAAAACGCCATCACAATTTTCTACCCAATCACACTAATCCTGATCGGAGCAAATCACTTCGTCATTCCCTTAAATTGGTATCAGTCCACCGTCGAAGCGAATCTGATCTCTCGCCAGGTCAGCTGTGATACAATAATGTTGCCTCGTTAGGCTTTTGACAGGGCATGGGTTAATATATGACTTTTATCGGTGAGTTTGAACAGATGAAAGGTCATCATCGAATTATAGTGGGCAACTCTGAGGCTACTAATGATGTTTTAATAGAAATGTTAGTCGGAAGTTTAAAATGAAGCAGCGAGTTTCTAAAAAGGGATTTCACTGTAGTTTTGACATTGCTTGAGATAAAAAAATTTGAGCCCCAGTTTGAAATGTTCTCAATGAAATATTCTTGAATAGACATCTTAATTAATATAATAAATGTTAAAATTAGTTTGCTACTCTTTCATCATCATCATCTTATCTACCAAACTGATTTTTGAACTACTAAATTGACTTTTTATTATTGTATTCTGTATGTGACAATTGACTGCCTCGTTGGTCTAGTGGTAGCATGCGCCGCCTAAGGACCAAGAGGTCCCGGGTTCAAATCCCGGGTCGGGCCAAAAATTTGTGGCTGGTTATTTCAATACTGAAATTACTCAGTAACAGCCCGGAGTCAGGAAGTTGGCGGTTTAATCACCCCCGTGCCTCGGAAAGCACGTTAAGCCGTTGGTCCTGCGCCTGACCTCTCTCCGGTCATGTCGGATTGCCGTCTCACCGGACTATGAGAATGAAGGAATAGAGAGTGCATCTGTGTTAGCGCATACACTTGTGCACTATAATATCTCCTGCGCAGATGGCTAATCCTCGTTGAGATTGGCCGCCGTAACCGATATCGGTTAGGAGGACATTATTATTATTATGTGACAATTGCACTTGCTGGCGCTTTGGATATTCTGTAAGCCACCAAGCTTTATGTGTTTAAATGAATGAATAAATTTTAAAGAAATTTCGCGTACAAATTGAAGGGATACAGAAGACAATTTTGTAGGCTACTATTTGTCCCCATTCCATTATTTGGTCCTCATAGTAACTTATTACTATAATTATCTTTACCCAACTCCTTTCCATCTTCCACCTATGCGTATAAAAGGAGTGGGAATGGCTTATAAAACTTGTATTCTCTTATTATGAGTTCTGATACATACATAGATACATAACATAACATCACGCCCATAATCCCCGAAGGGGTAGGCAGAGTCAAAGGGACAGCAGGCCCCTTTAACCACATTCAGCCAAAAACAAAAACAAAAAATTATGATGTATGTTATAATATGAATACGAGTTCTGATATTTTTTAAATAACATGCAATTTCCGTAGTATAGAATATAAACGATAAAAATCAAAATCCTATTCTATCTTTGCCGTTAGGTTTTATTTAATCGCCACGTGTAACTCTGTATGTAAGTTGTCACGTCACGTTTACGTGATTTGCATATTTGCAGTTTGAACGCGTTAGCTATAACGCGGTTAGCTGCGTCGGTGAGGGGCTGACGTACGAGTATTGATGGTCGGTAAGGGACTTATATTGTTAACGAGTGGCAGAATTTTTTATACTTTACGGAAAAAATCGCGCTAGCTTTGCAGTTAGGTCTTGTATTTGATGCTTAAGGCTAGATATAAGAGGAATGGGTATTACTTTGTAATATCAATATAGTGTTATTTTATGAATTTAAACGCAATGATGCGTTTTATTGCTTGATTTGCAAAGTTAAAGGTCAATTTCTTCTGTTTTAAGTCTTAAAAATAGCTTATCGTATTGTAATGTCTAATTATTTTTTTATCAGATTCAAATGTTCATGTACACCTAATACTAATTTGATTCATGTCTTTCATCTTGTAAATGACATACAATCGCAGCACATTTTTAGATTTTGATTGATGATTTTAATATTAATCTTCAATTTATCAATATGTAGGTATAGCTTTGACTGAGGACTACCACCGGCCGGACTAAGGATTTTACATAAGTTCTCAACCTACTCTAGCATCAGTTTAATCTATGTATTTGATGTCGTCCCAAGTTATTTAACAAGAACAGTTAAAGCATAAACTATAACGTAACAGCTAAAAGCTTATTGTATCAACATGCCAGAGCCAGATTGTCACTGTGATGACGCGCTATTGTTTGAAGCACCTCACAAAGCCTACAGCCTCATAGGCACATAGGCTACTGGTATTAGCCGATAGGAGGCCATTGTACCGATTCTATTAGCTCGGACATCGACGTCCTACCGCAAGGGTTAGCCAGGGAAGCGGCGTGGGCCCTTTATTGTTTATGTTAAAAGCCACCGAGATTAATTAATTTTACGACCTCGATAATACGACGTACAATGCATACTAATCAAGCGATGTTAATATTGAGAATCTGTTTTACTATTCATTCTCAATTATTTAAATTTTTAGACATACCGTTAAAGAGAGATGGATTTTGATTATTTTTTTATGCAAAATTTTATTGAAAGTCTTAAAATACATTTACACGCGCCCAATGACATTGATCTATGTAGAGTATTGTAAGGTAATGGACAGTCTATAAAAGCATGTAATATATAGACTGAATTTTACACGGAAAAAACATATATGCAAACTAACTAGTTTAAACTGATATCAGTGAGGAAATAGGCGATGCTGTACCGCAAGATGTGCCTGTGATATCACGATCTGGCCCCATTGTTAGACCTTTCCGATGCTACAGTGAAGCAACAGAAAATGACTGGGATGCTAAAGAACAAGAAAATTGCATTGTTGCAACGACCGTGGTAACGTAATACCGTGTCTAAGGTTACTTGCGAAATCAGTGTGCATATTATAATTTACTTTGATTTAATACAGTCTACCGTTTCTAGTGCTGACCAGACGCAGATTCTCGGTTTGCCGTTCAGAATAAAATATTGTTTAAACACTCAGACATCAATTCCAAAAGGAAAATGCTCTTGCGCAATATGCAATGCCCTTGAAGCAAGGACTAGGGTAGCAACTACCCTTGTACTAAAATTGTAGCGTCATACACTCTGGGGGTCTAGTTTTAAATAGATATACTAAGATTGATTATGACATTGACGTGACCGTCTATTCCCCTTCATTTCAATAGTGAGTAGTCATTATCTTTACTTTTTTCGTCCAATAAGAAAATATAACTAGACATTTTACAATAGGAAATAGAATTGAACGTGATCTCGATTCTCCTATGCCATTGTATAAGGAGATATATCTATATCTACATCTACAAATACAAATCAATTCCATTAAAAGGAATATATTATGATATTTTAAGTATACCGTGTTTCGGGTAAGTAATTGAGCAGACGACAAGCTAGCCACTTATCATTACTTTTTCAAAATTTTCCATCTAACCCAGCCCAGTTTGATTCTGCCTACCCCTTCGGGAATTATGGGCATGATGTTATGTATGTATTATATGATACAAAGCTGTTGAAAACCCAAGCCCACATTTGCATGCTCCACGGCACCGTTCCAAGTCGAGCCTTTATCGCGTCGGCGACAGTAAAACGCGGCTTGTTACAGCTTCATAAAACTCTAAACGGCTCTAAGCTTTCTCGCGCTCGCCCTAAAGAGCTAATCAATGTATCGGTTGCCAGTGACACATCTCCCCTCTTTTGAGAAAGTCCCGTTTCTGGAAAAAGTCCGTTTTGACTATGACCTTAAAAGTGAGTGTGGTCTCACAATTGTGTACGAAATAGTGACGGTAGTGATCGATTTTAGTGGATTTAAATCGGTCGAGGGCTTCGGAACTTGTGTTAAGATTGAGTAAGTTAAGAGATATTCATCATAATAATATTATGTTAAATACCACATCAGTAGTAGCATATCAGTATGCTCAATATGTTATTAGCTTACTCATTAATTAAATTAAAATTCTTTATTTCAGACGTTATACATCCATAATTTGTTAGTAGGTACAAAAAGACTTAAAAACTATGTTAGTACTCAAGTTTAACGGTGTAATCAGTAAAATCTAAATTTCATTTGGAACTTATTGTTATATTATTATATTGGCTTCATATATTTGCCCATTTTGTAAAACTTCTGGTCGTTTAGAGGTCTAAATTCGACCATAACAATGAATTTATTATGGTTATGTTTGACATTCAGTAAAGACAAACAATATTAATCTATAATCTATTCTCAATTTTTGGTCAAATGGACTTTAACAATAAACAAAAGAGTGCGTGTGTGTGTTCAATACATGGTAGTGTGTGTAATTATTTTTTATTTGATGTATTTTATATGTTTACTTTAAAAAAAATTGCATTCTACGCTCATTCTCTAAAAGCGTGCGAAGTTTTATTCTCCTCCATAAGCGTAATTTTTAAAAAGGGGTTGGTACCCCTTTGCTTAACGTTAATCTAAAGATTCTGTATAATAATTTTAATTGGGTTTGATCTTTATAGTTTGACATATAACATGACATATCATAGCGCATGGCTACAATACGGCATCCCATTTCACCGACACCCCATATACTGTGGTGTCGATAAAAGTTCAAGCGGATAAAGTGCAGGAAAATTGAGTGCAGATAAATAATATGCAGGTCGGTTACGAGCGGCGGCTCCCACGACGCCTCGGCCGCGTTTGAATGAGCCAGTGCACTGGCCTGAAGGCTGACAGGTAGGTATGTCATAAACGCCATATATCTACAAATTCAAATTCAAATTAAAAATCTGTTTATTTATATAGGCTTCAAAAAAGCACTTATAAATAGTCAATTTAAACAGAAAAGAAAACATTAGTATATAGTCTTAAGAGTATTAAAAATACATAAGTGTTAAGCTCAAAGTCAACCTGGAGAATACGTTTATATAAGGTAGGGAAAAAATCTGATTATCTACATCTAGATTACTGAGTTGGTCGACCTATTATAATCTTTAATGTCAAATTATTTTTATTTTGATTCGCTGTAAAACTGATTATGTTTCAAATAAACTAAATCGAGTAGATGAAAACAGTAACAGTATGGTAATAATGGAATATAATTGTGCGTCCAATAAATGTTTATTTCTTTCTGAAAAGGAATCGTGATTGTCTTGTATTTATGTATGTAATACAGTATCATATTTTTCATAGATTAGATAGATAACTCAATAAAAAGTAAAAAATTAGAAATATCAAAATAATTATACGACATCATACAAATATAATAATTTCATATATTAATAATGTATGTAGAGCATTCTAACATAAGTCCCTTAAATTTCTACGAGTCAAGTTGCCATTCGAGTCGACTCGACCAACTGAACGACTCTCCATAACGACATTAAACGCACACTTTACTCAAAGTATCCATAAACCGGGGACCTACAAGCTTTTGCGATCTAACCGATTTTATACCTAGCTAGATGTCCTTGCGCATGGAAAACTTTATACAAGCCTTTCATTTGCATTAGCCTATAAATTTAAAAGTCTCCCATCCGGGATAAGTCTACCGTTAACATGGTATTAGGGAAACTATATTAAATTATGGCTACCGTAAAGTACCGTGTGGTTGGCTTAAAAATAATCAACTGTTTTTTTGCTTGACGGAGTAGGAGACTAATATTGTATAGGGTATTGGGTTTGTTTGTGTAGGTGCCTACTTGTCAATAGGTAACAGCTACCTACTTGTCAATAGGTAACAGCTACCTACTTGTCAATAGGTAACAGCTACCTACTTGTCAATAGGTAACAGCTACCTACTTGTCAATAGGTAACAGCTACCTACTTGTCAATAGGTAACAGCTACCTACTTGTCAATAGGTAACAGCTACCTACTTGTCAATAGGTAACAGCTACCTACTTGTCAATAGGTAACAGCTACCTACTTGTCAATAGGTAACAGCTACCTACTTGTCAATAGGTAACAGCTACCTACTTGTCAATAGGTAACAGCTACCTACTTGTCAATAGGTAACAGCTACCTACTTGTCAATAGGTAACAGCTACCTACTTGTCAATAGGTACTTTTTCAAAATTTTCCCTCCAACACACTCTAATTTTATTTTTGGGTAAAAGTGCTTAGCCGAAATTGCTGTTCCGCGGTAGTTTGTATGAATAAATGTGTTTAACCCTACATTTGAACCTAATGGCCGACTTGACCCATAAAGAAAAAAACACCAATCTAACTTCTACAATAGTATTCATTTATGGAGACTAATTCAAAACTGTTCTTAATATAACGTCGCTGTTTGTTTATTTGAAAATTTACCGCCAAACCCCAACGCCATCACCGCTTCTAGCGCCTTCCAAAGCTAGTTCGTCCATAATTAAACGTAAACAACTCTATCGAGAAGCCATTAAATTTCATCCCAAGCTATTCCAGCGAATGATATTACAATATTTGTAATGTGTTTCAACTTAATGAAGTAACCTCAAAAAGGGGAGAACGCATGAACACTTAAATTGGAACAAGCGATGTACAGTAAATATCTTCATTAATATTCGTTACGACCCACAATTAAGGATCATTAAATACAATATTATTATAGAGAAACTGTACTAATTACGTTTTATGACTTCATGTATAGCGGTCGTGGCTATTTCAAGGTTTATACCCTTAGTATATCTGGTGGGGTCTATCAGGCCAATATTTTATAAAAATCCATGTCGTTTTTTTTTTTTTAATTTAGGGCTTAGCTAAAATAGTGGTAGTTTGTTTGCCAATAAAAAGATTGTGTGATTTAATAATAAATATGAATCTTGTCTATCGAGATAATGATCAAGAAAGTCAAGGGACACATGCTGCAGACATAAGAATGGATTGATGATCAAGACTAAAATACTATCGACTCTTATTTTTCGGAAATGATGCACTTACAAAAACACGATTACTAATTCACCAACCAAATATCTATGCGCGGGTCCATTAGACCCATCTGGCATAACGAAGGTTAAAGGTAAAGCCTTAATTGGAACATCGGGTGTTAGCTCAACTGGTACTTTCTTAATTACGATTTTAATGGAAACTTGGTAAATCTGTACAGCCGTTACTAATTAATCGATTTCGGATTAGGTGAGGCGAGACTTTGTTTGAGTTCTGTTAAAAAGGAACAAGGATTAATTAAAACTGTATATTCATAAAAAAAACTATTTCAAGTTACAAGAAAGAGGAGGGGAAAAATCATTTTGATTTAGCGAGTCTGGTTTTTGCATTGAAGCGCCTGATAAATTACCTTTGTGGCCCTTGATTAGGGGAACCAGACAAATTAATCATGGTTATTGAATATGCAGGTTTTTTGGAGTTATATTCCCTCACCGTCGAACTAGTACTATAAATACAACGTAAACTTGAAAAGTCCAGCCCAGTTTTAAAATGTTAAAAATACCCTTCAAATGTGAGGAACGTTGTCGCCATTGAGTTACTACCATTTTCTCTTCTTCTAGTTTAACTAGAGAACACTGTAACTTTGTCTTAAATTGAACTGGCAACGCTTAATTTTTTTTTTTAAAAACACAAATAATTGTCTGCAATTTTTCTCGCGTCGTAAGGAGAAAATTTATTTTTCCCAACTTTTCGAATTCCGAACGAAACTACGAAACTTTCGTTCGATTCAATTATTTTTATTCGACGGATCTGAGTTCGGAAACCATTTTGCGGACATTGTCAGAATCTTATTTTGTTTTGCGCTCGTTTGTGTTGTTCGATCGAGTTTACAATGGTGTCGGAGTATTAATTTGATCCAGCAGACATTTAGAGTATTGTTATTGTTCGTTTTTGAATATACATTCGACTTGTTTACATATTTTTTTAGACGATTACTCTTCGAAATGTTTTGTTTAGATCAATGTAATATTTAATTTCATTTTTCGCGTTATTAGAATACATAAGTACAGATTTATTTTTTGTAACTCTTCTTTGTTTTTTTTTGTGACTCTAATATTACAATAAGGTAACTAGGAATAATGTGTTATCGGTCATAGTCAAACTATCTTTGGCGCGTTTCTTAGCATAAATCTTTTTACATTATTCTTTCAACTATACACACGTCACTATGACTTACTAACGAAAAACACTTACTTCTTTGTCAAAAATAATATACTTAACGTAGAATTGAAGTATTCTTCGTTTGCTCTTGGTAAAGGTGAACTAATTAACTCGTAGATATTTTCAATTTGCATAAAGCATTTTAAATTCCTAATCAAAAGCAGCTAAAAGTATTTCGTTAATGAAACACAATTTAGCAAACAGTACGAAGTTTGTCCCAAAATATGCTTTGATCCTTCATGCGTCGCTCACGAGGTGGGGGGCACACCACCGGTCTTTATTGGCATTCTTTCGGCTTTACTTTGCTGAGCTATTTTAATTTTCAAGAAATTTTGGACCTTTCCACATTCTACTCAGATTGGAAAATTATTAAATATAAAAATAATGATGTGTATGTACAATTGTGTTGTTCCATTTTTGTCACGATTTTTTCACAAAAAAAACCTTTTTTGTTTTTCAAAGTGAGCTTGCTTGCACCCTTTTGAGGATCGCGCGCGTGATAGTACGAGTGTGTTTATTTTTACAGAAGTTTATGAAGATCATGTCTCCTTGGACTCTGCCTACCCCTTTGGGGACTGCAGGCGTGATGATATTTGCATGTATGCTTTTGCCCGCCTTCAATTCAGTCTATTACTAAACCTCGTGTGTCCAGTGGTAAATATTAATTTCCAACGATGTACAATAACAACCTTTCTCGGGTTCAAATTTTGGACAGACCTATTTGGTTCAGACCGATTTTAGCAAAATTTTAACAAAAGTGTTTTGGGACCGTTCAAGTTTAACGTTACGCAATTTTTGAAGATTTCTGCCGTTAATAACGTTTTTCTGTACCCCAACACGTAGTACTAACACCCCCCTCCCGTCCCTGTAACGCACCGTAACGTTTAACAAGACCCCCCCCCCCCCCAATTGCGTTACGTAATACTTGAACGCCCCCTTTTTTAGCCAAAATTAGTTAATTAGTGGCATGAAGACAGACGGACTTACTTCGACATTTATACTATTAAGTTAAGGATTATTAAACTGGCTCCTACTGATCTATGATCTTTTCTGGTGGTTTAGGTGTGCCAAATTTTACCGCCATTATTTCAATACCTTAGGCATGAAGACGTAACAGAGTAACTTTCACATTTAAACTATCAAATAATACTAGTTGGTACCAACCGATCTCTTCTGATGGTGGTGCTCCAGCTTCATATTGGCGCAGCGGTTGAGCGCCGTCAGCCGCCGGAACAGGGACTGCAGCGAGTCGGCATCCAGGAACGGGTGGTCGTTCTGCACGCCCGACACGTCTATCGGGAACTGGAGGTCTGCAACAAAAGAAGTCAGGTCAAAAACTAGTTAGTGTTAAATTAATCTAGACTTATATGGCAGAAGATAGCAGCATTCAACTCAAGTTCTGGAGATAACTAGGGATACTAGTATTAGTGTTTGTATTTACTCATTCTGCTTTCAAAATCCAATTACTTTTTATTAACTAACTAATTAACATAAATTCACGCCACTTCCCTATTTTATTACTAGCTTTTTATTTAGGAATCCGTTTAAGGTACTTATAAGGTAAATTGTAAATGTATCCTGTCTGATATTTTATTTATTTATTTAGTTTATGGACAGAAAAGGCTAGTCCAATGGTCAAATTATTCTCAGATAATAGAACAGCGCGGGACAAATTTGACCCGGTGGCAGTTTCAGGTTTGGTCAATAAAACCAGTTATTTTAGAAATACTGTTAGAATCATAAATTCAGTGATATTAAATTAAAAAAATATATATTTCGATTACAAAGTTGCGCCTGGGACAAATATGAGACGTCAGCGCTTCTCGTAATAGTTACAAAAACGAAACTACCTTACAATCTTCTCATACTTGTTCATAAAATTCCCACCTGTACTACCAAACATTAACTCCATGTTATTAAGTGCAAGTTTTCCCGCGCGTGACGTCATAAAGCGTCACTGCTCCGGGCGAAATGAGAGGAAACGTCACTCAACCGAGTCGGTGACGTCACGATATTGTGCCGGGCGTCGCCGTGCGGAATAAAGGCATTGTATGGCTCGATTGTGACTGACTTGCTTGGGAGCAACACAAAAATGAACAGTAGATGAATTTGGTAATATTGTTACTATGGGGTCTTTATTACCCTCAGAAATACGTTACGCATACTAACTCCCTATTGGAAGGGAGGTGGTTGTGTTGGACTTAAAAATTACAAAAATCAGTACCTAGTAACAGAAGTGACTTTGAACAAAATAATAATAATAAATAATAACTTTTATTTTGGACAAATATCCATACAAAGTTGTTAGTAAATTACTATGCTATGTTAGTAAATACTATTAAAAGAAAAACTATAGGTACGTCTTCAGTTCATGTATGTTGGTATGTTAACAAAAATCCAAGTCCATCTATTACTCAACGTTCATTCATTCACTCAACCAATCCTTCGTTCAATGTCGACCGACAAACAAGTCTCACTTTAATACAGAGCGTTGACGAGTTAACACGCATTTTCATTTCACCGACCCTACCTATACCTACAGGCTATGGGCCCAGTTTACGTTGTTCTAGAAATAAGTTTTCCGTTGCAATTACATTAAAACGTTAAAGAAATAAAATGGACCAGCGAACAAAAAGAAATATTCAACCTTTTAATGGCGACCGTTACAGCACGTGGAAGTTTCGAATAAAATCACTTTTAGCCGAACTTCAAGTATCGACCGTTATAGATGAACCAGTTCCTGAAAATCCTGATGCCGTATGGACACGAAAAAATCTCATCGCTAAAGGTACAATTATTAAATATTTGGGTGACGCATTCTTAAATTTTGCCCAAGACACAGATACTGCAAAATCCGTTATTGATAACCTTGATAAAATATATGAAAGGCGAAGCTTGGCCACACAGTTGGCGTTACGTAAACAATTACTAAACTTGAAATTGCAACCTGATGTAAATTTTATCAATCACTTCACTAATTTTGACACTTTAATCACTGAACTGATTTCTGCTGGCGCGAAACTCGAGGAGATGGATAAAATCTCACATTTATTACTCACACTACCCGCCACGTACGATGGAGTCATAACTGCACTAGAGACACTAGGCGAAGATCATCTAAACCTAGCATTTGTTAAAACACGCCTCTTGGACCAAGAAGTTAAAATCAAGAACGAAACAGTCACCGGGTTAAAAGTACTTCATGCTTCAAGCGGTCAATTCTCATCTAATAACCTATTTTACAAAAGGAAAAGGCCAATGAATCATACATCTACCTCTACGTTCCTGATAACAAGAAGACAAGGCCTAATAATAACTATCACCATCAGTTCAGAGGCAATCAGCTACCTGGAATTCGTCGCGTCACATTTCAAGGATGTACTGTGATTTTTGTGGAAGACGAAACCATTTCAAACAGGATTGCCGTTACTTTAAGAAAACTCAAGGAAACAGCGGTAGTGGAAGTACGTCACAGCAGCAGAACACCGCTCACACTGCCGTACCGGAGCAGAACAATGAGGACAGTGTCGCTTTTATGTTTTCTAAATGTGAGTTTTCCAATATTTATCGTAACAATAATCAAATTACTTTTATTTTAGATTCGGGCGCAACGGACCATATCACAAGCACACGGGATATTTTTTCGTCATATACACAACTAAGTTCACCTCTCAAAATAAATGTTGCTAAAAGTGAAACATCCATACAGGCATTGGGACGTGGTCGTATCGAAGTAACCACAAATCTAGGAGTGCCAGGTTCAATCGACGAGGTTTTGTACTCGCCAGAAGTTCCCTATAATTTACTGTCAGTAAATCGAATGCAACAAGCAGGTATGGAGATTATTTTTAATAAAGACGGTGTTCGTGTTTACAAAAATAATAAGTGTATTATGTCCGGTGAGTTATGTAGTAACTTGTGTAAATTAACATTTGCTGTTAACTTGCAAAAGGCTTTGAGTTTAACTAGAAATTCAAACTTATACGATTTATGGCACAAACGACTCGGACATGTAAATAAACAGAAATTTGTAAGTCTTAAACGCATGATTGACGATTACTCTGTAATTGATAAAATAATTTCACCTGAAAACGAGTTGTGTGAGCCATGCATTCTTGGTAAACAATCCCGACTGCCTTTTGCAAAATCAAAACCAGCACGTTTAAATAACCGGCCACTTTTTATAGTTCATAGTGACGTATGCGGTCCTATAACTCCCACTACGGTTGACGATAAAAACTATTTTGTCAATTTTATTGATGATTACACTCACTACACTGTTACCTACTTATTGCACTCGAAATCTGAAGTTTTAAAATGTTTTCAAGACTACGTTGTTAAGAGCGAAAATTTATTTAATTGTAAGGTAGTTTATTTATATTGCGACAATGGCCGTGAGTATCTATCTATCGAGTTCAAAGATTATTGTGTAAGCAAGGGGATAACATATCATTTAACTGTACCCTATACTCCCGTTCAAAATGCTATATCTGAACGTATGAATCGTAAATTAACCGAAATGGCTAGAACCATGGTTGCAAGTGCGAAATTGGGTAAACAGTTTTGGGGTTTTGGGGTGAAGCAATATTAACATCTAGTTATTTAATAAACAGGCTACCCACCAAAGCGCTAATTGGCAAAACACCGTATGAAATGTGGCACGGTATAAAACCGAAAATAAGTCACTTAAGGGTGTTCGGTTCCACTGCATATGTGCACAATAAAACTAGAAAAACCAAATTTGACGAAAAATCGTTTAAATGTATTTTGATTGGATATGCTCCTAATGGTTATAAATTATTTAATTCAGAAAATAATCAATTCTTAATTGCCAGAGATGTTTCGTTTGAGGAATCAAATTTTGGTCAATCTAGGTCAATATGCAGTGATGATATACCTAACAAAATCAACAAGCCTAATGAGTTGGTGGAGTTGATCAAGCCAATACATAGCGATATTAAAATTCCCGACGAAATCGACAAGCCGCTAAAGTCAGTGGAGTTGATAGGAACTGAACAAAGTGACGTAAATAACAAGTCACTAAATGACGTAAATAAACAGTTACAAAGTAACGAAACGTCACCTGCTACAGAGTCCGGTTGTTTACGAAGAAGCAAAAGAATTCGTAATCTACCCCCTGTAAACTATGAACTAATGAATGACCCACATTTGACAATTTTGTCGCTCTGTTCTAAACAACAGTTACCATTGCCGGTACATTTTAATGATATTTTCAATCGGCCAGACACAAATGAATGGTTAAGTGCTATAAAAAGTGAAATCGATTCATTACGTAGCAATCAAACGTGGTATCTTGTTCAAAAACCTTATGATACAAATATAGTAAGTTGCAAATGGGTTTTTACTATTAAAAATAATGATTTAGGTGAACCAATACGACACAAGGCCCGCTTGGTCGCGCGAGGTTTTAGCCAACAGTATTTAGAAGATTACGACGAAACGTTCGCCCCAGTAGCGCGTATCACTACATTTCGATTAATTATGGCTTTCGCGAATCAAAATGATTTACTTGTTCACCATATGGACGTGAAGACTGCCTTTTTAAATGGAGTTTTAAAGGAAGACATTTACATGCAAGTGCCCGACGGTATTGCATCTAAATCTAATCAAGTGTGTAAATTAAATAAAACACTTTATGGCTTAAAACAGTCTTCACGATGCTGGTATGAACGTTTCGATCACGCAATTAAGGGGATGTCTTTTGAAAGTTCTAAAGTAGACCCATGTCTCTATATTTTGAACAAAAATTCGATTGACAAGGATGTGTATATAATTTTATACGTTGATGATTTATTAATTATAACTAAATGTCCTCAAACAATGCAAAAACTTAAAAGTTGTTTAATGCAGCAATTTGCCATGAGCGACTTAAAAGATATAAAGTTATTCCTCGGCATTCGAATTGAAAGAACCAATGATAAATTAACTATGGATCAATCAATATACCTACAAAATGTTTTAAACAAATTTTCTATGAATGAGTGTAAACCCTCAAAGTCACCTTTTTCAAACAAATTAAATTATGATGCGTTAAATAGTGATGTACAACACAACGCACCTTGTAGACAAGTAATAGGTTGCTTGATGTATGCAATGCTTTGTACGCGTCCTGACTTGTGCGCGGCTGTTAGTATCCTCGGTAGGTTTCAAAGCAAAGGTAATGAGGAATTGTGGAAATGTTTAAAACATCTTTTAAGGTATGTCAAAGGAACATTAACGCTGAAATTGACTTATCATAAATGTGATTATAAACAGCTAATAACCGGTTACGCGGATTCTGATTGGGGAAGCGATGAAATTGATAGAAAAAGTACAACAGGATATTTATTTCAAATGTTCGATAATTGTACGATTTCGTGGTGCACACGTAAACAAAACACAATTGCCGTTTCCTCAACAGAGGCCGAGTACATGGGTTTATTTGAAGCTGTAAAAGAGGCTATCTGGATAAAGTCGTTACTTAACAGTATCTACGTAAAAGTAACTAAGCCTATTTTAATTTATGAAGACAATAATAGTTGCATTAGCATTGCTAATAATCCTACAAATCACAAAAAGTCAAAACATATAGATATAAAGTACCATTTCACTCGCGAACAAATAAACAATAAGATAATAACGCTAGAACATATTTCCACAGGAAACCAACTAGCAGACATGTTCACGAAGGCGATACCTTTCGCTAAGCTCCATGATTTAAGATTAAAACTAAATTTAGTTTAATAAAGCATTAAGTTTATTTTCATATAATTATCTATATTAAACAAATGTAAGATGATTGAAGATGACCTTACCTAATTTAAACATATTTAAGATTATAATTTATTACATAGGTATTACAATTTGTTTACATTACATATATATTTTCTTGATTAAAATACTTTGATTTCGATGTATCAAATACTTGAATTTTTGAGGGGGACTGTTGGTATGTTAACAAAAATCCAAGTCCATCTATTACTCAACGTTCATTCATTCACTCAACCAATCCTTCGTTCAATGTCGACCGACAAACAAGTCTCACTTTAATACAGAGCGTTGACGAGTTAACACGCATTTTCATTTCACCGACCCTACCTATACCTACAATGTACTTGAATGTCCCACCCACATGCCTTCGAATCCAATGCCTCTGAATGGGACAGTCAATTTGCTCTTGAAATAACCAGATACAAGATATAATAAGATTTATTAAATCTAGGAACATGGTCTCAATGGCTTAACTCTACCCATGTCATTATCATATCACTGTTGCCAGTCGGATCCATAGACCGTGATTCTGGATTGAGCAAGTCTGATTATTGTATTGAAGCGACTTCCATCTGCCTTCTTAACCCTCAAGAAGGGTAACCATACTAATTGGATAGTGGTTACACATCGATAGAGATATTGAAACCATTTGTATTTAATTTTGAAATACTAATTCCATAACAGAAAGTATCGTCGTCTGTGTAAAACCTTATTGTTTCTACAATTATATTAAATTTACGATTTTAAATTTTACAAAAACTGCTTAGTCTAATATTTAGTCAGTTGAATATACGAACTAGTGACGTCATATACTGACAAGCCCATATAAAATCTGTGAAGTGATTACATTTTGACAGCTTTTAAAAAGTATCTCAATTGACTTGCCAGTCAACATCCTCATTGTTATGAAAATATGCGCATTTCCTCATAAAGTTTTCCCTCACTCAGTGGCTCACCGTTAAAATATATTTCATACAGGTCCTAGAAATCGGCTCATCTCTCTAAACTCGATTCTGACGGATCTCCCGCTCGCCTAGCCGCAATATCCCTATGAGTTTGTACTGCGCCTGCGAAGCGAGTATTTTCGCTCGGTGCGGACGATATAACTCGGTTACAGCGGATGTCCACTCCAGCCGGCTCTCCCACCACTAATTGAACTGACCTCTCGTATTGTTACGTTTTTGAGGCACTTAATATTGTAAAACTAAAAAATGAAACGATGATGTTCGTTGTTAAGTGAGACTTTATTGAATATCCTGTATAAAAGAAAGTTAAGCTGCTCGTAGTTGCCAGGCGGTTTGGTTTAGTAGTTAGACAATCTGGCAATAAACCTAAAGTTGCGAGTTCGAATCTCGCCAACGATATATGTCTGTTTGATGAGCGTGGTTAATTGTCCTGAGTTAATTTGGATATTTTTGTAAAAGGTACTTAAAGTCAGTCTGTTACCTCGCATTCATAGAACAAACATAAATGCTTAGTTTGGATTTCAGGGATGGTGTTTAGAAGAAGTGTGAAGATTTTTTTTTACAAAATTGTAGTTTAAAATTAAACTTTGTAAACTACTTATGTACCTACTATATTACTCTGGCTTTATGTGATGTAAAATTTGATTATCTTCTGTCGGTAACTAAGAAAAGATGCTGAGAAAATGTTTGTACAATGTATTCTACTAGAAAATATAGCTTTTAGTGAAGATACTGAAGTACTGAATACAAAGGTCATGGAGGTCAGACTGCAGATGAAAGAACTATTATAAATATGAAATAAGTAAAGTCTTCAAATATTTAATAGTAAGTATTATGTAGAATATGAGAATATATGAAAGTCTATATATAAATATGTTTAGAAATGTTAAAAATGAATTTTAGTAAAACAAAACATGTTGAAGAAGCAAGTATGTAAGGATCGTGCTATATGGCGTTTGGTTCTCTCTGCCTACCCCGCTAGAGAAGTGGCGTGAAGTTTAGTTAGTTAGTTAAAACATTTTGAAATCGTCAAATAATTATATTTGAAATATCACAGGCAAAATTTTTTGTTGTATAATAATGTCTTTGGCATGTTATTAGCTTCGTTATAATTTTTAAAGGAAATAAAAAAAAAGCTGAATATAAATCATTCTATGAAAAAAAAAAACTTTCCGTCATTTAATTCCATCTAAAACCTATATAAAATTCAGCTCCGTAGAAAGAGAAAAAAAAATCCAGCCGCCACTTAACTGTCAAACACGACCTACATGTCCCGCGGCCGGCACGCGTCTGGGCCGCCCCCACTCCCCACCGGAAGCGCGCCAGCCGGAAGCCGTCATAGATACGCCAGCCCGTCCCACTTGCGAGATAACTTTAGTGTTCCGGAACCAACTGGTTTGCTGTGACAGTTATATAGTTTAGTTGTAGTTGTATTTTTGTTCTGTTGTGGTAATGGTGAAGAAACATGTTTTACGACTATATTTAGATAACTTATTTACGAACTGTGGTAGCCCAATGGTACGCGCCTCATAACCGAGGAATGTGGGTTCAAACCCGAGTACGTACCTCTGGATTTTTAAAATTAATGTACGTATTTATACCACTGGCTCGGCGGTGAGTGAAAACATCATGATGAAACTTGCGAATTCAAACAATGGATTTGTAACAATAATCCAAATTGTCCCAATAATCCAAATGATTCCCCTATCTTAGGGTTACAAAGGTCAGATCGGCAGTCGCTTAATGTAATTACCAGACTCGCTAATTTCTGGATCATGGTCTAAGCGGACCCAGTTTAACCACGGCTAGGACGATGATAATTTAGATAACTTATTTCTTGCGTGAAAGTTTGACTGTTGACTTATAGGACTTTTGTATTACAGTAAGATGAATGACACATCATGACAAGAGGCCTATATCTAGTAGTAGACGAGTATAGGCTATCGATTAAGGAGATAATGATGATACCATTTCTTGAAATAATGCTATCTATTAGTATTATCGATATTTATCGCTAAAAACTTACAGTTATTTTAAAATTATTATAAAACTTAGTCAGATTCCAAAAGTAAGTAGTAATATTAAATGCTGAATTTGAAAGTGACTTTATTTTAAACTGATTTGTTTCTCATATTTCAAATATTGATACGATTTAAATTTAGCAAATCTATATTATTATATAATGTAGGCAGAGGTAAGCGTTAAGTCTTAATGGCGCTGTATAGTCAAGTGAGCAAAATAATATAATGTAGATGAAACTGGTTTCTCAGAAACTCTCCATCATCCGATGCGAGTCACCGAGGGCCGTCCATTTCACCCCTGTATTAAGAATAGATGTGCTATTTGGCCTGGAGCAATCGCCACGCGTAACGAACTTGAATTATTGACGTCCCCGGGATGTGGCCACACGTTAAGATTTTTCTGGATATTTTATGTACCTTTTTATATTTTGTTTCTTGTAAACGCTTAAGAATGTTTATATGCAAAGTTACACGTTGGGCGCCATTATTACAACTTATTTCTCAAATTATTTCTTTGCGTTTAGATAGCATAAAAATAAGCCATTAACGTAATAAAATATGTTGTTAAGATAAGTATTTGCATAACTATTACTTAAAATTTTATGTTGTACCTAACCACATGTTGGGTGCCATAGTATCATATTAATGTGGCTGCTATTTTAAATATCTTTTAATAGGAACATGTTAAGTTTTCATAGCTCTTGAAGACATTGTTTTTTTTTTTTTAAATCTCCATACTAACATCAAAGTAATATTGTCCTCATAATCACTACGCCATTAACTAGCTAATAGGATGTTCAGCCATTTAATAATCCAGAAGGTGAAATAATAGCGTGCGGGTCTTTAATAAATGATGGGGCCAGCATATGGGGTCGCGACGAATGGCCCGTGAATATATAGTGAATATATAGCGGCGTCTTTGAGATGTCCTGGACCACGATACTGCAAGTATGTATGGTCTTTGATAGTTTTATTATATGTTGCAACTAGCGTCGCCTTTTATTTCTCATGCATAGTTAAGAAAGTCCTAAATGATCTCATAGGAACTTAGGATAAATAGTAAAAATGTATTTTTTTTTCTTGGCAATATTATTCTCATTCTAGATTGAACCTCGTGGTTATTCTCAAAATAAAAATCTGTGTATAAAATAATATTTTAACAGAATTCTTATCCATATATTTTTTTAGATAGATAGATAGATAAATCGTTTATTCGTTTATTTTACTACATCACACACATACATGAAAAATACAGTCCTATGAATAACCTCTTTTTGTATAAAATAGACTCGTTAAACATTAATTAAACCCGGCTGAAACTTTAATACCTAATGCAATGGAATAACACTTTGGTGTCAGTAGATTATTTAAGTTTTATTCAATTTTATTCGAAACCTATTCCTAGTATTCAGTCAATCAGAGTAATGCAATTAATTGAACGCAAAAAGGCTGGTCTGCCTGAGTGGCCGTCGGACCGACAGCAGCTAACCAATAGCAGTTAGTTTGTATTTACCGCACTGCGCTGGATTTATTGAAAACCTTTTTTATTTTAAAGTTTTTTAGTGCAGGAATTTATTTAATTTATTAAATGTTTCGCAATAGAATCGAAGTCGAAAATTTGCCTCCTAATATTTAAATTTTTTTAGCACAAAGAAAATAGTGTAATAAAATTGATACATAGTAGATAGGTAGATAGATATTTGTTTTTTTCACGAACAAAAATAACATAATTTTTTTCTTATCTTTCTCTTAACCTTATTTCAATGCACACAAACAAAATCACAGAAATACCCCTTTTCGAGGATTTCCCAATTAAAGAAAAAACGACAAAAAATATATTCCCAGCAAAATGTAAACAAAAAATGATTCCAACGTCGAGTTGATCAAAGCCGATTTAATTAAAAGGTAAGTTAAATAGCAATTTCTTAGCGTCGCCGTTTACTACGTAGACTTAAACTAGATTAATTATGAGGGAAGCCGGGGCTTTAATAAAGCGGGGATCAGAAAACGCCTTCAATTCCATTGTTCGAAATATTCAACCATTGCATAAAAGGCTTTGAATTTTTTTTATACCACAAAGTCTGTTCCTGCGGCAATCGATTAGGTGCGTGTAGGTGCCTGCAACATCAGTGTGTTTCACCTTTATGTTACCAAACATATGAAGGTTTGTTCAAAAGCACCTGTTTTTTAAACAATTTTCCGAAGCAATGTTGTGTTTTTGGATAATGACTAAGAGGTTCAACAACGATCAATATAGCGTATGTGTTTAAAACCGTCCTGAGCGAATTTCCTAGAACAATTCCTACTGACCTCTTGCGGTAATACCCCTGATTAGGAATCTCTGTCATGATGCGACGTAATGTGCTACTACTCTCCAAATCCTGCTTTAAGCTGTGAATAGGAACATCTGTAGACGGATAGAACGAGATTTGGTTTGCACCCAATTCCGCGAGCTGCTAGTTTGTGTTGGAGTCTGTCAATGGGTATGCAATCGCTTACTGTGAGAGAATAGTGCATAGCATAGTGGCTGCATCTAATAAAACGACATAATTATATTGATTCTGTTCGTTTTATGAACTTATTAAGTCTGCATAAACTGAACTTCACGAAAAATGTTAAGGTTAAGTCGGTTAAGGGGATTTTTTGCGCTGATTTTACAGAATTATAATTTTGTTACCAAGGTGTTACGTCTGTGAGTTCAAGCAATGATTTTTTTTTCGATTCATGTAGCAAAATTAAAATATAAGCCGTTCGAAAGGTCTTCGTGCTCATTAATCTTATATATAAAAATTAATTGCTGTTCGTTAGTGTCGCTAAAACTGCGGTACGAGCGGTGGTAACTCAATGGTAAGGACACACGCCTCTTAGCCGAGGAGTGCAAGTTCAAACCCGGGCATGTACCTCTAGATTTTTCAAATCTATGTACATATTTATACCATTGGCTCGACGGTGAGGGAAAACATCGTGATGAAACCTGCAAATTCAAAAACAACTTTGAATTTGTAACCATGATCCAAAAATTGTCTGGTTCCCTTATCTTAGGGTTACGAAGGTAAAATACGGGCACGGGACATAACCCTAGGAAGATGATTAGTTTCGCTAAAACTGCAGAACGGCTGAACCGATTTGGATGATTTTAGTTTTAAAATATACCTATGTAATCCTCCAGGGAAGGTTTGTACGGTAAGAAAAAATGAAAACATTGCGAAGAATATAATTAATGAAAATTAGAGAACGGGGCGTAAATCAGCTACTACAAAGCCCCCGCCGTAGCGTAAATCCCAAAGATCCATTTACTTCATTTCTGATATCTTGTTAAAACAAACTCTTTATTAGAAAACACTTCAGCTATTTCAAATATTGTTCATACCTTAATTTCTAAAGTTCATCGGGTATTAGGATCTTTTGGATAAGAAAACGAGGAGGGTAAACTTATCTGTAATGTTTTTAATAGGGAGAATTTATTTGAGGGCTCTGATTTTTAACTAACTAACTAAACTTCACACCACCTTAGCGGGCTAGGCAGAGAGAACCGATCACCATAAAGCACGATCCTTACACACCTTACTCGCCTCTTCAACATTCATGATGCTTTTTATAGAAGAATTACAGTTTTTACGACTCCTAACATCACTTTCTGTTAATACACGACCAATCTGGTCGTGGTAGGTGAGCCTAAGCCTTCCGCGGCTCCTACATCCTTCCACTTTCGCATTGTATATCTGTTTAGTCAATCTTTCGTCATCCATTCTTTCCACATGTCCAAACCTGCCTCTTCTTACCTTGACTCCGACGCTGTCTTTCAGACCGACTCTCTTTCTTACATCATCATTCCGAACGCAGTCTGTGAGCGATACACCGCCGATTTTCCGCAGCGCACGCATCTCAACCGCGTTTATTCTACTTTCATGCTCTTTCTGCCATACCCAACTCTCGCTACCATATGTTAGCGTAGGAATCAGAACCGCATTGTGTATAGCGAGCTGGGCCTTCTGGTTTAACACTTTACTGCCTAGAAGTTTTCCCTAAGCTCCATACACCCTATTCCCTGCATTCACTCTTCTTTTAAATCCATAATGTGTATAGATTTTTAAACCCCGCTTATTTTTAATTTGTATGTATGTAAGTATACGACAAATATTCTGGAGTTCCCTTCTTATAACAAAATGTACTTCAAGCTTTCACTACGAGGGTTGAGACAGCTCAACGCTGGAGCTAATTACATAATTATCTCCAGGGCAGCCCGAGCGCTTATTTTCATCCCAAACCGTGCACTGGAGGGTTAAATGATGTAGTTTTGTATATGAAATACTATTGAGACAGCATGAATCTTTCATATTATGTGCTATAATTTTGACAAGCTCGATGGCGCATTCGGTAGTGACTCTGCCCCATGCGCCAAGAGTGGTGGGTTCGATCCCCACCCAGGACAAACATTCGTGTGATGAATACTTGTGTTTGTTCTGTGTCTGGGTGTTAATATATTCAATATTTAGTATATATGTATTTAGTATATATTCGTAATACTACTAACACAAGTGTTTAAGCTACTTACTTCGGAGTCAGATCAATGTATGTGATGTCGTTGAATATTTATATTTATTTATTTATAATTTATGTCTGTTTGGTAAAATAGTTTATTTATGGTTTGACAGTACGTTTCTGAAACATGTAATAAAATTTGAGAGCACGAATAGTGCATTAAGTGAGAGAATTAATTGAATAGGCGTTAGAAGTTTTCATTTAATAATATTATATAGCGAATTTTACAATTACAATAAATCATTGTGTCAGTAACTTATATACCTTACCGAATATAATATTTTATAGTTGAATGATTCATATTGTATCCGATCTTATCTATGAAAATAGTTTCAAAGTTAGTTATAGGTTTTTGAACTGATGTAAACTAATTAGTTAGAAAGTAAATAATAAAAACTGTACGTCCATTAAAGGCGTCCTCACTACATCCACATAGTTAATCCGCTTGATTGAAAACACGAGCTATAATTAGCTCTGGGGCAGCGCTCGCTCCACTGCCCTCTTTCATCCCAAACGGCGCCCGCTGGAGGGTTAACTAATGTGTTATTGAAAGGGAAACGCTATTGTTTAGCAAGCATTTGATGAACATGGCCCTTATCGAATGGAAATGAGGTTTCCCATCGCTTATGTGGGGTTCAAAGACTGAATACACAAAATTTTGGAAGATTGCTATCGTTATGTTGCAAAAGACCCTCATCATTGAAAATAAGTATTCGTTTTTAATGTACTTTCGATATATATATTTTTTTATTATTTTTCGAAATGGACACTATGGTGTCGTAGGTACCTACTAAGTGAATGGGTCTAATCACTTTTTTATATTATCAGTGTTCCGAATTGGTCTTGCATCTTATATTCTAGAGTAGGAAACCTTACTGATACACTTTTTTATTTCATTTTTCAAAAACAAAATTAAGCGCATCGACAGCACAATCACAAAATACCATAAGTCGTCTTTATGACATACTAGGAAAGTAACACAGTTGGTTAATTCTTTTTCGTGTCAAAGACAAACATTTTAATTTCGAATTTACTTTTTTTTTTTTAAAAACAAAGACGATCTGTAAAACCCCTCAGCAAGCTTGTACACTGTTTCATCGCTAAAATTAACCCGCGCCCACCGAGCCGTGCTTCGCGCCCGAGCGCGCCGCTTTCATCCCGCCCGCGCCGCTGAAGGGTTAACAGCGCTAAAAACTTGGAATGGTATCGATTGGGTACATTTTGAACAAACTCAAGATTGGGTTATTCAGGAGCGGGTAAACACTGGGGAGGGTTGAGTTGTGACTTTGTTACCGCTTCCATCAAATGTTCAAACGGGTCGCTGTGAGCCGATATTCAATTATGAGTTAAGATTTGGATATCGGGCGGTAAGAATAATATTTTTTTCCTGGCATTGTGTCTCTTTCCAGCGGTCCAGACCAGACTAGAGAATTTGGCAAGTCTAGTTATTAAATAGAAGCGACTTTCATTGGAAAAATTAAAAAGTGAGTGAGTGAATGATATACATAGAACACAGTAGGGTGTACCTAAATTAAAAAGCATTTACAGAATTGGGGTTGACGTGTATTTGCGGCTATGGGCGTCATTGTCATTTGTGTTATTCAAAGAGTAAGGAGGAGATTTTATCTCATTTATTTTACACTGATGCAAAACTGAGGCGGTCAATTATTATGTGCTTATTTTTATTTTATGTTAATGGAGAAAGATTTGGAGGAAGATTCTGGGAGCCATATGGGCAGAGGATAGATGGAGAAGGCGAAAAAATCTACAGTTGGAGGGTGAGGTGGACGAACCGAACATCATTGCCGAGACAAAAGTCCACAGGTTTCGCTGGCTCAGCCACCTTCACAGGATAGGAGAAGATCGTGCGGTGAAGCGAGCGTTCGTGGGACAATCTAGTTGCTGACCCGTTGGCCGTCTAAGATACCGTTGGGATGATGAGATTATGGAGGACCTGCACGAGGGTCGGGTGGATGACTAGCAGGAGATAGCATAGGACAGATCCAGGTGGAAGCTCTTACTATCGGAGGCCAAGACTCACTTTCGGTTTGGCCATTTTAGTTAGATAGCTTTTAATGTATTTTATGTAAAACTAGCTGCTGCCCGTGGATTTGTTCACGTGGTACATCGATGAAACTGTAGAATAATAGCTACATAACATTATGTACCTAGCTATTATTCTACAGTTTTATTGAGTAGTTTTTTTGTGAAAGAGTAACAGACATCCATCCATACATACAAACTTACGTATTTATAATATTAGTAGGATAATAAGATGCAATAAAAATTTAATGCGTATAAAAATAAACGTATAAACGCTGTGATAAACATTTAACGACTTGTTATCTTATATCTAATCAAAACTGATGTAATTTTAGGTATTTACCTTCTGATACTGTAGAAAATACCCACGTGGGTCGCCTTAATCATAGATATCATCTTCCTAGCGTTATGTCCCGTGTTTAGACGGGGTCCGCTTAGACCATGATCCAGGATTTAGCGAGTCTGGTGATTACATTAAACGAATGCTGATCTGACCTTCGTAACCCTAAGATAGGGGAACCAGACAAATTTTGGATCATGGTTACAAATCCAAAGTTGTTTGAATTTGCAGGTTTCATCACGATGTTTTCTCTCACCGCCGAGCTAGTGGTATAAATACGTACATAGATTTGAAAAATCCAGAGGTACGTGCCGGGTTGAACCTGCACTCCTCGGTTAAGAGGCGCGTGTCCTTACCATTGAGCTACCACCGCTCTAGATAATATTGGCTAAATTATGCAGGACCCTCTCCTCAGTATATAGAGGAGGGAACAAAGGCCGAGTGTACGGGCGAGCCTGAGTGAAGCAACAACGCTGAAATTTTAATTAAAACACCAAACTACAGGCTCTCCTCAACCGTAAGCCAGTTCGGGATTCAAAGATTTCCTTTGACGCATTGCCAATACAATTTTGAGGCGTAGATTTTTTTTGTGCAATTTAAATTTTTTCGACATTTACCTGTTATATGAAGGCAGCATTTTGCTTTTGTATATTCGTTCGATTTTATTAAGTTATAAATAAATAAATTCTCCAAAATGGGACACCAATTCCCTAGTTCCAAACTAAGCTTGTCCTATGGATACTAGGTGAACGGATAGACATACTTAAATACGTTTATAAACATCCATGACTCAAATACAAATGTCCATGTTCATCATATCTATCCATTCGCCAAGTATTCATAGTACAAGCATAAGCTTAGTTTGGAACTAGGGAATTGGTGTGTCAGTCTGGAGAATTTATTTATTTTTATTTACAGACTGAAAGAAATTTCAGCTGAATATATCGGAGTTTGGACACTCTTCAGTCTAATTTCAGCGTCAAATGCGTTGAGGCCAATATACCGACACTGGCTATTAACGACCAAACGCTTCCAACCACTACATATATTCTCCCCGTCCAACCGAACTGCCCATTGAAGCGGCGATATGAATGAAGAAATTATGAAATCAAACGATTCTCTTAATAACATTCATTTGGTCCATCGCAGACTTGCTACAGAAATAGAAAAGGCAATATCCAGCTAGCATTTGTGGAGTTAATCGAATGTACGGCTGGATGCCTGTGGCCTTTGTAGACTTCCGAACATGTAGATATAGTGTTATTCGATTATAGACTTTGTTGCATTGCAACAAGGGTTTAAGCTGCATGCAACAGTAAACACACATAGTATTCGGCACTTGAAAGCCGACCTTTGATTGTGTAACTTGGTTATGGATGAAAAATGTATTTCTGAGTGATAGAAAGCTTTCCATAGTATATGAAGAGAATTTACATAGTACGGCAATTTTATTATGCCACTTGGTAAATTTAGTCTCCCTGTATATAAACATAACACATCTAACTGGCTATAATGAAATCTGGTATATCAAAAGTGCAAGCCTTAAACAAGAATTAGGACTACCCCGATTAAAAATATTTGTCAAAAAAGACGTTTTTAAGTTTGTTACTTAATCATACTTAAAGGCTGTACATCAAATTCGCCCGCAATCGACAAAGAGATGGACATATTCCATACGCCATGCGCAGTAAGCCACTTTGCCGAAAATAAAATTGAGCTTAATTACATAACATAACATCAAGTCCATGATTCCTGAAGGGGTAGGCAGAGCCAAAGAGGTAGAAGGCCCCTTTGACCACAATCAGCCAAAAATAAACCTGGGCTGGGTTAGACGGACAATTGTAAAAAAGTAGTGACAAGTGGCTAGCTTCTCGCCTATACAATTGCATATCCAAAACCCAATATACCATTAGTCGTCTTTTACGACATGCTAGGCAAGAACCACAGTTGGCACATTATTTTTAAGTCCAGACCAACATGGGACAAATTAGATAGAAAATTGCAGAAAAAAAAACGTTTAGGACATTAACGTCCTTCTGTCACAAGTCTGATCGTAGATCGATTGACCATTCATTACTTTAGCATACAAAATGAGTACCTACCTACTGGTTTTTTATAGTAGTCATTGAGTCGTGGCTCAAATTTATCAATAACACCGCAGTGAGTGGCCCACAATGAGTGATCACAATCCAATTACTGCGCTCAGCCACTGTGACCATTTGTAAAGGCTCTTCCGTCTCGCTCGCACGTCGCTACATTGATGTCTGTTTGTATGTCCATTTGGTAGTACTGATTGATGCAAACTTTGTACATCATACTTGCAGTCATTATTTTCAACCGCTCTAGAGCAACGAACCATAATAACAATACAAACAATAGAAATAAACGCGGTGGTAGCTTAATGGTAAGGACACGCGCCTCTTAACCGAGGAGTGCGGGTTCAAACCCGGGCACGTACTCTGAATTTTTCAAATCTATGTACGTATTTACTAGCTCGACGGTGAGGAAAAACATCGTGATGAAACCCGCAAATTCAAACAACTTTGGATTTGTAACCATGATCCAAAAAATTGTCTGGTTCCCCTATCTTGGGGTTACGAAGGTCAGATCGGCAGTCGCTTCAATGTAATTACTAGACACGCTAAATCCTGGATCATGGTCTAAGCGGACCCCGTCGAAGCACGGGATATTACGCTAGGAAGATGATGAAACAATATAAATAGATATAATAGTTATAATAGTTAATAACCATAAAGTGTGCATTCAACTTCGATAAATATTCTACAAACGGAACCAGCCTGAATCACAAAAGTAACGGCTAAAGTCTGCTAGGAAAAAGGAATTATAGTTCCCATTGGTCACTTAACAAATAATGTATTAAGAATTTGAAAGCCTTATTCAGAAAATAAGACGCAGAAGAGTTAAGACTTAAATAAATCTTCTGTTACAGTTCAATTTATATAATAACAAACAAACCCGTACAGAATGGCTAGTTTCACAAAATCTTTGTCATTTTCATCGCGACAAAAGACACGTCCCCTTTGTCGAATGCCGGCGCATTTGTATGGAAAATTTACACTTTCACTGATAGCGAGTTTTTCTTACGATCTCATTCAAGTGCTGGGCAAAAAATGATCTCAATTATTCATCATGGCGGGGATTAATTCTGTGACTTTCGTTATAATTGAAATCAGTATATTTACGTAATAGTGCAGCAGCAAATGTTCACAATTTATAAAAAAAAAAAAAAAAAAAAAAGCCTTTATTATTCCATTAGCATGTACACCAGCATTAATCATAGTAGAGATATATATATATGTATTTTAATCTGGTATGCCTGCTATCTGGAACCCTTTTCGGGTGAAGGCCTCCTCCAGAGATTGCTACTCATCTCGGTTGTTTGCCAGGTTGGGCCAATTTCTTGTTCCGATGGTCTCTATTTCATCTTTCCATCTTGCTTTTGGTCGACCTCTGCTTCTATGCCCATGAGGTCCTTTCCACATAGTCACCGTCTTTGTCCACCTGTTGTCAGTGTAGCGTGCCACGTGGCCTGCCCACCTCCATTTCAGACCACGTGCGAAAGACAAAACATCTATCACGCCAGTCTGCTTTCTTATTGCCCCGTGACGGACTCTGTCTCTCAGCTTTATTTTTAATGAGCTGCGTTCTAGGGCTCTTTGACATGATGTTAGTTTTCTGTTGGTTTTTGAATCAAATACCCACGTTTGGCAACCATATGTGAGACAAGGTAAGAGGCATGAGTCCATGACTTTCTTTTTTAATTTTAAGTCCATGTTAGACTTCATAACTTCTTTATAGCCCCAGAACTTTTTCCATGTGATTGCTATGCGCCTGTCTATCACAATATATATCACAGTAACTACCTACAATATAAATTTATTTATATTGTAGGTAGTTACTGTGTACGTGACATTGAATGCGAGTAAGAAAAGATTTGCATATCAATCAGAAAATTTATAGACTCTAATTGTTATCTTGATTGGCCCATTGGTCGAGTGGTCAGAGTGGCCACGAAACCAAGGGTTGCGGGTTCGAATCCCGCTAGTGGCAAATGTTTTGTGTGATAAACATGGACATAAGTAAACGAGTCATGGATGTTTATAATCGTATTTAAGTATGTCTATCCATTCGCCTAGTATCCATTCAAGCATAAGCTTAGTTTGGAACTAGGGAATTGGTGTGTCGGTCTGGACACTTTATAATTAATTTATTGATTTATAATTTATTAGCATTCGCAATAGCTTTTTGGTTTCGGCACTTGGAGAAAATTAATAAAATCAAAAATAAAACTTATCTCTTTAAAAAATTTCTTAGGTCCAGAACTTCAGCCTATTCCGGCCGAATTTGAGTAGTAGTAGCCCAAGCCTTACATTCGGTTACGAATCATATAACACTGTGCTGTTAAACCGCAGTTTAACAGCTGTTAAGTTACAAAACCAATATACTACTGACATCAAAAACTAAAAAACATGCATTATTCACCAACGAAGTGAAACAAAAGCAACGTAGCAAATTTAAGACAATGCCCCTCTCTATTCGGTTTCTGCGAAACGACGATCGCATTTTCGTGCGTCACCACAACAGGGATCAGGTGTAATTAGTTTTGGCTAATGAAAGGGAACTTACAAAGGCGTGGGAGCAAGTCCCCGCTGATATTTTAATCGCTCTGGCGCCGAAGTGTACGCAATCCCAACAAATCTTTTGTGCCGGTACTCTACAGAGGCATTGCGTTTGATTTGAAAAGAATCCCCTTATTTTTTAGGCCAAACGCTAGTAAAACGTTTATTGTTTGCGAAAACAGCTAGGCAGCTTAAAATTCTGACTCAGTAAAATTATGGCTCTGGCCCGAGATGTCTTGAAAATTTCTCAACGATTGAGCAAAACGCATTTTTTTAATCAACATCCATGACATCAAACGAATTTCAAGTTGCACAATCGGCTGCTAAAAATTAGCGAATCCTTCTTAATTTACTTATAACTGGACAATGAACTATCTAATTTCTTTGGTTTTATCAAAGAGTTATGACGATCTGATGACAAATTAATATCATGCCTAAGCCAGGGGTGGCGAACCTTTTTATACAAACGTGCCAAAGTTTCAAAAATGTTAATACAATTGGTTCTTTAAGTGCACGGGGAGTGATTAATGAAGATGTTATTGTCAATCATAGTTGATAAATTTGTGATCTCAAAGAAAATACGTGCCCACCATTTTGTCTAATGTGCCAGCTATGGCACGCGTGCCGATGGTTCGCCATCCCTGGCCTAAGCTGGACCCGACAACGAGAGATACTTCCTATCTAGATTTCAAAAGCACTAATAACGAGCACCGTTATTCGCACGTAATCCACTATTCCGCCTAATTCCATCCGAAGGTTTCCCGTTCCCAGCATCAGTTAGTCCCCATTAGGCCTAATCATTTTCTCCCGGCGCAGCGAGCGACCTACTTAACGCCATTACCACATAATGACATGTAATTAGGTTAGTATGCAGTTAACACGCAGTTCGTGTTAGCCATTTATCCGGAGAAATTTGAGCGCACAATTGGAGAACAGTTGATTGTTAGTACTGATTTTCATTCTTTAATAGATATTAGGATTCTCATTGTTATAAAAATGTGGATACTTTCAAAGATCAGTCATCTAATTTCGTTATGTTTAAATAAACCAAGTAAAGTTGGACGAAATAACCGTTTGATTTATCGGAAGCAAGAATTTGAATGATAAACACGTAGATCAAACGATAGACCACACCGGATAGCGATTGATAGAAGTCACACTTCAACACCTGTTTCACCAGCAAAAACAGCTGTGTGTCCCGATGCAGAGATTGAACCGGCGCTCCTAACTATAGATGCAAAATCTGAAATACTTTTGGACCAACAGGTCTCTGTAAATAAGTCACATCAGTGATTTGAGCGACGGCACCAATTTTTTTTACGTTTAAAATGCGATGTGACGAAATATTTTACCAAATTCTCTGTGCTGCAGTTGACATTACAATTTTGGAGAAGTTGATAATAATTATTATTGACTGCAGCAGATATGACTTTATTTGAAAAAAAAAGCGACCAAGTACATACTGCAAGCTTCTTAAGCATCAGTGGCACTAATGAGCCTTTGTTTTTCCACCAAAACGAACTAACTCTTAAGCAAACGTAGTCTGCTGTTCCGAGCGTGCCGTTAGTTTTAAAGTTATTTTAAGTTGGCAATATGCTCAGCAGCTCCGCACGTTGGCAACTCAAACAATTTCGTTCGTGCTTTATCTTGCGACGACGTAGTTTTGCCGTAACCAAGTTATGTTCCGTTCCTGTGGTCTTCATTATGTAACGGTTGCAAACTTTTATACTTTACGACATATTTTTGTCAAGAATAAACAAACCATCGGAGTAATGAGTAGGTAGCATTGAAAATATGTGGTTCCACCGATGTTTCATTATTTTCTTTCAATAACGTGTCCTCCAATAATTGACATGATATATTTTCATATTGGCTACGGTTTAAGTCGATACTATATGTACCACACTTTTACTGATCCAGTAGATTTTACAAAAAGTTCTTTCTTGTCTGAAATGCTTCTTTAAGATTTTTCCATATAGTTTTGTTCAATGGTTGGTGGTAAGAATATAAACGTATAACAACAAATATGTCTAAAGCCCATATACAGTATAAAAAAATCTAGAAGTAGTTTTACATTACAGGTTGATAGCACGATGAAAAAAAAAAACAATCACTATACTAAGTTTCAAATAAAATTCCCAAATCAACACAAAAAGCAAGAATTCCAGACAGTTTAGCAGACTTACTCGGGTATTTATAACCGGTGCGTAGGGAAAATCCACTTTGTATTATTTTAGCTTTACAAACCCTCTGGCCCATCCCAGAGTGACTGTTTCACCTTGACCTTTGCAGGGCAATGAATTTGCCCCTAAATCATAAAGTGTGGTAGCCTTAGCCACTAAAGTTCTTTTTATCACGCTCTCATTAGCTTTACTTGTTACTATGTAATGAAATCCAATGATGTAAGTAGGTTTGACCCTAATTTTAAGTTGGTAAGGTTTGCAAATTTGTAAGTAGACGACATTTGAATGAAAATACACTCAATAATTTAGTTGGTCGCCGTCATCGAATCGATTAGGAGGAGGTGGAAATTGAATTGGTATATTGGTCCGATGACAAGCATTGATCCTCAAAATATCTGACGGTTCTAAAAATGGATTTGGGAATTAGTATTTATAAATAAGAACATTTCGACTCGAATCTAAATAAAAATAACCATTATTTAGGATGTGTGATGAAATAACGAAATATGGAGATATTTTAATCTTCCATATTTAGAATGACATGTTTAGCTATAGTTTGTGGGCTAAGTTAGAAATATTTGCTTTGTTCTGAACTCAAATAGTAGCGAGGCTAAGATAGCCTAAATAGATCAAGAATTTCGGTCAGATAGAATTCAGACAACCATGATAACAGAGCTGGATGAATACCTCACTTATTCAAGAGAATCCAGATGGCCATTCTAAAGCCTCTGAAATAAACACGATTTTGAACATTTCCATACAACCACTAATGACACTCGTCGGACCAACCCTTTGACCCTCCGTAATGAATCCCCCCTCATCTCATTTGAAGTCAATTTCGCGAGTCTATTGGAATTTGTGTTTTTCTGTTTCTGTCGAATTGGGTCGGACGTTGGGAGGGCTTGTCCAGCCCTGTAACTTCGTTTTGTTTCTATTCTCAGTGACATTTATGTAGGGACATAAATTACTAATCTTACATTTAGTTAGGACTCTTTATACTGTCGCAGTGTAGTTTTTTTTTATCCGACGATATCACATACCTTGATGTGACTCCGAGGTCAGGAGTTTAAGCACTTGTATTACGGATATCAAAATCAACAGTGGTATTACAAATATATACTTAAATATTGGATATTAACACCCAGACACAGAACAAACACAAGTATTCATCATACGAATGTTTGTCCTGGGTGCGGATCGAACCTACAACTCTTGGCGCATGGGACAGGGTCCCTACCGAATGCGCCATGGAGCTAGACAAATATATCCCTAATTTCACGACTTTTTCATAGTGGAAGTGGTAGACATAATTACTACTAGGTAGACACTAAAGCGTATGTCTTTATTCTTATTTCATTAATTTAGTAAATACTTTGACAAAACTGTAATCAAATGAATAGCGACACATTTATTAATACCAATGCGCGTTCCTATGCGCAATTTTAGGAAGAGAAGGAGCCTAATGGTCTACAAAACCTTGGCTATAATGATCAAATATTAGTAGGACATTATGGCCGACGCTTAATGAACTTTCAAAAACAAATCAGACCCAGTTAATATAGCTCAACGATTTAACATAGCTTGTAAGTTTTGAGCTGTTTCATTGAGTAATCCTCGCATTAAAACATCCTTTAAGAGTATCGATCCGCATATTACGCTCATTGCTTGCGAATGCGATCCACGCGTACGATTTCCAGTGCATCGTGGTAAGCACTTCATTGGGCACCAGATGCGTTCAGAACTCCATTTTCCTCGTAAAGTGGGCCAGCTGCGCTTAACAAAGGTGCGGTATGTGCAAACGCATGTATTGACCTTGGCTGGCCTGCTAAAGCCATATGGGCGGTGCAAGGCTTACGATGCAGCGGTTTTAATGCACGGTAACATAGCCTTTAAGTAAATTTGTTTTTGAAATATACTCAAATTGAAGATCAGTGGTAGCTCAAAACAAGGGTAATCATGCTCTCGCTCATTGCAATGCCTTTACATATAATCTGGTATTCAGTTTTAGAGTAATAAATAATTGCGTTCAATAATGAGTGTTGAAAGCCGCCAAATTCCCGCTGCATACAGAGGCTAGAGAGCCATATACAAGTGGGTACTATAAGACGATTAGGAGGCAATTTAATATAATGAATGTTAAAGAAGCGTATGAGGTATGTAAAGAGCGTACCGTGTGGCGTTCGGTTCTCTCTGCTTGCCCCGCTAGGGAAATGGCGCGAAGCTAGTTAGTTAGTATACTGTTATCCGCTATCGCTCGCAGCCCGCGAGGCGCCGGCGCATCCGATCGGCGCGGCCTCCAGCGCATGTGGCTCCGATCGAGTTGAGCGCGCCGTTGTTCGACGCACGCCATTCATGCGCCGGAAACGTTCCCAACAACTACTTACGACTGTTTGTATGGTCACACAGTATATGGTAACTCAGTAAAAATCCTTGTACTCAGACGTAACTCACTCATCATCTTCCTAGCGTTATGTCCCGTGCTGAGACAGGGTCCGCTTAGACCATAATCCAGGATTTAGCGAGTCTGGTAATTACATTGAAGCGACTGCCGATCTGAACTTCGTAACCCTAAGATAGGGGAACTAGACAATTTTTGGATCATGGTAGGTAGGGAGCTACCACCGGTCTATCCAGACTTAAATCACTGCGCCAGCTTTTAAGTTAACTCCAAATTGCGCCATGGTGTAACTGAATGGAACAAATGAGCTGCGCAGTGTTATTTAGACCGTCCATGGGGAATCAGATTAGTTCTGTATTTAAGCAGTGCACTAACACATTGAATGAGGGAGTAAATATGTTCAGTGTTGAATTCAGTTAGCGTGATTGCGATGCCTAATATGAATGATTTTGTTATACGTATTATGACCAGACTTAGAAAATTTAAGACCATTTTTTAAACGTTCTTAAAAAGCATAATTTACAGGATGTAAAATGTATTGATTTTTCATATCAAGGTTATATTCAAGTACTAGTTATTTCTAGTGTTTCAGTGTTATGCAAAGACTATATTGAGAGCACTTTTATTATCCGGCCTTATATGTAATTATATAAGAACTTGAACGAGTAAGTTTTTAAGTGTCTATAAGTGTGTAACAGAACTACTTATAGAAGTATTCTTGGTAAAATCTAATATTAGCTACTTTAATACCTGGAAATGCTTCTAACCTATTTAAAATTAAACCTACTCCATTAAACACCAACAGTTAATTAGCCCCGCTTAATTCCGATTGACGCGGTCACAGTGAGGCCGCAAACGATTCGGCAGTACTATAATTGCTAGTTTACCGATGCCACCGCAAACCGCCGTGGGGGGGTTAACAATAGATAAATAATTAAATAAATACAAATAAATCAATCACAATTTGTCCCATGTTGGTCTGGGACTTGGCCCATGTTGATTTAGGACAAAAAAAAGATGTGATGTGATGTGATGTCGTTGTATATTTACTGTGGTTCTTGCCTAGCATGTCGTAAAAGGCGACTAATGGTTTACGAGCTTTTGGGTAGGTGTCTGAGTAGGCGACAAGCTAGCCACTTGTCACTCCTTTTTCACAGCTTTCCATCCAACCCAGCCCACTGTCCCGTGTTGGTCTGGGACTTAAAAAGAATATGCCAACTGTGGTTCTTGCCTAGCATGTCGTAAAATGGATATTAACATCCAGACATAGAACAAATATCAGTATCGTCCTGGGTGGGGATCGAACTCACAGGCCTGTGCGCATGGGGCAATGTCACTACCTGAGCCAAAATGAGCCATGAGCTACCAATCAGCCATCGAGCCAGTCAAAGTCTAAAGTCAAAGTCATATAAACTACCACGCCTACAACAGACATACAAACAAACTTTTCGGCTTTAAAATATTAGTATTAGAGTATAGATAAGAAGCATATCTGCTCTTTAGCTGCAAACTTAGTATTCTCATGGTATTGACAATGAGTAAGGATATTTGAAGAATGATCTTGATAGAGGTACATACACACATACAAACGTGCACATGAATGACTCAGATGCAACTCATGATGTTCATCGTGCGAACAACATTTCCTCGAATGCAATTTAAACGCCTTAGGTTTTATAAGGTCATCAATCACACGACCCAGTGTCCCTAACAAACTGCGCTGAGTATTAACGTCACCTCAGTTTACTGCAGTGTATGTCAATTGTTATCTATTGAGTGACCTTGCATTTCACGACATATTCACAAGCATTTGGTGCGCCATGGGGCAATTTGAGTTAACTTAAGAAGGAAAGAACAACGGAAGAATAAATATCAGATCGCATCACATACATTGATCTGACTCCGAGTTAACTTAAGCACTTATGTTACGGATATCAGAAACCCAGTTGTACTGGGTGGGGATCGAACCCACAACTCTTGGCGCAAGGGCAGGGTCACCACCAAATGTGCCGTCGAACCAGTCAACTATACCTATGTGGCGGCATTCCGACTCGGGGAATTTAAATAAAAATTAGATTGGCTCGATGGCGCATTCGGTAGTGACCCTGCCCCATGCGCCAAGAGTCGTGAGTTCGATCCCCACCCAGGACAAACATTCGTATGATGAATACTTGTGTTTGTTCTGTGTCTGGGTGTTTATATCCAATGCTTAAGTATATATTTGTAATACCACTGTTGATTCTGATATCTGTAACACAAGTGCTCAAGCTACTTACCGCGGAGTCAGATCAATGTATGTGATGTAGTAGGATATTTATTTTATTTACACGGTCCAAATTTTTTATGTATAGGTATGTTAATGGGACTCACGGTTCATCTCTTTTCAACGATTTATAAATCACAGAATATCATTAATCCGCTTGACCCAATCTGTCTGTTATCCCTACTTAGGGGTTACGAAAGCAAATAGGCAGTCGTTCCAAAGTAAAACCAGACGCGCCAAACCCTGGGTCATGGTCTAAGCAGACCCCGACTACGCACGAGATATAACGCTAGGAAGATGATAATAATATCACCAATCTAAAAGGAAGTTAAGTAACAAACTTACTTCATCGTTATCATTTTGAGGATATTCCCATCAGTGGCACTGTTGTTTAAGGAAACGAAATTTCCGGAAAGACCCGGGTACAACTCCCAGGTTAATTTAGTTTTCCTGAATGATCTTAATCTAGTATTTTTAATAACATGACATACTCTAGCTTGAAATAAAATACCTGCTAGTTACTAGTAATGTTAGCAATTTTCGAAATATTTATTAAAATATTTTAAGAATGTATGTATGTATATACATTAAAAACGAGTACATAAGTAAATTCACATAAAATCAAATCTTTCCAAATAATCATCTTTTCAATAAAAGTATCTAAACATGGCAGTTTAATATGTAACACTTAAAAATAAATTTAAACAACAAGCGCGTTCTCTTAACATTAGTCAAATATAAATCGTGATAAATTATGCTAACCTTATTTCGCGAAACAGAAACAGCAAACGACATCATAAAAAGTACAATCAATCTTGCATACTTACGGGGTGACAGGCGTCCAGAGTCATTTCTGGAGCTGATGACAGCTCCCGAACATCAATTCACTCCGAATCCGACTCACTAAACTAATGATGCTTGCAAAATGGGTTATTTAACACTGCACACTATCAATTATAAGATCGATATCTTTAAAGATGTTGCGTCATGTGTATAAACATGATTGGTTGTTGAATAATAATGAAATTGGATTTAAATAAGCTTTGGAATGGTTTATCTTTCAATTTGACCATCAAAATTGAAGATGACGTTGTTATTAATGATCGTCATAACAAAGTGCATTAAAATGACGTCGACTGGAAAGAGCGTCCCAATTGAATAGTCAGTAAAATTCTAATTAATATGTCTCATTTGGGAAATCACTACCATCGAACTGGTCACTGCGAGGTAAAGTTATCGACTGGACATACCTGAAGTCGAGGGTTGGAGAAAAAAAATATTTTGACAGTTTACGTGCCGTTTGTCAGTTAGACACGACCCCCCGCCGACATCAGCCTTGAATCACGCCAAATAACACTTTAACTAAATGATGTAAAGTTGAAATTAGTTTGAAGGTCGTATTTAGATAAAATAATAGATGCATTAGTAGGTCAGGATTCCTGCGAAAAAGTTGCTTTGCTAATTTGAACTCTAATGAGACTTGTTAGAGACGATAGTGGTGTGCAAGGTGAGGAATTTAGTAATTTTAAAGGTTGCTTACCTGGTGGGCAAGATAACGTTAATCGGTTATGTTTTGTTTGCCCCAAAAGTGACGTAAACGATAGTTTGTTGGTGTATGACGAGCGCTTGTAGGCGTCGCCGCGCGCGGACAATGTGACCACTTTCACTGTGTTTTTCTAATCTCCCTGTAAATTATGTCATCCTAAAGAAATGGGGGCTGTTTTATTGCGGTCATTGATTTTGTGAAGTTTTTTTTTATGGGCTATTACTTCTCATTTTGCATTGAGTAATATTACACAGTTAACAAAAAATTGTGGGTTTGTTGTATAGTAAAATACATTTCTACTTACAGATGTCTAAGTTATTAACAATACTGCTTGTAAGTGGCAGACATGCAAATTAGTTTAAAAGAAAAAGATAAAGGGCCTTTGTTAATAGCTTATACAATAATTGTTGAGTGTTTTGTACAATTGTGAATTACCTTTTTAATGGGAGCTGATTCATCTTTTTTGTTTACAAATTTTACTATCACAGCTGTTATTTTTTTATAAAATCATTGTAACTTTTTAAGTTTATACATGTTTAAAATTTGGTTATGTAGTTATTGTTTTTAACGATGGAATAACTCGACAATTATTGCATGCAAATACTAAGTTAGTTCTAGTGTTTCTGTTTGCAGTGATGTTTTTGTTGATTCTGAATCTTAGAACAAACAAACAGGTTGTATGTATGATGATGCGGGCATAAATGATCAGTAATGAATAACATGAACATTGATCGAAAGTAGGTAGTACATTTGTTTATTGAATTAGGTTTATTATCTACTAGATGTGCCTGCGGTTTCACTCGCGTTGAGGGTTAATGTTGTAGCCTATAGCCTTCCTCGATAAATGGGCTATCTAACATTGAAATAATTTTTCAAATCGGACTAGTAGTTCCTGAGATTATCTCGTTCAAGCAAACAAACAAACTCTTCAGCTTTATAATATTAGTAAGTATAGATATAGTTACATACCATAATTTAAATTTGTAAGCTCTAATTTCTTGACTGGATACCGTTATCACTTATCCGCTACGCTTATTCAAATATCGAAAGTCTTAACACACAATTTCACAAATACCAAAAGTAAATATTTTTGCTAATGCCAAACACATCAATCACCGTCTCTTATTATATTAATAAACTTATCAACACGAACCAAGCCGATGAATTATGATATTCTTCCTCTAATCATAGCACAGATCAAAACCACAACTGATCAGATTAGAAGCAAAATGCACACTGTCAGCAAATCTGACAATCCCAATGAATATTAGTCATCGTCTTATCAATTATTATCTATCGGAAGAATCTGAGTGACGTCACTTCACCTTATATAGATAGCGAGTTGCGAATGCATTCATAATGTACGAGGAAATTTAGAACAATTAACATGAATTGACCCGCCTCTTGTTGCGTCATACGGAACGTGTTTGTCAAACTTGCTATAGTTATTCGTAATGTTTCCGCAAAAGGATACATTTATTAAAAACTAGTGGTTGCCCGCGACTTTATCCCAAGAATTCAAGAAATTCCAATTCTAATTATTTTTCTAGAATTATAGTACTTCAGGCTAGGTTTTATTGTAACACTAGATTACTGCCAGTGCATGTTCCGTCAATGTTTTTAAGATTACATGCAACAAATACACACGCAGATAAAAATCTAAAATATGCTGTTTGTTATAAGCATCATGTATACATTCAGTTGTTGTTAATTTGACATTACAAAGAGGCACTTCAATTATATAATATACTAGCTGACCCGGCGAACTTTGTTCCGCTGTTAGGCGTATGACACATAATCGGATTCAATTAATTGAGATGTAAGCTATCCTATCTTTCAAGTTGGATCAAACTGCACACGGTGTGCAAATTTGATTAAAATCGGTTAAGTAGTTTCGGAGTCCATCGCGGACAAACAACGTGACGCGTAATTTATATATATTAAGATTAATACGTAATCAAAATCGTTGTATCACTTTTATGAGAATTACGCGGACGGAGGAGTATGAGATTGGGCACAGTTAAAGTTTATATGAGAAGGAGTGCAGAAAGATAATATTTCAATAAATAATATAATTAAATAAATAAAAGTGGGCGATCACTAGTCTGTATAAATTCCTCCAGAAATTTGCTAGCAATTTATCTACCTTCGTATAGAAAAATGCTATTAGTCTTAAGATGTAAAATAATAGGTCCAAATACATATGTGGCCTCCACAGACTAGTAAAAAAGAAAGGACCCCACGTTGTCATACTATAGCGTGAAGCCACGTTTATGCATGTGTGAGTGAGATACTTATGGATACCAGATATCGGATATCTGTCAGTGAGAGCACTTATTATGTCAATGTGTGACGTAAGTTGCACGTCAAGTTGGAGCACCTGAGGAGCTTCAACGTCTAATTAATGCCGCAGAGTCCTTTTTATTTTTCTAGTCCGAGGTGGCCCCATATAAATTTTGCCAACTTCTTCTGATGAATTTCATGAGAAAAACATAAAGTTTCAAAAATACAGCCTGAAGCATATGTGATTGGACAAGTCATAAACACAAACGCGTACACAAAATTGAATCACCAAACGATTAGTGTCAACAACAAAAATATTTTGTCTCCAACGACAAAGTACATTTGCTTTTTAATGTTATCTAATCTCATAGATTACTCTCTAGACGAGGAAGTAACAGAGTATTAAATCATAAACTGGACAAGGATTTGCATTTAAATTGAAGTCTTAAGTTTAAGCCCTTAGGTTTAAAATTACTGTGCGAGGTGGTCAGGACAGCCTAACTACAAAATATTGACTTAGTAGTCGCTTATTTTGTTGATAAGTTTAGTGATTCATTTACTACGGTGATTTACTACGATAGTATTCTTCCTAAAATTTATGTATGAAATGACGTACAATATTAAGTGTTATTTATTCTTCGTGAAGGATCAGAATCAGAATCGTTTTTGATGATTATCTCCAAAAATTGATGGCCTTACTGTGGTGTGTTTTTTTAAACATGTTCGGACATATGAAAAGAATGCATGACGAAATATTGACTAAACAGATATACAATGCGAAAGTGGAAGGATGTAGGAGCCGCGGAAGGCCCAGGCTCTCCTACCACGACCAGATTGGTCGTGTATTAACAGAAGGTGATGTGAGGAGTCATAAAAACTGTAGAGCTTATATGAAAAGGATCATGAATGTGGAAGAGGCGAGTGAGGTGTGTTAGGATCGTGCCATATGGCGTTCGGTTCTCTCTGCCTACCCCGCTAGAGAAGTGGCGTGAAGTTTAGTTAGTTAGTTGGTTCAAATTCAAGTATACAATATACAGATCTCTGAATTTATAAAAAACTTAGTATGGAATATTAAATACCACACGTATAAGAAAAAATATGATTGTAATACCTTCATTCACCATATATGTAATTTTTTGACTATAAATAGGATAGAATGTTCGATTATATAATTTTCATACGAAATCAAACTGCGTTTTAAAATTTGTCACAGATAAAAAACATCTTCGTAAGCATGACAAAATGACACTTCATAAATCAAATCTCCTTCATTCGATAAGCATAATACTTGGACATACATATTACATTAAATAAGAATCCAGCCGACTCATGTTTTATTTTCAGAGGCGTTTCCTTCAAAAATACCTCATCGAATTTAATCCTAAATCAACATCGGACTTGAAACTCGACAAAAAATCACTTCACAATTGCATCTACGCGGTTGTCAAGGTGTATCAAAATAATCTACGGCTAAGCCGCTTGTAAAAAGTGGCCCGGGAACCCCTTTATGCTATTAAAGGATAATTTAGTTTATATTGTCATCGGCGGGCGAGAGAAACATGTGGATATGGGGTCTCGTGATGTTGGTCGATGATGCCATTTTATTTATTAACATCAAGTGAAAACTGGGATTTTTGAGCGTTGAGTATACATACATTATACAACATTATGGAGGTGTAAATTATATTTAAAATATGTTTGAAATTTGAAACTTAAAAGCTGTTAAAATTCATACGAAACAAATATTAGTGAATAAAAGTGGACAATATTTTTATAATGAATAAAAATAAAACCTTTTCCATCCTTAAATTACACGTATCAACATAATAACAAATTATACACGAAATTTGTACACGTGTATTAATTTCACTGTAAACGAGAGTAACCCGAAATTTTCTTCATCTACATAATCAATAAAGGTCGGCTACTGAGTGGCTACGCGAATTACATTATGCTTCTTAGAACAAAACTCAGCGATGTTTCATCATTCTACGAAGTTATCTTACTCTCATTTGCTCAAAATCCGATAAGACAAACATGCTATTTATATTTTTCTCAGTATGTTGATTACATACGAAATACGAGTATTATATTTCTTTTAAGGAAATTGGCACTTACTATCAAAATTTTTATGTTTATACCTATCTAATAATAACATGGTATTTTTGATTATTCAATCCCAACCAAGTTATTTCAACGATGACGTCACGTCATGGATCGCCTCAAATCTTCAATAACATTAGTGGTTCTGGCTTGAGTTTTGCGATAAATCACCATACATACACCACAAAAACTCTCAGTCAAATAACTTAATTGGAAAAATAAATAAATGCTATTAATTAATGTTAAATGGAAATAATGTCTTAATTAAAATTAATATTTCATCTGTGTCCCTTGCTTAGCATGCAGTAAAAGGAAACGAATGGTCTATCGGGTTTATTATAATGTAGGTGACGATTAAGACTCTTGTCATTTACTTTTTCATAAATTTCAAACTACCCAATCGAATTTATATTTGGCTAAATTTAGTAGTAGTTACTATTTCTTGGACCCTGGACCTTGGACCCTACGCCTTCGAGGATTGGGCATGATATGTTATGTTGTTATGTCATGTCATGTCCACACTATTCTATTGTTGGAGGACATAAATAACGGGCGATCGAAGGTGGGATTTGCCCCGCTCGGCTGAACTTCATTACTGCTCCTATGTACAGCGGGCTCTCCTTCGTGATCTAATATTGATATCAACATATTTTGTTAAGCGGATAACAATATGGATGATATATACTATAATGCTTTTCATATTTATCGGACGCAGGTGGGCTTATGAAACCAGTGCGGGCTTATCCATAAGACATAGGTAACCTACTTGCAGAGGGGTCCCCCGGTCGTGAGTAAAAAAATTGCGAGAGAACATTACGTTATAGGAAATAAGAAAAGGTGAAGGTTTTGTTAAGTAAAAAATTACAATTTATAAAAAAAATTACAAATATTTTATTAACCTTATTAAATTTAATAGTAATTAGGTTATATTCCATGGTGCTTTTATTAAATAGTGGTGTTATTGTTAAATTTGCTCAACACATCCTGTACCATAAAATATGGGACGCGCCCTTCCTGCCGGTAAATATGATTAATGTAATCGTTGGGACAGGTCGGGACACCATTACGCGGACTGTCCGTAATAAAGCTCTATTCTTGGCGACCCTTGCACTCATAGTGCCTACGTATGGGATTTTAAAAAAAGAAGTTTATATTTACATTGTCGTAAAAGTTTTATGTAAGATATTGGTAGGTCGGAAACATCTTAAATAAATAAATTTAAATTCTTCAGACTGACACACCAATTCCCTAGTCCCAAACTAAGCTTATGCTTGTGCTATGGATACTAGGTGAACGGATAGACATACTTAAATACGTTTATAAACATCCATGACTCGAGTACAAATGTCCATGTTCATCAAACGAAACATTTGCCCCTAGCGGGATTCGAACCCGCGACACTTGGTTTCGTGGCCAGGGTCTGTGACCACTCGACCAACGGGCCAGTCAAATTACTTACAGTGTTAAGTAATGAAACATGCGTTATTTATCCAATGGGGACAAAAATGGTTATTACAGAAGAGTCGTAAAAATGTATCAGACGCCACTTTCTTTTTGAAGTTGATTGAATGTAAGCTATGTTAAGATCTCAGTAGAATCATAATAACGTATCAAAATATACCTCTTTCACCTTCTAAGTAAAGTAGGTTTGTGACAGTGGAACATGCGTAAACACAAATCAATTAACGCATGCGCACAGATTGCTAAAATCATTTAATTACTCTTCTTTCGTAGTCAAATAAAAAATAAACCTAAGAACCTAAATAATTAATTACTTATATTTATCTTTTAGGTGATAAATATCATAAAATTAATGAAAATAAATCTTCGGAATCTTCTAAGCTACGTAATAATATAAAATAAAGAAACCTTTATTCCGCAATAGCTTAAGGCTAAATCAATGTTCTAATTAGTCTAAATAAGATTAGGTACATAATTAATTCTCAACAGCGTAATAGACAATAGGGAATATAATATAATGTTTTATCCCGCTGAATATTTTTAATATACATACAAATAAAAATCACCTATCAGAATGTTTGATCGACAAGATTCTAAGACCTATATTTCTTGGCGCTAGAAAAGTATACACATACATAATCACGTCACGCCTTTTTCCCATAGGTAGGCAGAGATCACGTTCTTCCAATTGCTACGATCCTGACATACACCTTTTGCTTCTTCTACATTCATAAGTCTTTTAATACACGCTCGTCGGTTAAGGGTGCTCTTAGCCTTTTGTTAACAGTAACTAGAAAAATAGTAAGCCTACTTTATAAGCAGGGTAACAGATAGATTAATTTACTTTCGAATTTATAATATTCTTTGATCAATTTGTAGCAAAGAGGTTCAAATCTCGATTCTGTGGAGGGTGTTTCAATATTGAAATTACTACAGTACCAGTTTGAAGTCAGAACGTTTGGCGATTCTTAACGCCTGCACCTCGGAAAGCACGTTAAACCGTTGTTCCTACGCTGGCCCTCTCTCAGGTCAGGTCGGTGCCGTCTCATCGGATTATATGATTTCACATAGAGCAGAGGAAGGAACAGACACTATTGTATGATATTTGACTGGCTCGATGGTGCATTCGGTAGTGACCCTTCCTCATGCGCCAAGAGTTGAGGATTCTATCCCCACCCAGGACAAACATTCGTGTGATGAATACTTGTGTTTGTTCTGTGTCTGGGTGTTAATATCCAATATTTAATTATATATTTGTAATACCACTGTTGATTCTGATATCCGTAACACAAGTGCTTAAGCTACTTAGCTCGGAGTCAGATCAATGTAGTGAGGTAGGCAGATATTTATTTATTTCTATCGCTTGCATAGTTGGTTAATCCTCGTTGAGACAAGTCGCCGTGACCGAACTTGGCTAAGAGGATATTAACATGTTACTCTATATTAATATCATCCTCTATCCTTAGATTACTTTCTGTTGAAGTTTTTTCAACTGCAAGCCACTCACCTTCGTACATCTGCGCGTATTGCGGGAACCCAGCCGCCCGGAGCCATTTGCAAGCTTCCGCCGCTTCGATCTCTGCAACAAACAACCGGACCACTTAATGCTTGGAATCCTCAACAACAACACACTGACATGCTGCCAATGCCCAGAATAGGTAAATTGATATGAAAAGATTTAATCAACTAATATTATAAAGAGGAAAGATCTGCTTAGCATGTTGTAAAAGGCGACTAGTGGTATATCGGGTCCATCGGATGTAGGTGACGAGTTATCCACTTGTCACTACTTTTTCACAATTATCCACCTAACCCAGCCTAATTTTATTTTTGGCTGAATGTGGTTAAAGGGGCCTGTTGCCACTTCACTCTGCCTACCCCTTCGGGGATTATGGGCGTAATGTTATGCATGTATGTATGTAGGAAAGATCTGATTGTTTTGTTTGAATGGAATACTACGTAACTACTAGACCGATTTGAAAAAATCTTTTAAGCAATGGAAAGCTATTTTATCAGGGATTAACATAGGCTGTTTTATCCCTGTATACCCACTGGAACGGGAACTATGCGGGTACGTCGAGGCGCTGCAATCCAAAATAAAATTGAATTGAGTTTGATGAACAACTCTAAAAAGTTGTGACAAGTGTCTCGTTAGTTGCTTGTCTGCACAAACTCAATTCCCGGTATACAACAGTATCATTGGTCGCCTTATACGACATATTAAACATCAAATTACAATTAAAATCTATATACATAAATGTATTTCAATAGGATCGATTAAAAAGCGCTAACAAGTCAATATACAAAAAAGTAAGTAAGAATATTCTAACAAGAATATACTGACAAGAAATTCAATTATAACTCTGTTGTGTACCAACTTTAAAAATTACATAATAATCCATGTTTGACGTAGATATCAGTGCAAGTAAACAGATTATCACGAAGCTAACTTTACCATTCTTTATTAAACCTCACACCATTTAACCTTCTTCTTATACATATTAAGTAGGCAGATTCCTTCATCATCTCGTTGGCAGATATTAAAGTTTTAGCATCATCCGCAAGATCGCAGTAATATTTAAATAAAACAATTAATCACAGCCATTAAATGTCTTCGTCTTGTTAGCTAATCAGTACAGAGATGAGGCTACGGCTATTTGTTAAGTCAAGTCTCAGGGCCGAAGGGAAACCGCTTTCACGGAATAACGAAGGGCCCTCGGGCGGAGACGGAAAAGGCCGAAAAATATGGAACCTAGTTGATTAGTGCGTGTCGCGTTTAGATTCGTATGGGTCCGTAGAATTAGTGGAAGCTGAACCTAATGATTTTTTTATACATATTTATAAAGAGGAAAAATTTGTATTTTTGTGTGTATATATGTTTGTAATGAATAAATTCAAAAACTACTGTGCCGAATTCAAAAATTCTTTCACCATTGGAAAGCTACATTATCCGGAAGTAACAAAGGCTATATTTTATCCCCATATTCCCACGGGAACGGGAACTACGCGGGTGAAACCGCGGGGCGCGGTTAGTAATATTATAAAGACGAAAGATTTTCATCATCATCTTCCTCGCGTTATGTCCCGTGCTTGGACGGGGTCCGCTTAGACCATGATCCAGGATTTAGCGAGTCTGGTAATTACATTGAAGCGACTGCCGATCTGACCTTCGTAATCCTAAGATAGGGGAACCAGACAATTTTTGGATCATGGTTACAAATCCAAAGTTGTTTGAATTTGCAGGTTTCATCACGATGTTTTCCCTCACCATCGAGCTAGTGGTATCAATACGTACATAGACTTGAAAAATCCAGAGGTACGTGCCCGGATTTGAACCCTGCACTCCTCGGTTAAGAGGCGCGTGTCCTTATACCATTGAGCTACCACCGCTCAAACACGAAAGATTTTATTTTTTGTTTATTTACATTGAATAGGCTCTGATACCACTGGACTGATTTGTAAAATTTTTACACCGATGGAAAGCTACATTATTAGCAAGTAACGTAGGCTATATTTTATCTCCGTATTCCCACGGGAACGGGCACTACGCGGGTGAAACCGAAGAGCGCTGCTAGTATGTTATGTGTTCGTAGAATAGAATAGAATAGAATAGGATTTATTGCCAAAACTGCAGGTGTTAAATACAAAATGGGTTTCAACAGTTACCCCACCCGGGCATGCAATATTAAACAGTTTCATTAAAACTATTAATCGTGTTTCGTACCAAAATATTCATTTAAATTATAATACACGTTTTTTACTAACCATCTTTTGAGCTCAGTTTTAAATTTAGGTAAATTTTGTGCTTTTATGTGTGATGGTAAATTATTAAATATTTTAGCACGTGTCAAACGTGGCAGTACTTTTGTGAGCTAGGTGATCTGTGCAAGGACAAAGTGCTAATTAGCCATTTGTTCATTGAATAAAAATGTGTTTTTGTGATATGAGTTAAAGTGTTAGTATTAAATTTGAAATTAATTTCGCGGAACTAGTTACAATCTCTTTGTTAAAAATTATATTGAAAATGACAATTTAATAATTATATATTTAAAAAAAAAATTGGCTACTAATAAGAATGAGTTTTGTACAATTTAAGTACCTACTTAATATTTATATAAAAGGTCATAAATAAAAATAATTTTCAAAACTAATATATTATAGCATATAGACATGACAAAGAATCAAACTTACTTTGAATAAGAAGGTCTTTTCCGCAGATTTACGGAACCCTAAGAACTAAGAAAAACGACAACTGACTTGATCAGCTAAAACCACTTAGACAATGACATTAACAGAATTTCACCTTATAAATATTAATCGCTGTCCAGTGTTACAGATCTCTACCTCAAACGCTTTGCCCTTTCAGCCCTTCGTAGGTAAAGGTCTTATGATACTGGTTAAGGAATACCGCTAGTAGGCCAAAGGGCCAATCAGTACTATTGTACCAATGACGTGAACAAATGTCTAAATAATGTTAAGAAAGTAGTTTTAGACACTCGATGTGCGAAGATAATTTGTGAAAAGATTGGATACGGCAGTTTGTCGTTTGTAACGGCGCTTGAGCGTAAAATATTGGTGTGATTTGTAAGTGCACAATGCAGGACTACTGTGAAACAGCGTGAGTTATAACTGAAGTTCGTTACAAATTGGCGAAAGCGTCAGTTTGAATAAGGTACTAACGAACCTTCGCAGCCCTACGGTTTTTCTTTTTGTTTGATTGACGTTAACGTTTCGTTGTACTGAAACTTCGAGTATCTACGTACTGATTTGGTATTCTGTTATTGTTGTACTATATAAGTTAGGCAACAATTTACGTTGGCACTGTGGAAATAACATTTGCTTTGTTTCCTCTGGTACTTTTCCAGACTAGCAAATTCTAATAGCTCATAATGTACAGTCATTAATTAAATGCAATAAGAAAAGGGTGAACCTTTAAAATAATGACCCAAAATCACGAATCAGATTTAATTCATTCATTGGAGAATTTAATATCTGACTACGCGTAACGCACTTTAGAACCTCCTAAATTTTTTTAAGTCATCTAGAAAGACGTAGAATCAGATCAATATGATGTTGATTGATATTTGTTTTAATAACCATATTACCGTATCAAAACTTCAAAATTCTTCGTCACTCCTTGACCTGTCCTCCACTACAGTAATTTTTCATTGAAATGTGATCACCTTAATGTGTTTTATCTGTCGCCGGCGGGCGCGCGAATAAACGCTCGATAGCACTGGCTTTGTGACTAGAGATGGGAAAAATATCGATATTAATTTGGTATCGATATTTTCTTCCAAATTCCATACTGCTATTATAAACGTGATAGGTATGTACTATGTAGGTTAAAGCCTAAGTCTTTATTAGCAGCTAAATAGTGGGGAAACCTGAATGTTTAGTTAAATCCGAATACGAAAACAATTCAGTTTCTAAATAAATGTACACATAATACAATCTTACTTTAATTCATTGTGTAGGCGACGAGCTAGCCACTTGTCATTACTTTTTCACAATTTTCCATCTAACCCAGCCCAGTTTTGTTTTTGGCTGAATGTGGTTAGAGGGGCCTGCTGCCGTAGTTTAGTCGCCTTTAAGGGCATGCTTGTGCTATTGTTTCTAAATCGATATATTATCGATACTTATTTTTGTCGCGGCGACTCAATAGCAAAGTATCGATGTTTTTCACTCAACACCCTATCCCTTGTACAGAGTTATTTATTACGTGATAACAACCACTCAGTTGATATATTTACAAATCGGTGGTTTTATTCTGAAACCTATTAAACTTAAACTTATCGTGTAACTTTTAAAACTATTATCTACTTTGGAAGCGTTTACTTCAACAAAGGCAAGTTGATGTAGGGTCTTAATGTTAAGTGAACTGATATATGAGTTGCTCTGACGAGGAAAATGTCTTCAAAGAAGATAAGGGTGGATATTCTGAAAGATGATACGAGTGAAAGGGGAGGGGATGGCTTGATGACGGTTCGCCGGGATGTATAGTAGAGTCCAAGAACAGCAAGCTAATTTGACCACTTTTAACCAACCTAACCAAAAATAAAATTCAGTTGGGATAGATGGAAAATTATGAAAAACTAGAGACAAGTGATGAGCTCGCCGCTTACAAGCTCAATAAAAGGTACAAGGTTCTTCAGAATCTCTCCATGGAATACATAGCTCATAATAATAATAATAATAACTCCATCACACTCTCATATTAAAACGTCTCAAGGGGCCTCTACATGTTGAGCATGTGCCCCCATGCAAGCCTTCCAAAGGACCGGGAAGGTGATACTGCCCGTGATATCCAAAAGGAGACAACAATAATAATAATAATAGCTTAATCAGCTACAATAATGATCTGGTGACAATATAATTTAGACCATCCATTTGATTTAAACAGCTAAGTTATTTGACAATTCCAATTGAAAAAAATATTTATAAGCAGACATGAGGTGAGGTTATCTAAGTGATTAAAATTTCCTTGTCAACTGAACTTCAAAACCATTTTATTTATTCTATAAATTACTCAAGATAAAGAGCGGCGCTTATCAGAAAATTGTGTTATGATTACGAGCCACATATACCTCGTGGACTGATAAACAACAACATTGTTATATTTACACCTTCGATATAAGTTTTATGCAGCGGTGGTATCTCAATGGTAAGGATACGCGCCTCTTAACCGAGGAGTGCGGGTTCAAACCCGGGCACGTACCTCTGGATTTTTCATGTCAGTACATACAAATGAAAATGAAAATTTACCACCGGATTCGGAAAGTAGCTTCTACAGAGAAGAACCGGCAAGAAACTCGATAGTTACTCTTTTCATCGCCAAATTTACAATAAGTATCAATAACAATTATCATATTCTTATGCTACTATGCTATACAAATCTAAAAATAAGTAATAAATATCATTTGTTATTTACAACTGCATAAAACTGAAATCATCTTATCTTCCTAGCGTTATGTCCCGTGTTTAGACGGGGTCCGCTTAGACCATGATCCAGGATTAAGCGAGGTTGGCATTGAAGCGACTGCCGATCTGACCTTCGTAACCCTAAGATCAGACAATTTTTGGATCATGGTTACAAATCCAAAGTTGTTTGAATTTGCAGGTTTCATCACGATGTTTTCCCTCACCGTCGAGCTAGTGGTATAAATACGTACATAGATTTGAAAAATCCAGAGGTACGTGCTGGGTTTGAACCTGCACTCCTCGGGTAAGAGGCGCGTGTCCTTACCATTGAGCTACCACCACTCTTTTCGGTAATACACCTAAGTTATATGACTTTTTTACTCAGAACTCTTGTTCTAGACATTCTAGCTATGATCCGCGATCGAGAGAGCTCCTCATATCCCACAATAATAGATCACTGAAATTTATCGCCGGAAAATATATGTACAATTTCTTGATGTGCCCAGGGCTTTCAAGATTGAAGATGGCCCTTATTTGTAACAGGGTTTTATGATATTTTTTTGTATGATGTGAAATGATGTACTTAATAATAATGTTCTTCTAACCGATATCGGTCATGGTGGCCAATCTCAACAAGGATTAGCCAACTGCGCAGGAGATATTATAGTGTACAAGTGTGTGCGCCAACACAGGTGCACTCTCTATTCCTTCACTCTCATAGTCCGGTGAGATGGCAGTTCGACATGACCGGTGAAAGGTCAGGCGCAGGATCAATGGCTTAACGTGCTTTCCGAGGAGCGGGCGATTAAACCGCCAACTAATTTCAATATTGAAATACCCAGCCACAAATTATGGCCCGACCCGGAATTTGAACCCGGGACCTCTTGGTCTTTAGGCGGCGCATGCTACCACTAGACCAACGAGACAGTTGATATATTTAATACCCACTTAACACGAGTTGGTATCAGTTTATACTCCAGTGACAAAACACAGCGTAATCATTAAAGGCTAAGCGTCCATTCCTGTTTAATTACCGTCGGGAGTTTGTCAAGCCGACTTGGAATAGTTGAGAAACTTCCCCCAAATTAATATTTTCCGGCTCACAACAAACAACAAACAAGACTGCTTAAACTTTGTGCTTGGTGTTTAGAATTCTCGACAAACAATACGAAACAACAATGGTAGATTCTCAAAATAATGTTGGATTTGAATATTAATGAAATTGTACAGTCACTTAGGCTTAAAGATATTTTATTTTATTTCTTAAGAATTTACAAAACTTCTGTCTAAAAAAAGTGTCTCTAAGTTTGTCAAACCCAACAACTTAAGTATAACACATTGTTATTGCATAAATATGAATGCCATATTCCATTAAACTAACCTCCTGCTCAATTAAAAAAACACATTTTTTTAATTAAAACATTGTCGAGAATTACTAAAGGAATTAAGGTCCTGTCCGCAATTTTTTTTCTTTTTATTTTAATTTAAAAAAATACTCTTCACCTCAAACGATATATCTGTGACATATAGACAATAATGTCATTTTGTAAATGTATATGTCATTATTACCTACTTAATATTTATCTATTAATGAAAATAAAACTAAGTTTAAAAACTGTAATGTTTAGTGTTAAGTAAGGCATACTTTTATTACGCAATTTAAAAAACAAGTTCAAATTAATTCAGGATTGACTAATTGAGTATTGTTTGCTTCTAAAATCGTACGGTCCATTTAAGTCCTTAATTATTACTTAATTAGGTTTCAGTTGTGGTATTAAAGCCTAAATTTTAGGTCTCTCAAACATAGCTCTTTGAGTGTTTACTGGAGTCGCAAAACAAATATGTTTACTTCATTTCTTTATGAAAACATGTTTGGGTCTTTTTTAACTAAGTAGGAAATTTCTAATTAGAACTGGACTAATTTCATAATTAATGAAAATGAAGGGATGAAGACTGGATTAAAAAACTAATATTATATTTAACGGGTAACGGGTTTTGGGTATGTGATTGTGTAGGTGACAAACTAGCCACTTTTCACTGCTTTTTCACAATTTTCCATCTAACCCAGCCCAGTTAAATTTTTGGCCGAATATGGTTAAAGGTGCCTGCTGCCCCTTTGACTCTGCCTACCTCTTCGGGGATTACGGGCTTGATGTTATGTATGTATGTAAAAGAAGTTAAAGTCGAATACCTAATTTCCGAATATCTATATTCCGAACTGATAATAGTACCTGTTTAATTTCGATTGCATTAGAAGTTTAAAGACAGAAATATAAAATATTTGGTAGGTACATAAAAAAAGATTCAAGTATTCAATTTATTTATAATGGCTTCAGGAATTGAAGTTTTTTTTTAACATACTTATGAACCTCGTTCTCCAAAGTCAGTTAAATACGGTATATGTCATTGACCCGGTAGGCGCGTAATTGACGTCAATAACGTGACAGGCAAATTTTTAACAATGTTGTTACAATTATCTTGTTGCGCGACAAGGGAATGGGTAACGCGCGACATTTAGCGAGATAAACAAAACTCACGCGCAAGCTAGCAGCAGATGTAAATAAATAACAGCTGTCATTTTACTGTATTTTTTTTTGTTTTATTTACTTTTTCATAATTTTCCAACTAACCCTACTCAGTTTTATTTTTTGGTTTATAATATTAGTAGAGGGATTTCTATATATGACCTTTTTTTACAAGTTTACTTACCATCCAAATTACTTGTAGTGTAACACATTTTTAAAAATAACGTTAGTTTAGTAACTAAATATAACAACAACAAACCGATATTTTTCTAAAAATAAACAAAATTAGTTCGTTATTTCAAATATAATACAGATTGGGTCGCGCACTTAGCAGAAACTACCGTTAGATTGCCAAATCTATCGATAAATTAGATAAAAAAAAATCGCAAATTCCGTCGCTTATCATAACAAAAGACACTACTGACACACAAACGGACAGTGCGTATCCCGGTGTTGTCACGTACAACGCGTAAAGTGGCACACTTTATCAGACATTCACCTGAGATTTTAATTGTAGGCATGGGACAATTTTGAGAGGTGAGAAACATCGATATTTTATTCACACTGGCACACCAATTCTCTAGAGTAAGCTAAGAATACGCTTGTGCTATGAATTTTAATATTTAGGTTGCTGAGCTGAGCCTCAGATTGGGTTCAATTCTTGGTATATCTAAGAGGATATTATTGGATATTTATAATGTAGAGTTGTCTTGATCAATAAATAAATGTAATTTATATATACATTACATATATATTTGTTGCATATTAAGTTATATAGTAAGTTAAGTTTGTAAGGTGAATCCTTTTATTTATTCCCAATAGTTAATGTTAATTTTGTTATTTAATTTATAACTTAACACCTATAATTATACGATGAATGTACAGATGTACGAATATGAGATGCATAAGGTATGAAAACATGGTATTGCAAACATCTGACACCTATTAGTCGAACTGAAGGTCCTCTGTATAAGAGTATGGCCATGGCCAAAGCAGGCGATGAGTTATCGATATCAGTAATAAACATCTCTAAACAAAACATCGATATTTATATCGATAAAATAATACATGTCATAGACATCCCTAATTTACTGATAACAAAAACAATCGTACCTGTTATCTGGTCCACGCTCAAATTCGGAACACTAATACTGCCCATCACTTCAGTACACTGCGATATACTGCCGCGGGGGCACCGCACCGAATCACCGGCCTTCATAATTGCACTTAACATTAAATTAACACTCTTCGACGCTCACACAACCGGCCTCATAGGAAACCATAACGATATAACAGGTAGCTAGCTATTTTATCGCCAATAACTTATCAACCAATGCATACGAATGAGTTTAAAAAAAAACGTGAACGGTTATTTAAATAACGTTTTTATAGACGAATAACTTTTCACATAACTGTCTGTGTCACTAAAGAAAAATAAAATTCGGAAATGGAACGCATCGCGCGTTAGATTTAAATGTTTTTCGGGTGTTCGAATATGGAACGGCCACGGATGTACGAACGAGTGCGCTTGCAAGGAGCGGGCTTGGAATGAGATTAGTTATCGCGTTATCAGCTGGTCGTTAGTTACGCCCTTTAATCGTTGGGCGCGCGATAGTGCGTCTGGAGACGCGATGTTTGAAACGCGGCTGGTTGGATGCGGCATGCTATATTTTTATTTACTTTTCTAAATTATCGTATATTTCCATAATGGCCCAAGATTTACAAAATAGTAGTTGCGTAGAATCTTAAGTAAATCTGACGAGTTATACGTACAGTTTTTTACTTAGGTTAGTCTAAAACTTAGTTTGCCCATAAACCTCTCCTAGAAAAAAATTCACGATAAATCACAGTTCAACTCTTGGTTTCTCTTGGTTCAAGTTTTAACGCTTGTACCAAGAATGGAGCTGTAAAATGTGCTTCTGAACCAGATTATTATCTTGTATTCTCCGACACCTCTCTTTTTTAATTAAATAGTACATTTAACTTTGACATTAATGTGAATCTGTCTCCTAAATCATCCGAAACAAAGAACATAGTAAATACGGCCTAATATGTCCCATTTCTATTTGCCAGATCTATTTATTACATTGTGAGGCTTCACGCCTCCACGTCGTCAAGCAACGAATGAGTTTTAAAATTAAGGAAAATATTTAGTGTCGTTATCGTTTCGTCATTCAACAAGTTATAATAATAGCGCTATCTGCACTAATTATGTGCCGTCCTAATGTCTGTCTGTCCAAATAGAGGGCACTGATAAAAAAGCTTGTTGATTGGTACAAGTAATTGTTGTTATTCTGTTGATTAGAATTAGTCAGGCCGAAGGTTGGTTATATTCAGAGTTTAATTACCTTAAGAAGTAGTTACGATTTGTTAAAAAGTAATGTTTAATAAATAATGGTTTATTATCGTCATGCTCGAAGGCGTAGGTAGAGCAATAAGCTCCTAAAACCAATTAGAAAAAAATCTAATTGTATTCGTTCAGATGGAAGTTTGTGAAAAAGTAATAAGTGGTTAACTCGTCGCTTGCTCAATCCAAAATTTACATACAAACATAACATCACGCCCATAATCCCTGAAGGGGTAGGCAGAATCAAAGGGACAGCAGGCCCCTTTAACCAAATTCAGCATAGGGGTTAGATGGAAAATTGTGAAAATGTAGTGACAAGTGGCTAGCTTGTCGCCTACACAATCACATACTCAAAGCCCCACACACCATTAGTCGTGTTTTATGACATGCTAGGCAAGAAACACAGTTGGCACATTCTTTTTAAGTCCCAGACCAACATGGGACAAACTCTAATAGTAAAGAAGTCCCAGTAATCCATTAGTAGGCGAAGATACCTTCAAAAAAGATGTGGGCATCGCTATCCGAAAATAAGATACGGGTACGCTCCAGCTAGTGATCGCTATAGTGCATCCAGTAATCCAGCTAGGTTCAAAAAATTTAAACTGTGTTAGTTCCAGGGACATGTGCTGATTCAATTTTGCTGGATTTCAATCCTAACTAGAGACTGGAATGCTCAAGCAATCCAGCTGGGGCCAGCAAAATTTTTGCTCTGCTGCCAGCGAAAAATGCCAATGGATCGCAACCCCTAGCTTCAGCTAAGACCTCCAATACATAGGTCCTGACGAGTAAGTCGTAAGTACATGTAAGTCTTATATACATACTCGAGTTAAGGTTGTGGGCGTGACCTTTGGTGGCCCGAAAAATCCTCGCTTGTCTATTAATCGCTTTTTTTGACAGGTTAGACGTAGAAGTAATCAAAATGTACCACAGCTGAGTTTCAGTCCCATACCAACATGGGATATCGTTAGGTTCCTTCTTCTTTTTTTAGGTACGGACCCTCTGTATTTTGAGTTCCAAACCAACATGGGTCCCTTTTTCTGTCGTTATGGACGGACCCTCTGTATGTTGATTCCCAGACCAACATGGGACATCATTAGGTCCCTTTTCTGTCGTTATGGACGGACCCTCTGTATTTTGAGTCCCAGACCAACATGGGACATCATTAGGTCCCTTTTTCTGTCGTTATGAATGGACCCTCGGTTTTTTTAATCCCAGACCAACATGGGATATCGCCAGTCAGCTTTTTACATGTGCGGACACTGGCGTAGTCAGTGGAAACGTTCAAGAGTCCTGAGTCATCTGTTCTCGGAACCGATAGCCATCGGTTTAGTGCTGCAGTTAATTTCGCGGCGTGACTTGCGCATGACTCGCAGGAGCGGTGGAAATAATGCGGTTCATATGCGAGAAGTTTTGGTTCAAATCTGTGTAAGAATTGTAATTATATAGCGATAGTGTGGTATAATCAAATAGCTTGATCAGCGGTATTTGACGATTTATCTGTGTTTCTTTAAAGCTTGTGATTTTGACTCGCAATTTCGACACGTTTACTAGAATTGCAAAGTCGGAAATCATGGCGAATCTTGCCTCAAAATAGGATTAGACTAGGAAGATGATGAAACAATACGATTAGTTCGAGAGCTCGGTATCAACATTATGACCCGTATACTTATTGGGTCGAGCGACAATTAATTGCATAATAGTTGAAGGATAATTTAAAGGCGCGGAAGTTTATAGAGAGATACAGATTTTGTTTGTTTATGAATTAACACATATTTATTAAAATACATAGACCATACGATCTATGTATCCGACATGCGGAATTATAGAAGCTGTTATTTATTTAAGAGGTGTTATGTATTTATTTATCATCGGCAAATATTTTTTTTATCACGATCGTTAGGGACCTCACCAAAAGGGTCGGATGTTAATTATATATGCTTATACATAGGTCAGGTTACACGTCACCTAATACACACCTATTTACTTACTTATAATATAAGTTAAGCTTAGTTTAGTGATAGGTTATTGTATATATTTTTGAGAAAAAAGCCTGATGAAAAGTCGCCGAAAACACCGGAACATGATTCATTCTTCTTATCAGGGCTCCCATATTTTTTTTTACTTCTAGTTTATAGATGCCATTAAAGTTACAAACGCCTCTTTAGCTATGGGGGTGTTAAATATATAGCGTAGACCACTGATGTTTTTGATGCATATGTCAAAAATAGATAATGTATTGTCTACATTTCTAATACTCGCAGTGGCTAACTAGTATACCGCAAGCTTGAATATAAGAGGTCATTCTTCCTTAAGGAATGCATTTAATTTCAGCATAACCTTGTCAGTGGTAAACCTGAGGAAATACAGCAGTACTTCTGATACCAGTGGCAGTCGTTTTCACGTCTTCGCGGTTCCGCTGTTTAGACTACACTTCGCGAAATCAGACCGCGTGACGTCACTCCACATGTGTTTCGATACTCACCTGATTTTGACTAGACCACTTTTAATATTGCACTTTGGGACTTATGAGATTGGGTTGAAAATCCAGTGGTAGGTTGCGATGAAGGGATAGATGTGATGAAGCTTTCCGGGAAGAGTTTATGAAGTAAATTAAATATTAATTAGTTTGTGTAGGCGTGATGGGTTGTAAAATTATCTTTAAATATGCGCGCGAGTCGAGTTGTCTTGAGCTTTATTCTAAAGCAAGAGTTAGATTAAATATTCGTATATTATAAATGCGTAAGTAACTCTGTCTGTCTGTATGTTACATTGTCACTCCTGAACTAAAACAACAATTGTGAAGTAATTTTGTGCAAGGACAAAACATGACTTATGAAAGAGGATATATCCTATTTTCACAATTTTCCATCTAAGACAGTCCACTGTCCCATGTTGATCTGGGACTTAAAAAGAATGTGCCAACTGTGGTTCTTGCCTAGCATGTCGTAAAAGCTAATGGTATATCGGGTTTTGGGTATGTGATTGTGTAGGCGACAAGATAGCCACTTGTCACTACTTTTTCACAATTTTCCGTCTAACTCAGCTCAGTTTTGGCTGAATGTGGTTAAAGGGGCCTGCTGTCCCTTTGGCTCTGCCTACCCCTTCGGGGATTATGGGTGTGATGTTGTGTGTGACATATTCTACTTTTATCCCAGAAAAATTGCTGAGCACACGATTGTTTGTATAAATATATACATGCTTATATATTACGTGAGCGGAGCTGAGAGCGGAAGCTAGTCTCATATTATTTAATTTGAAAACCTAGATTTTACCACAGAATAAGGGTTTCTACCGAATACCAAACGACACATCTAAACTAGTATTTTCCAAATCGTGTGAACCAACAGAATCACATAATTATTACCTATAATCAGCTTAAGAATGTTAATCAACCGTTATCTAATTAACTTTAGTGGGCATCGAATTACGCGCAGCAACTTGTCACGCAATTTGTCTCAAGCGATGACACAAACAGAATAACTTGTTCAATCATGACTTGTTGAAGTAAACAAACATGTTTACTAACATTATTGTTAGAAATATGACGGGGATTTTAAGCAGTTTAAATAATCATATTATTCTACTAGCTGTGCCGGCGGTGTCACCCGCGTTTATGGTTAATATTATAAAGACTATTTCCGTCATACATGATTTCTATGTAACTTTAACCATTAAGGCTGCACACGCGACGGAAGCTTAAAAAATGGAGTAACTTTTCCCGTTTTCCCAACATTTCCCTTCACTACTCTGCTCCTATTAATTGTAGCGTGATGAAAAGTGTACTATAACCTGCCTAGGAGTATGAAGAATAATTGTACCAAGTTTTGTTAAAATCCGTCGAGTAGTTTTTGTTTCTATAAGGAACATACAGACAGACAGACAGACAAAAATTTTACTGATTGCATTTTTGGCATCAGTATCGATCACTTATCACCCCCTGATAGTTATTTTGAAAATATATTTCATGTACAGAATTGACCTCTACAGATTTATTATAAGTATAAATTATGTCTCGTGCTTAGTTGGGGTCTGCTTAGACCACGATCCAGGAATTTGCGAGACAGTGAAGTGACCTTTGATCTGACCCTCGTATCTGTTAGTTATGGGAATCATCTGGGTCATGGATGTATATCCAGTTTTTTTCGTAATCGAAAAAAAGTCTCGTCGTCCACATAATCACTAACCCAGTACCCAGTAAACCGTTTCGCCTTTTACGACGTGATAAGTAAGGAACACAGTTGATGCATTTTTATTCAACCCCAGACCAACATACGCTACGTATAAAATTGTATTTATTATAATTATTTGATAAGTTGGCGATAAAAATAGTAACTATAGAGTTCATTGGCGTTTCTTTTCGATAGAATCAACGTTAGAATCTGATATATTAACATATTATCTAAATTACTAATTACGTGTATGAAAAACTTTGTGTTATTCTTTGAAACCGATACAAATGAAGATATTTTCGGTATCATTTTTTTTTTTAATTTTCTTGATTATTCGGATCGACAAATCGTTGATGAATTCCATTCGATTTGAATCGATGATGATGAATGGAAGCGAGTTGATGATGTCACTTGAGGACGACCTTCAGACTGGAGACTTAGTTGGAATTAACGCGCTAACACAACTGCACATCTGTTAAGCTTTAGGTCTCGCAGTGCTATGAGATTAGCGGGGAATGCAGATCTAAACTTTTTTTTTGGAATTGATTTTGTTTTATGCATAGACCCTATTTAAACACAAAAGTTATAATTTCATAAAAAAATACGGCATATTTTAATCAAATAATTCATAATTTAAATTAGTTTTTCCTTTAAAAACACTCTAAATTGTCACGTGACTATAATTAGGTCACAGACCAATCAAAATTATCGCGCTCTGTCAAAGATAGCCTGATCTTGAGTGAGTTCTTACGAATATGTCAGCTTGTTTGCGACTTTGAGTGCGTTTACAGTCACATGATAATGGGTATTGAATAACGCCATTTAAATACATTTTCTTTAATTTATGACAAAATGTTATTATAGGATTTTAAATAGTATATTTAATGTTTAAAACATAACTTTACATGAATTGGTAACATGTGTTAACCCTATTGTATCAATATTAGAAACACGAGTGTTTGTAAGTAGGTATGTGTGGATGTTTCTTATTCATACACGGGAAACAATTTGAATTGCATATTTTATCACATTCGTACATGCGAAGATTAAAAACAAAAATTATTTTGATAATAATTTTTCTTTTTTACTTTATTATGTTGTATAGGCTAAGGTATATTAAATTATTGAATTATCCGGGACAAAACCTAACCTGTTCTCTATTCGTCATTCTTATGGTACCAATTTTTAACGCAATTTGTTAGTCAATTTAGGCGTAGAGATGAAAAAAAACAGACAGACAGTTGTTTTTGCTTCTTCAATATAATAAAATAAAAATAAATATTGGACAAAATAACATTTCTTTATAAGGATCAGACTAACATAAGATGGAGATCATCATCTTCCTCGCGTTATGTCCCGTTCTTAGACGGAGTCCGCTTATAAATCCAAAAAAATCGCTGGCTTCATTACGATGTTTTCCTTCACAGTCGAGCTAGTGGTATAAATATACGTAATCTACGTGCGTATTTACGTACGTAGATTTGAAAAATCCAGAGGTAAATGCCCGGGTTTTGAATCCGTTTAATTAAGGGGCTACTTACCACTGAGCTACCACCGCTCCAAGATAGGATAGAGAATTATACACAATTTACTAATTAATTGCATTAATCTCTCTCGCGCAACATAGTCGCTACCTTAATCGCCGAACAGTGACGTCACTGGGCTTAAGTGGAAGATTACCTAGTTCAGTCAGCTCGCGCCGTGCTGCACCACAACTAAGTCTTTGATGCGTCATTTGAAATCATCAAAGGAGGATTTACAGTGAATTTGAACCGGTTTCCTGAATAATAATTATATAAATCTTACCATTAACGAGCATTAATGGTATGTTGGTCTGGACCTCAAGGATAATTGTAAAATTAATACTTTGACGCTGAAAACTACAAAGTTTCTTGCTGGTTTCTTCTCGGTAGAATCTATATTCCGAACTGGTGGTTGATTCATTAAGCTTTAAGGGTTATAAGCGCTTTTTTGAAGCCTACATAACTATAGACATTTTGAATTTGAATTCGAAAATTAATTTAATTAAATATTAGCACGATAGATGCTGTTTTGAAAAAAAAATCGCTTTTCACTTTTGGCGAATGACAAGTCTTTTTTTATTTTTTTTTAAAGGGTAAGGCGCAGTAAGCTCCTAATCATGAGACAAAAACATTTTTTTATTTCTACAAAATTCTGAAAGACCTATAAATTTTATCCGAAGCTTAGGCAAACTCACATTAGTAGCATACTTTTAATTCAAATAAGCTTAAGTAATCTATACTTTAACTAATCATCATGGTAAAGGAATCCATTGCATTTTAAAACAAGATATAATACAGAGTCAATCTACAAATAATTCATTAGTCATATTCAGTTTGCAATGTAAGTCAGTGCAGTTAAATTGGAGTAATAAAAATATAAGATGCAGTATAAAATAATCGTTTTATTTATAATCCTTCAAATTGGTTCAATTTAGTTTGAAACTGTTCGCGTGAAAATGTAAATATCGGCTATCGAATTTCACAAAATGCTAGGCGGATTTTGTCGGGTTTCAACTTGCACGCGTAATTGGACGATTAATGTATTTGCATGTTTTTACATTGTTTTGTAAATGGCAACATTTCATTTGTCTCACAACATTAAGCGTTATATTTGGTAATTACACTGTTGAAATTTATAAAATCAAATCTGCATTTAACACATTTCACAAGAATTTGACGGTAATATAAGATATTTTTTTCAATAATTATTGTTTTTCTAGCTGCGTCACTATTTACCTATCTTATCTAGAGAGCGGTGGTAGCTCAATGGTAAGGACATGCCCCTCTTAACCGAGGAGTCCGGGTTCAAACCCGGGCACGTAGCTCTGGATTTTTAAAAATCTACGTACGTATTTATACCACAAGCTCGACGGTGAAGGAAAACATCGTGATGAAACCGGCAAATTCAAACAACTATGGATTTGTAACCATAATCCAAAAATTATCTGGTTCCCCTATCTTAGGGTTACGAAGGTCAGATGGGCAGTCGCTTCAATGTAATTACTAGACTAACAATCCTGGATCATGGTCTAAGCGGACCGCGTCTAAACACGGGACATAACGCTAGGAAGATGATGAAAGGGCGTAAATCTAATGGCACTTTAAATCTAATGACACTTGGTACGCTAAAAAAACACTTGATAAAATATATGAAACTAAACTATGTAATACATATTTTCATAGTCCCAGCTTTTGTCTGTTTTCTTAGATCTTTAACCTACGCAATTGATGCTGATGCGATTTTCACCACAGAGGGAGAAGAAATATTCAAGAGAAAGGTTTGTATATATTCAAAAATTCAAAAGTCAAAATATTCTTTATTTATATAGGTTTCAAGGAAACGTCAAATACAGGTAAAGTCACAGCTATATAATTCTACCACCGGTTCGGAATGTTGTATCTATTGTTTTGTGTTTACCGTGCAAACCCGGGCGGGTCGTTAGTACAGAATCCCTAATTTCAAAAGACATAGAAGCTTTTGCGGGCCGACCTCGAATTGTCATTGCGCAGTAGATGAAAACGCAATTAAATACCTACCACAAAAAAAACAAAAGCTCTTTACATTATCACCGCCCACTCAGAGACCCGACCCGAATGCAACATGAATCATGATCGATTATCATATCGACTGCCATCAACAGAATCGATTGCAACACTCAGAAACTCCGACATTTTGCTAACGCGAAAATTAGCAATATGCTAATTCCCAGTTTCCGGTGAACACTCCCACAGTGAATTATCTGTCAATAAATGGTTGTAAGTGCTCAAGTTTAGCACTTTAGTAGACACTGTAATAATAGTCGGTTTCGCAAGTTTCATCTTAATGTGTTTTTAAATGAGTGGGTCGACCGGTATTTATATTAAGTTTTGCTGTAGAATCCTTACTAAACTGTACTAATATTATTAATGCGAAAGTTAGTCGGTCTGGTTGTCTGTGGAAGTGTAAACTACTTAACCGATTGCGATGAAATATGCTTGCCTTAAAGTTGGATCATTTGCATTTAAAAATCATAGGTTACTTTTGTATTGGAATAGCTACTATCAGATATATCTCACAGGAATGGGAATACAAGATGGTTTCTGCAACAAACTTATACTCGAGCGGAGCCGCGAACAAAATTTAGTATACTTTAACAATGCGAAAGTAACTCAATTTGTATGTGTTACGATTTAACTTCGAAACCGCTTAATAAGTTGTGGTACAATTTCTAATCTGAAATTTGAGCTCTAAAAATGGTTATCGATTCCTGTGTGTTGTTGAAAAGAGTAACTACCGAGTTTCTTGTCGGTATCTTCTCAGTAGAAGCAACATTCCGAACCGGTGGTAGATTCATATTATTAGTTGATTTTCTTGTTGAATTAACGATTTTTAAGTGTTTGTTTCAAACCTATAATATAAATAAAGAGTATTTTGACTTTGACTTTGACTTTGACTTTGTATATACCAGATTTTCTATATATTTTGAATAAAGTATGTACCGCATAAAAAGCTGTCAAACACCGTTATTGTAAAAATGTAATAAAACTAACTGCTTCGTAAAAATCGAAGTTCTAGCATTTCTCACACGTTATTATAATTTGGAAAGCGAGAATATTTAGAGCAAAACAATAAAAACTCTTCGGTGGACATTACGTTCATATGAAATTAATGAATTTATAGCGAACGCGAGCAGCCACAATCCCACGGTTTGTGTTTTAATCTTTCTTTACATAAACTAGAGGTAATATCCATATTTCATCGAATTTGAAATTATATAAACATTAATTTAAACGATAACGGGCCCTATTAATCACTTCAGAAAGGCTATATTTCCAAAAATTTCTAGCGATAAGATAGGGCTGTCTGATAACATTATATCAGTAATTGCGGTGTCTAGTTTGAATTTAATTTTAAGATTTTCCGATTTACCATTGTTAAGTTATTAAATGCAGGATATTCCGTCCTGCGTTTTATCTCAAGGCAAAAATTACATCATATAATATTTGGAATCGAATACGAGGCCATTACTTTCGTAGCTAGGAGTTTGTAACCACTAGATCAAGCGGTCCGTCGAATTTTATGTGAAACCTTATGATGTCGAATGTTAAATTTATCAAGACCTGTTTCTTGTAGATACAAAGAAATTGATACTAATCCCCTTAAAAAATGTATGACGCTGAAGGTCTCGGAAAAAATTCACATACTTGTGTATTAAACTTAATAACTTTTAACACAAATGTTGTGACTGTATGGATAAGCTTATATGAACTGTTATAATATACTTCTTTAACATAATACCTACTGAGGTCTTCTTAAATAAAGTTGCTATCTAAAACCAAAGCTATCTAATTCATATTTTTGGTCATGGATATTCCCCTTGGCTTAATACTTAGTCTTTGCAGACTATTAGCAGACTAAACCTTATTGGTATACTTGGTCAGAGGCAGCCCTCACAGCTTCGTTGGTGGCTCGCGGTGACGCTAATTAGGATTAAGTCGTCGGTGAACTAGCCGCGTTGCGCAGGCGCTAATTAGTTAATCGTCCTGTAACTTAACGAGGGCTAACGCGCGTTCCAGATGGTGGCGCCATCTTTGAATTTACTGGGAAAGTTGTGGTAAATAAAAGTGAGTTAATGAGTTTCGTGTCGTTTTTCTTTTTTATAGAGATAATTTGGTAATTTTATAAAAGCATGTAACATTTGTTGATTTAACATTCGATAGATTTCGAAAATATGGTCAGATTACTAATGGCATAAAATAACGACTTTGCTTACTTAGGATTTAGTTTTAAAAAACTGTGATAAATATTTTTCGAAAAATATTAATGTGCTTAAATAATTGACTCAGGTTCTAACTAGGAACTATTAGAAATATAATGATAAACAAAATTTTCTAAGCTAGTTGATTTGGCGTTCGGTTCTCTTTGTCTACCCTGCTAGAGAAGTGGCGTGAAGTTTAGTTAGTTAGTTAGTAGATTTAAAAAAGTTTTATATAATAGACAACTAGTACAAGCTTTTTAAAATAGTTTTATAAGCTTTTTTAACTAGTTGTCTCTTTTTAGTAGTTCTATATAACTTTTTACCAATGGAAAGTATTATTGGCAATAAATCCTTACATAACCAGGCACCCACGTGGTCGCTAACTCACGAGCGCAACAGATGTGCGCACGCGCAGCCGACGCACAATTACCGATGAAGTACTACCGCTATTGTTTATGGCCGTGGTATGAGTTATTGCTTGAAAGTAAGGCTAGGGGAGGATAGAGGGAGGGAGGGTTGACCTTTTGAGATGGACTTATTTTGATTTATTTTTTCCTGCATGCCAGAGTGGTGGTAGTTCAATAGTAATAATGATTATAATTTGCAAGGGGTGCAGGTCTCAAAACTCGGTCAGGTATCTCTGAGTTTTCCAAATTTAGGTGCAGATTTATACCATTAGCTGTGTATTGAGGACAAACATTCTTATATTTATGGATGTATAATTGTATAACCATGATACAATTTATTTGGTTCCTATTTCTAAGGGTTACGGAGGTCAGACAGACAGTCTTCAGTCTAATAACTTGGTCGGTCACGGCAATAACTAGACCGATGTATTTTTCGATTGAAAAGTCAAAATTGTTGCCACATTCGTTCATTCCATCAATTCGAACGTGAGCTTTCATACGTTCGTGAAAAAATTTAATTTTACTTCGAGTTAAATATTCAATTCAATACGCCATTCAGCCGCCCAGCCAATAAATTGATTTGGAAATCTATTAAAATTCATGCCGACTATATCGGCTTTGATTGGTTGAAATTATTTTTTGAGTTATATTTTAAGGTTTCTATAGAGAACTCTTGTATTGTCCTGACACTGTGCGCGGTTTAACTCAAAAGCTCGGTACCAATAAGAAAAATTAAATAAAATCAAAAATGTTTATTAGTTATAGTTAGTTTATTTTCCTGTTGAATTGACGATTTATAAGTGTTTGTTTCAAACCTATATAAATAAAGAGTATTTGACTTTTGACTTTTTGAGATGAAATGTTAACTAGAACCCAATTTTCAATAACTAAACGCTTTTGCTAGTAAGCTTTAGAAGCTATGTTAAAAATTCACATCACCAATTTATAAATTTTGACTAATATAAATGGCGTGGAAGTTAACTTTTAGCGGAGATTGACATAAAACTGACTTTAAGCTTAGGTACTTAAAGGAAGAGCAATAAAAAGACATCTTAATTTGAAATGAAAATAAAACTTATAATTTGAAGTAACCTTCTAAATCATAACAAGTTGAATTGAAGTAAGGACCGTAAATTATTGTCTAACGAATGTATAAAAACATCTTCACTCCCCCGGGAGCCTGCTTTAGAGTGTTTTGTTCAGAAACTGTCGTCTTTATTACTTTTAAGCTAACTCGCCACAGAAATGCGTATGCGCATTTATCTTATAAGAAGAGGAGAACACAATAACGCTCTGTTTTATGATATCGCTTTTCAATATTTCGAATAAAATATGATCGTAGTTTAAATCTGTAATGAATTTACAATATATTATGTTTTCTGTCTGTCCGTCTATGATAATCAATGATAGGGTAAAAAGTATGGCACTTTTGTAATCATTTTAGGTAGAACAAAACTTAAAAGCAAAACGAATAGGAAAAAAATATTATTGGAAAAACCTAAGTGGCTAATTGCTTCGAAAATGTTCATGCATTTATTCATAATATCTTACCCGTTGTGCGTACGTTAAGTTGTTGCTTAAAATAGTAAACGCAATAACGTAATAATTAAGCGTGTACGTATCTCTAGTTTTTTAAAGTCAACTTTTTTATTTCATAGATCATTTGCTATCCTTCAACTCGCACCTTCCTAAACACCTTACGTGCGATTAGTCGTCAGTCGCAACGCCACAGCACCGCCTCAGCTGGCCACTAAACATTTCATCTCCTAAACTCGGGAATGTTAAACAGGACATAAAGCGGCTCGCACGAGGCTCGTAAACGTCTGCCCGGTTTACGGCCGGTCACCCAGCTGGCGTGGCGAGCGCTGGACTCCAAGTCTAAATAAACGTCATCATTTTTAATCTACTTCAAGAAAGGAGGAGACTGCTCAATCTTTTTAGAGTCAAATAGACGACGACCTCCGATAGGTCCTTATTACTATTGTAATTGAGTTGAAAACTTGTACAGCAAAAAAAGCAATATTCCGAAATTCTGAAACTACCTAACACAGGCCAATATGAATCGCTCACTGACCAGAATACGGCCCGCGAGCCTGGCTTTATTAAACGGCCTTGTTCACGCGTCTACACGAGTATAAACGCCGCAGTGCGAATCATTCGCTATGTGGAACAAAATCCAAAATTCATAAACTTCAAGAAGAGGGGTCATGTTATTTCTAACGTCCTGTGTTAAGTATTTTATTTAGAAATTTGCTCTACAGAACCTGATTACTTTAACAGTATAGATCGGTAAAGTGGTCCACTTTATTATGTTATAAAAAACTTACAATATACTAATGCAAGTATAACTATAGAAAGCTTTTAGAGTCGTCCCACCTCTATCACAGCACTAAGTCCTCGTCTCCCATACCAGCCCGCCTCAGAAATAAGAATATAGAGGGAATAAAATAAAACCTCGTTAGGCACGGAGACCTTCCGCGCAAACAAGTGCTTTCGTATCGTCATCTGCAGACACCTACTTAGATTTCTCTTTGAAGTTAAAGCTCTTCCCTCAATATAATACATTAGATATAGCAGGCTGTTTATTCAAATTAATGCTTCAAAAAATGTTGGTTTATGAGTAAGAAGCGAGTGGTGTGACTATAATGTATATACACATATATATACATTATGTATGTATGTATGTACATTATAGCCTGTTATCCCCGAAGGGGGGCAGAATGTGACCAATAATAAAAAAATCCGGTTGATGACGCAATTAATCGCAATTTCACCGATTATATGTGATTCATTGATCAAATTGACTCTTCGGAGACAAATTTTTCGTATGTTGTCTATTGTAGACCTGGACTTTAAAATTCTTACCAATATATAAATTACCCACTCCATATATTTCCAATTTTTTCATTAATTACAATTTACTATGACCCTTTATCCACCGTTATTCGTATGCATTGCAAAGACAAACATTCTTTAACTTGATCTATCGTCCTTAACTTGCAGCTAGGACCTGCATTGTAATGCATAAATATCAGACTACATTACATACATTGATCTGACACCGAGGTAAGTAGCTTAAGCACTTGTGTTACGGATATCAGAAACAACAGTGGTATTACAAATATATACTTAAATATTGGATATTAACGCCCAGACACAGAACAAACACAAGTATTCATCACACGAATATTCGTCCTGGGTGGGGATCGAACCCACAACTCTTAGCGCATGGGGCAGGGTCACTATCGAATGCACCATCGAGCTTGTCGAGTTAAAACTTTTATTAACAAATTTAGTATCGTGTGGGGCAGGCCTTCGTGCAATGGGGTGATAACTGCGCTAATTCAGCTCAGAAAAACAAACGGGCCGAAGTTATTCGCTGCTTATAATAAACCTTTGTGCTTTCAGCTGTACGTGACCATTTTAATAAGCTCCAAGGGGCCGAAGCGTATTTATAAAGAGGAAAGAGAGCTTTATTTTCGTTTGCCGTTTTTAAAAACGACCAGGCTATTTGGTTAAAATGAACTTAATGGTTAATATCTCACTATTTATGAGAACAATACTGTGCAGGTAATATTATAAAGCTGGAGAGTTTGTTTGTTTACTTGAATGCGCTAATCTCAGGAACTACTGGCCCGATTTGAAACATTATTTCAGTGTTAGATATCCCATTTATCGAGCTATATAACATTAGCCATAAATGCGGGTAAAACCGTGGGCATAGCTAGTTCTAGATAAAGTGTCTATCTGTTGAATCTCTCTGCCCTTTTTTTTTTTTATATCGCGCAGTAATGCGTTACGCACCGTCACCCTACTCGGTGGGGCGGGGTGGTGTGTAAGACTCCCGGGGGCCCTTGAGTGGGGGCCCCTGCTCCGGCCAAAGATGGTAGTGGCTGGGGTGTACCTACTAAAACTCCGCGGTACCCCTCAACGCCTGAGTGGAGGTGTTTACGGGAATCTCGGCACAGCCTTCGCTGCCGTAAACACCTCCGGCGAGAATTTCTCTGCCCTGAGGCAGGGAACCAAATAAATATGACGAAGGCCTATACTATAGGTACTATAGCTAAGCACTACTTGTAAGGCTCAATGGCGCTTTAGTAGTGACCCTGCCCTATGCGCCAAGAGTTGTGGGTCGATCCCCACTCAGGACAAACATTCGTGTGACGAATACTTGTGTTTGTTCTGTATCTGTGTGGTAATCTATACTTCTATACTATACTTACTTACTTATATTATATAGAGGAAAGATTTGTATTTTTGTATGTGTGTGTGTATATGTTTGTAATGAATAAATTCAAAAACTACTCTGCCGATTTCAAAAATTCTTTCGCCATTGGAAAGTTCATTATCCGGAAGTAACATAGGCTATATTTTATCCCCATATTCCTACAGGAACGTAAACTATGCGGGTGAAACCACGGGGCGCTTATATTTGTAATACCACTGTTGATTCTGATATCTTTAACACAAGTGCTTAAGCTACTTAGCTCGAAGTCCAATCAATGTATGTGATGTTGTGGGATATTTATTTATTTAAAGATAAATGATTTATTTAAATTTAAATTTAATTAAACTAATGCTCCACGCATCACATATCAATCCCTAAATGTATACTGGCTTTCATCTTTCATCACTCCCGTTCGTTATTACAGAAGATGCAATCTCAGGAATGCGTAAATTAAACACTCATTCGCGTTGCATAAGGTGAGCCCACATCGCGCCTAAATCGGTCGGGACAAACAGACGGATTCGCGTTTCGTAAGTGCGACTGCGATAATGGCAGATGATATTTGTACAGTTTCTGAACGCACTGTCAAGTCATAAGCGGTAGCGGATTTCGTATTCACTGTGAGACTCTTGAGTAACGCGTCCACTGTAAATTTTGGCTTTGATTGGTGTCGAATACCATGTCGTGTATAATTTTTTTCTAAAAATAATAGTTGAATGGATTAATTAATTAGTGTTTAGGAGATTATTATAGTGTTTATTTCTAAATAAATAAAATTAACTTGACGTGTGTGCATAACTTTTGAACGATAGCACCAAATTGAAAATAATATTTTTGCTCTTGTGTTCCTTCTTGACAGAACATGTAAAGTAGTTTGTATAATAGAAAATATTTCAATAATTTAGGAAAAAGGTCGAAAATGAGGATAATATTTTAGTATGAAAAAAAACTTTGACAGTTTAATTTGACGTTTGTATAAATGGAAAATTCGAAGACTAGTCAGCTAGCATAATAAAAAATACACAATACTAATTCGCTGCTCATACTTTAACCAAAAATAACATAATATCTTAGCAAATGAACCGGCTAAATACTTTCCAGTTTCACTATTCTTTTGTAACTGGGACCAAACAATTATGCGCAGGAGTGCGCTCAGATGATGTCACTGATTCGTTCTTTTAAGTGTTTATTCTAGGTTTACCGAGGAGGTGAATTAAGTAGTCAAGAGTGGGAGGGCTTTACGACACCAGGTGACCGCAGGACAGTGTGATAATGCTGTGATGAGCACTATCTAGTCTTGATGACATAATACAGGTAAGTACTCCAAATTTTCAAGATTGTTATAAATGGTACGTTACAATAAAAGTACTGGATGTATACGTTTATATTAATAGAGTATTGTATAATTTTTTTTTTTTATTTTGTAATCTACTGAAACAAGCTCGATGGTAGACGCTCATTGACGCTCATTCAGTAGTGACCCTGCCCCATACGCCAAGAGCTATGGGTTCGATCTACACTCAGGACAAATATTCGTATGATGAATTCTCGTGTCGCGGTGTTTGTAATCTATTTCCTCTGAAACGGCTTGACCGATATTAATGAAATTTTATATGTATAATCGGTACCTAGGTCTGAGAATCGGTCGTAATAATATTTTTATACCCTTAAGTGGGTAATAAGGGTGGTCCACCCCAAAGCTATAACTTGAGAACGGCTTTACCGATTTAGCTAATTATTTTTTAGTTGTGTTTGTTATTGTCAAGTGAAGGTTTTTATGAAAGACAAAATAGAAAATTTGCGCGGTAAATAAAAAAAAATGGGTATTGAAAATACGAGACCGGGGCGTTACAATGTGCGCCGGGGCAGCTAGTAACATTTTAAAATTTTAACATATTTATACTTTGGCATACGAGAAGATGTAACTGGACTCTTAATAACTAACTTACTAACTAAACTTCACGCCACTTCCATAGCGGGTTAGCGGGTTCCTAATAACATACAGATAACTCAAAATCTATACTTATAATAAATCTGTAGAGAGGTCAATTCTGTACATGAAATATATTTTCAAAATAACTATCAGGGGGTGATTAGTGATCTATACTAATGCCAAAAATGCAATCAGTAAAATTTTTGTCTGTCTGTCTGTCTGTCTGTATGTTCCTTATAGAAACAAAAACTACTCGACGGATTTTAACGAAACTTGGTACAATTATTTTTCATACTCCTGGGCAGGTTATAGTATACTTTTCATCACGCTACAATCATTAGGAGCAGAGTAGTGAAGGGAAATGTTAGGAAAACGGGAGAAGTTACTCCATTTTTTAAGCTTCCGTCGCGTGTGCAGCCTTAATGGTTAAAGATACATAGAAATCATGTATGACGGAAATAGTCTTTATAATATTAACCATAAACGCGGGTGACACCGCTGGCACAGCTAGTACTTAATATAATACAAAATATGACCTAGACATTAACCACGACTCCTTATCTAAGTTTAAATCTAAAATACAGTCATCCCTTCAAAACGACAATGCATGTTAGGATTATTTCAATATTTCACATTGAGTATTTCGATTACCTACAAAATTTCAACTTGAACACTTATACTTAATACTTACATAAATTACTGACTGCTTGAATTCTAAGAATGTTGTGTTCACCTGTAATTGGGTTGCATAGTAGTACATAAGTGAAGTGATAATTGTAATTTTTTGTCATGCAACCTGTTGGTGTACCTAACAAATAAAAAAAGAAAAAAAATTCAGTTTTAAGTCATGTATATTCCCAAACAAAAGCTATTGTCTCCCAACATCATTACAATACGATTTGCTTATTGCATTACGCTATCTATCGTTTTCATTAAACGTCACATTGAATTGCACACAATAACGCGATTATCGGGAACCTTTTATTCCACAATGGGCAATTACAGGCGGCTTCCCGAATCTGCCTGATACGGGGACTGCGGTCATACATCAAGCTACGTCTGCGCTGTTATTGGTTGGGAAATGGACCGTCTGATCGTGGTGAAATGTCTGTCTTTTTGGTTGGGGCAAATGTTTGCTGTTATTTATTATAATGCAACAGATCACAACTATAACTCGGTTTGACAAATTTGCCATAAATTAAACCGTATTTTTTGTTTTAATGATTTATATTTAAGCTCAAATATTATTGTTTAGCATTCGAGAGGTAAAACTGAAAGCTTAATTGAAAGCCTAAGTGTGCAGATGTCAAATGAATAGGAGGAGGGAGAGGATATCTTTATCAATACTAATATTATAAAGAGGAACGATTTGTATTTTGTATTTCTGTGTGTGTGTATGTTTGTAATGAATAAACTCAACAACTACTGTGCTGATTTCAAAAATTCTTTCACTATTGGAAAGCTACATTATCCGGAATTAACAAAGGCTATATTTTATACCTATATTCCTACAGAAACAGGAACTATGCAGGTGAAACCGCGGGGCGCTGCTAGTATAATATATGATTCTGAACTTTCACGTTGCATTATCACTAGAAACAACTAACGGGCCTTTAATCTCACCTTATGCCCCATTTGAATAAATAGCAGGCAACTTAAAGTTACTGTAACTTTCAATCTAAGAACTAAATAAATTGTTTTTAACTTTACCAGTAACCGCACAGTGGTCGAAATTTTTTTAATGAATTTCTAACGCAATATTTAGTATAAAATTTGCTCTCTGCGCTCCTTTTCCATATAAAATTAAACTGAGCCAAATCACATACTCCTCCGTCCACAGAATATTCGTAAAATGGGTACAAACATTATGCTTCACGTATTAATATATAAATAAGCTTTACCTACGCCGCTATCTATCTATCTATGTATGGTTATGTAACAAAAAGTAAATTATGTATTCCCACAACACTTTTAACAATGCCAACAGTTTCTCTGCTTTACACCACGGTTGACTGGTAGCGAATGCCTCTAGGCAACAAGTCTGCGAATTGCATCTGATCTTGTGTGCAAAAAGTGTAAATAAATCCAAATTGATGGAACCCGCAATCAATCAGCATTAATGAAACTGACTTTCTAAAGAACAATCAGTCAAATTTATTTAAAACAAAATTTATCAACAGAAAGTAAAATCTCATGTCGGACTTTGACTTAAAAATAATGTATTTCTTGCCTAGCATGTTGCGAAAGGCATTAAATAGGCTAGTTGACTAAAATATTTTATTGAGTCCGTAAGATAAATTATCAAAAATATTAAATTTGTTTTTTTTTTGCTTTATCAAATACTTAGGTACTCGAAAAATAACAAAAATACAGCGCTTCTTAGATCCGGAGTGGGGCGCTTTTACCTCACTTGTTTCTTAAATTCTATAGAACAAGTGACGTCACTAGGCACTATAACGCGCGGTATCTTCGTCATTCTTGGTTTGTTGCACAAAAGAAAAAATACGTGAGCGATATTTTTTTATAATCTCTATAATGGTCTCTTAAAATTTTTGGGTCAACTAGCCTATTGTGCTAGCCATTTGTCACTATAATAGTTTTTCACCATTTTTTATTTCACCTAACTCGACTTTAATTTGGCTATGTGTGGTTTAAGAAGCTTGCTACTCCCCATTTATGGATAACGGGCGTGATGACATTTACGTTTTTATGTAAATCTTAAATTATTTTTTGGCTAAAATAGTTAACGGACTTTACAACTCCTTGGGCTTAACCTACCCCTTAGGGGTTGCTTGATAGCATGTATGTGTATCAATATACTCGATATCTCAATCGTGAGAAGAGTTCCCACGAGCAAGTGCCGTGTGACAATACGATTTCCCCACGTTTATCAGACGGGTCCCGGACCAGACGTCAAATTAGAACCTTCTGAAACAATACTACTCTTATACGCCATTAGTTTGGAAATAGGTCAAGTTGGTATTGTAATAGTGCTATGGGATTCCGTAGAATCTATTTATATACAATTAAGCCCAAGAGACACAATAGCGAAATTCTAGTTGCTTGGTAATCAACTAAAATTCTCCGCAACTAAATTTTTATTACCAGCTGAGATGCTGAGACAATTTGTATAATGTTTAATAATAATAAATTCTCCAGGCTGACACACCAATTCCCTAGTTTCAAACTAAGCTTACGCTTGTACTATGAATACTAGGTGAACGGATAGACATACTTAAATAAGTTTATAAACATCTATGACTCGAGTACAAATGTCCATGTTCGTCACATGAAACATTTGCCCCTAGCGGGATTCGAACCCGCGACCCTTGGTTTCATGACAAGGGTCTGTGACCACTCGATCAACGGGCCTGTGTTAAGGTTAGAGACACAGTGCTGGGCGGGTTTGGATTTTTAAATTTATGTACGTATTTATACCTTTTGCTTGTCAGTGAGGGAAGGAAATTATCATGGCCATCATCACCACATCTAGACAGGATATGAATGTACTTGCTTAATCCAGGATTATGGTCTAACACTAGGAAGAAAAAGACTTTAACTATAGTGTATGGCCAATATGTTAGTACCAAAACTACACTTTGTCTCTGTGGCAGTACAGAGGGCCCCTAAAACGGTACCGGGCGACCGTTGGCCGCCGCTCTCACGGAAGTGCATTAGCCGCGACGCGCTGCGCATACGCAGCCGTCCCTACCAACGGATACAGCTCGAGTTACCGTACCACAAATGACTAGAGATAGTAGTTGTAGAATTCAGTGAGGATGGTTTTTTTTATAAATATGTTAGCCAAAATTGTCTCGCCGTATCTACTATCTATGGACGTCAGACAAATACATCCCCAGCCTTGTTTTTATTGTTGGTGGTCGTTTTAAAAATCTAAGTAGTAGCCCTCAGTTTAATAAGTAGTTTTTGTTCAAGTTAAAAAAAAACTACTGAAAATAATTTTTTGAAATGTTATTTTTTTATTTACTATGGTTTTGTATTTTTAAAATGTGAATTGTATGTTCATTAGTTTTTATAGTCAAGATTTCAACTTTTTATTCAGAAAGACAATATTTTTTTTTTATAAATAAGCTCACTACTTAATCACATTCGATTTTGAAAAGCGAGTGAACGACCAATGGTATGCGCAGGCGCATGTTAAAACAATGGCGTGACGAATGTGCAGCGCGAGCGATTTGTCAACCGTGTTCATGATTTGTCAAATTTATACGATAGCGTCGGTGGGGGACCACCCGCGCAGAGCTGGACCTTTGGTATTCTACCTCGTTTGTGGGCAAGGGCTGTTAAGGTACTTGAATATAGCACCTACCCTCCCATTCTGTATATATTATGGATTAAGAGGGTAATTGGAAGTCTAAGTCCCTCTGGATGACGTAACGTTATAAGGTAAAAATATGATTAGATATTTGTATTTTTTTGTTAAAGTAATTATAAATTATTATTTTCTAATTTCACACCAGGCCCACTTTGTAACATGGTTCAAAGTTAAATATGATTCATACAACATTGTTAATACTGTTGTTAAAAAGAGTAACTACCGAGTTTCTTGCCCTGATTCTTCTCGGTAGATGCAACATTCCGAACCGGTGGTAGAATCATATCTCTTTAACTGATTTTGACGATTTATAAGTGTTTCTTTGAAAACTATAATATAAATAAAGTATATTTTGACTTTGACTTTGACTTTCTCAAACCATGGGTCCCTTGCATGTTGAATAGGCCTGAAAAATATAAGGTTGAAATGGCCATGGATGGGACGTAGACATGAGTCCTGAATTTGAAATTTTAGTCAGGTGTCGGAGCCAATACGTGAGATTAGACACCGCCGAGTCCAAAGTTGTCTGCCTCGCGTAAAACGCCAAAAAAACTCATTGATAAATATTCCAAGGGTCATTGATATTGCAGTATGGAGTTGCCTGACTTTACAGCAGCCTCAATGGCTTATTGGATGTACTCCAACTAATCAGATCAGAGATTTCATAGAATGTATAAAATCAGCCTCACTCTCTGACCTTCTGACCCAGCCCGGTTTTATTTTTGGCTAAATGTTGTTAGGGGGCTTGCTGTCCCTTTGACTCTGCCTATCCCTTCAGGGATTATGGTCGTGAAGTTATGTATGTATAAATCAAGGAAGCCTTGGACTCCAACTTTATTTACATACGTAGTTGCACCTTCAGAAAACCAGAATATGTCTGTTGTAGATGCTTCCACAGACTTATTAAGTCTACTCTTTAGAGGCGTTTCCCATCAACATATACTATGTATAGAATTGTACTCATGCTTTTATGGTTTATCTAACCTAAAACTAACTATAAGCATACTAAGTAACTATAAGCATGTAATCAAGACGTGTTCGTTGGCGCATTCGGTAGTGACCCTGGCCCATGCGCCAAGAGTTGTGGGTTCGATTTCCACTTAAAACAAACATTCGTGTGATGTGATGTGTCTGGGTGTTAATATCCAATATATTTAAGTATATATTTGTAATTCCACTGTTGATTCTGATATCCGTAACACAAGTGCTTAAGCTACTTACCTCGGAGTCAGATCAATGTATGTGATGTAGTCTGATATTTATTTATTTATCTATAATGATCTGGAAGTAAAACTTTATTTACAGGCAATGCCTTCAGATATCCAGGTTATATATCTTGTAAACGCTTTCACAAACTCATTAAGTCTACATCTGACGTGTCCCAACACGCAGCATTGTACTCACGATCGTACCCCAAACAAACTATAGTTCCGCCGCCCACGCACCGCGAACTGTATCATTACACGATGTTGCATAAAAACGCATCGGATGTTTTATTCATGTCGGCGCGGTCATTGTATTCAAATGCGTGCTTTCGCCAATCAGGGCTTGTGCTCGATGTCTCGACGTTTCGTGGTCGCGGGTCCTGATAGAAAGCTGGTATTAGGATGCGGTCATATGTGGCGTATCTGTACAATCTGCGTCGCTTCAATATACTAAAGAGGGTTATTCGTCATCTCGCCCGACAAAAACTCGTTGGCACCTTTCGAATTTAAATAATATTTCTGTCGTCAACTCGCCCGACCATAAAAATGTGAGGTAAATTTGTACAGTACAACAGTACAACTACAGAAATCCTTTTTAAAAACGTTGAAAGAGAAGAGATTTGAGAGCTTCCAAACTTAAAATATCCAAGGTAGGATGATTTGGTTAATTTCGTACTCTGGTTTGACATTAAGCATGAACTCAGATCATGTTTATTCTCTAGTTACTTTCTTACGATGACTTAATTATAAATTTTCCACAACTTAATTTCTAATAGTATTATTACAATTTCTGCAAAATAATACTGACGGGACTAAACGCGTTATGCATTGTACATGAGTACTTACAACTTGACGTTTCGGCCATGTTGTCGCGTCAGTATTATTTCTATTGATAATGCAACGCGAAAGTTTAAAATCATATCCTGTAAGATAACTCGAAATCAACAGTTGAATGTGACCACGAAATCAAGATCCGATAGTTATACATTATTTGTCATCCTTTTTGATACTGGAACAGTTAATAATCTTTAATACGAATTTCCGAATTAAATAGAATCAGTCAGCAAGTTTATGTTTTATTAATTCTATTATTTTTACGATAATTCATGAACAGCTCTCAAGTTGCTATTATGGTATTTAAAAATAAAAACAAAGCAACTTCGCCCATAGAATACCAAATTTAATGTAATTTAAGTACCTAAATGCTAAAGGTTGCAAAAACATTGTTTAAACGGAAAGGGCAGAGATGATTAATGGTCTGCGGTTTGATGAAAAAACTCAATTTACTTGCCACTTTGTAACGTTGCAAGCTATTTGTGTGCGTGTCGTTTAAGCGATGTTTTTATAATTCCTCTTAGCTCTATTTGAAATTCTGGTCTAAAAATAAAACTGTACCTTTTAGTGTCAAAGGCCTTTCGTAACGAATATTAAGGCATATTAAGTAACGGTTCATTAGGCGAGAATTGCTGAACTAAATTCAGCAATTCACGCCTCGTTTATGTACAGGGTGAGCCGGCCCGTTTTCAGACTTTATAAGTTTTTGTTTTCGGAATGAGAAAACTGTTGGTTCCTGGCTATTTAGTCGCAGTGTGTTTTAAAACTAGGTAGGACTAAATGGCTGGTTGCTTTTTGAGTTGATAAACAAAATACAGTTAAATAAAATAGAAAAGTACTGCCGCACCACATAGCTTAAATATGAAAACAGGCCAGGTTTTTCTAAAACCATAAAATGTGGTGGTTATATGAAGTCGCAAATTTTAACATACAAATATTATACTTATATGGTGTAAGTAAACACATTATTGGCATCAAATAAGTACTTATTGATCCCTATATAGGAAGTCCAAAATTTGGAATCTGTTCAGATTTTCATACTTTTTAACTTACCGGATTTCTTCATTAAAATTCTTATTTTAATATGCTGATAAAAATACAAGATGTTTTAATACGAAAGCAGTGTCATACCTGAAACAAAAATAAAAATATTTGTAAAACAGGTTTTATAAACAACAAACTCACTATGAAATAATTATGCTCTAAGAAGATGCATTAATTGACGCCAGAACATTGAAGCAATTAATACCTTTTTCATTAAAAAAGTTTGGGAATAGGTGGTACGTTAAAACATAGGTCAATAAAAACGGATTATTCCACTTAGCCCCACCTAGGCGCCCCACTGGTGGCGCAACTTACATGGATTGCTAAAACATAATATTTTCTAATAAAAAACTAAATAATTAAATCTACACTTATAATAAATCTGTAGAGAGGTAAATTCTGTACATGAAATATATTTTTTCAAAATAACTATCAGGGGGTGATTAGTGATCAATACTGATGCCAAAAATGCAATCAGTAAAATTTTTGTCTGTCTGTCTGTCTGTATGTTCCTTATAGAAACAAAAACTACTCGACGGATTTTAACGAAACTTGGTACAATTATTCTTCATACTCCTGGGCAGGTTATAGTATACTTTTCATCACGCTACAATCAATAGGAGCAGATTAGTGAAGGGAAATGTTGGGAAAACGGAAGAAGTTACTCCATTATTTAAGCTTCCGTCGCGTGTGTAACCTTAATGGTTAAAGTTACATAGAAATCATGTATGACGGAAATAGTTTTTATAATATTAACCATAAATGCGGGTGACACCGCTGGCACAGCTAGTACATCATATAATATTAAATTTGTATCAGGAACACCGTAGAATTAATGCGAACGACGACCACACATCGCCTCAATAATAAGATAGGAATACTTTAGGACAAAGACTAGCTCCAATTGTACAAGTTTTTGCAAGGAGGTACAAAGACAATACATGGCATAATTTTCCATTATATGTTTTTAAACGTTCCACGACACAGGATTAAATATTCCAAGTTTTAAAATCAATTTAACCAGCTCTACCACAGATAAGAATCAATAAAGCAGAGACAACAGACGCATCAATGGGCGACATCTCAGCGGCTGTCAGTTGAATAATGCATGGTTGCGCACGCGCTCGTCCGAAGCAGCGCTCATTATCACACGGTTTCGTTTTATTGGGACTGAGTCTTGAAATCTAAGAGTACAAGGATTTTAAGTATTGGCTTGGCGCCGGAAAAGAGAGTAACGCAATGTGCACACATATCGTAAATAAATCATCTAAAGGATACAGAGAAGAGTACAGGACAGGCGTCTCATATGCAACTGACGCCGGTTCGAATCCAGGCTCATAACACTAGATTTGTCAAATCTATGTGTGCAATATACCACTTTAACCTGCAACTATAGATGCAAACATTTGTCTGTTTTTCCTGCCTAAAGATTACGAAAGAAATGCATTGACGGAAAACATCGTAGCACATTCATTGAAGTCATCGCAATTATATTTGTTCCTAGCTTGATCGAAACCACAGACTTCGGTCTCACGGCTAGCTTATAATCTATCAATTAAACCTAACCCGCCAAAATGAATCAGACCTTCAACAACTATGACCAGGTAAGTCAAAAGGCACCAAAATTAGTCTTTCATTTAGGTGCTATAATTATAAACGACATATCTTCTCAGGCCTACTAGCCCGAAGTGAATAAAATATTTTTTTTTTACAAAGTATACCCAAACTTGGAATACAACTGTTGACTGGTACAATTATTAACTTTTATTCGTTTTGCTTACAACGGAACGCATTTGTTTCTCAAGATTTAAAAAAAATAAACAGACAAGCAGTTAATTAATTTCGCAGGCCTAAACATGGCGCGTTCCGACAATCGCGATTGCCCTAACGGCTAATGGAATTAATATTAAAGCGATACGGTTTTTCTTTGCCATGGGAACTTACTAGAGTAAAGTCCACAAGGAAATTTAATAAACAAGTGTAGTATAATATTATTATCATTAAGGGCATTTTCAACAGTCAGATAAAAGATAACAATTGAATAAATCACAATCCGGATGATTGTAAAATGTCATTGCCAGTTTCCTAAGTAAAATACCGTATGACATCCGCAAATTGGTGACTTTATACTTTATCAGTCTTTTTAAGTCCCAGACTATATATAAATATATATTAAATAATTATACACTATTATACTACTATACTATTTATTAAATATTGTTTTAAATATTTCACAATCCGTCTACCACTAGGCAGATAATTCTATAAATGATTTCCATCTAGCCCAGCCCAGTTTTAATTTTGGCTGAATGTGGTTTTAGGGACTTGCTGTCCCTTTGACTCTGACTAACCCTTCGGGGATTAGGGGGAACAAGATATGTAGGTATGTATTTTTTCACGTGTAATATAATCTTAGCTACGATTATCTTTCCAACTGTACCAGTCCACAAATAACAACCGCGTCATCTCCACAGTCTTATAGAATTTAGCCCTTCTATAGTATTCGTACGCAGTCCAAGTGCACTATTTGCGATGTGCATCGCGATGCACATGCAGGCGCGACGCTATGATCGATGCGATGAACAATTCGATTGTTTTTGCGGCGAATGCATTATTGATGAGACGATTGGACGGGAAAATTCTTGGCTTGTTTCGTGTGGGACCAGGGCTTCGTTGATTGAAAAGTGGACGAGAATTATAAAGCTTATTAATGCGAATGCGAATGTAATTATATTACTGTTTGCTATATTTTGACCCGGGGAGATAATATTTGGTATGCCAAAATATTTTTACCCGGGAAAAAGAAGGTCATAAGGTATTTTTACATACATATGTTACTGTAAAAGCCCGTATATTGGTCAATCTTAGGTTTTACTAGTAAATCTTAGAATTTACCGACATGAGTTGGCAAATGTAAACATTTCTAGGTTAGGTTATATTATGGGTTAGTTAGGTTAGGTTTATTAACCTGATTAAAGAAATACCTTACCTAACCTAACCTATAATATAATCTAATCTTAGTTAGGTTTGGTTAGGTAAAATTTTCCAAGTAAAGAATCCTAAGATTTACTAAGTAAATGGTGGTAAAAGTTCGAATTGTACACCTGTTCGGACTTGTACCGTTAAGAGCCGGTAAATCTTAGGTTTTACTGGAAAATCTTAAAATTTAACATAGTTCGAGCTATTACAGCAACACATACATAACATCACGCCCATGATCCCTGAAGGGGTAGGTATACTTATATGTACTACAAATATTGTAGGTACGTGTCATTATTGAATATTTGTCCAAAATAGAATTTAAAGAAAACACAACACAATATATATGTCCCATTTTGATCTGGGACAAAAAAAAAAATGTGCCAACTGTGGTTCTTGCCTAGCATGTCGTAAGAGGCGACTAATGGTTTACGGGCTTTTGGGTATGTGACTGAGTAGGCGACGAGCTAGCCACTTGTCACTCGTTTTTCACAGCTTTCTATCCAGCCCAGTCCACTGTTCCATGTTGGTCTGGGACTTAAAAAGAATATGCCAACTGTGGTTCTTGCCTAGCATGTCGTAAAAGGCGACTAATGGTATATCGGGTTTTGGGTGTGTGATTGTGTAGGCGACAGGTTAGCCGCTTGTCACTGCTTTTACACAATTTTCCATCTGACCCAGCCCGGCTTTATTTTTGGCTGAATGTGGTTAGGGGCCTGCTGCCCCTTCGACTCTGCCTACCCCTTCGGGGATCATGGGCGTGATGTTATGTATCTATGTATCACACCATATGAACAGCCAAAGATCAAGAATGGTCCTGAAACACAATATCAGGATTAGTCTCTTCAGAATCCCATCGCTTGGCTCCTATGTCGAAACTCTTTCTCGATTCCGCGCGAGCGCAGCCGCTCAATGGCTTTCATACATAACCATTACCAGTCGGTTTCAATGGGTTTTTTGCGGTTCGAATTGCTGGACGCTTTCCGAATACCATTTTTGGATGAATGGCGTCCAAGTATTTATTAACCGGCCGTTTAAAGGGGAATGCCGTTCGGCTATTAACATTGTAGCTGCAATGAGACCTGCAATTGTTTGGAAGAAATTATTAAGACAACGAGAGAAAAAGGATCGTTGTAGACGATGAAGAATGCGATGGCTTAGTGGGCCACCTGTTTTAATGTTACACACGAGTACATACATACTATCATGCTTGCAATCCCCGAAGGAGTTAGCTAAAACGGCATTTACCGACCTAAAAATAAAATTAAGTTGGGTTCAATTCAATTCAACATTTCTTTATTCATGTAAGCCTTAAAAAAAGCACTTATAAATCGTCAATTTTACAAAATCTTTAGAGCAATGTGAATCTACCACCAGTTCGGAATGCTGATTCTACCGAGAAGAAACCGGCAAGAAACTCGGTAGTTACTCTTTTCAGCGTCAAAATATACATGAGTAATATACACTTTTTTAAATGTTCTAAACCAAATCATGGTTGGACAGTAAGTTATGAAAAACTATTAACACTTGATAATGAAGTAAGTAAGTACACCATTAGTCGCTTTTTACGATATGCTAGGCAAGAAACACGACACATTACTTTTGAGTACCAGAACAACGAATAATTTAATTTTGAATATTATGTTACTTTTAAGATAATATTTAAAAGTGAATTATTGACATTGAAATGTTCGCAAATTTTGTAAATTAATTATTTGTAAAGAGCCTATTAATACAGTTTATGATCTCCTTCCAGTAATTATCCATCCATCTAGAACCTAAATTCTATCAGAAATTATCTTCACTGAATTAATTATTCGTGATATAACTACTAAAGAATCTTGTTCCATGAATAGATCTATTAATGTCTATTCTTGGGTAATATCTATTCAAGTGTAGTAATTGATTAAATCAAGCCTTTATTTTATTCACCGATAATTATCGTTAAATAAATGTTGATAAAAGTGTATTTAATATCGTTTGCCCGTGATTTCGTCCCCGCAGCCTTCAGAATTAAGCCTAAGAGATAAGGCCTAAATATTATGGTGATAGTTCGAGAACTAAGTAAATCAATAACTTTATGCTGTGCCTCATTTCTGGATTCCGTACAACCGTTGAAGTGTAGGTTTCAAACATACAGACGTACAAACTACACTTTTATATTTTATTTGTAGTAGAGTAGATATATGATGATAACGCCTGGCTTGATGGCGCATTTGGTGTTGTCCAATGCTACAAGAGTTGTGGGGACAAACATTCGTATGATGAATAGTTGTGTTTGTTCTGTATCTGGGTGTTAATATTCAATATGTAAGTATATATTTGTAATACCACTGTTGATTCTGATTCGTAACACAAGTGCTTAAGCTACTTAGCTCGGAGTCAGATCAATCTACTTAAGTGATGTAGTTGGATATTTCTAGGACTGTAATGCAATCGTTGACCCTACCCATTATCCCTACAGATAATTTTATCCCGACTCCCGACGTTTCCTAAAAAAATAATTCTTTTTCCGCATCGATGGCTCAAAAAGATCCCCTGATGAATCCAAAAACGGGCCCATTTCACAGTCCACCGGCCAAAGAGAAAAATGCCCAATATATTTTCATTCGAGTACTTAAATCCTTAACAAGGTTCGGAGGAAACCGCCGTCAGTTTTTTGGCTCCATTCAGAGACCCAACGAGTTTTTCGTCGACACTTAGTCCCGTTTCGAATCACGTCGGTATTCAACTTAATGTGACTCGAAAAGAAGTTTTGGCGGTCCGTGCGCCGTTTTAAGTATTTTTTTTATCGGATTTTATAAAATCTACTGTCAATTATCCGTGTTCGGTGAATGGGGCGAACGACGAGCGTTGAATGAAACATTTAGTTGAATGAATGTTACATTTTATTATTCGCGGCAAGAAGTTTAAGTGTGTGTAACGGGCGATTTTTTGGCGGCACAGGAGCATCGTTAAAGTGTTTTTAAAGTAGGCTGGCAGTTTGTGTAAATGCGGCATAAAATTTTATGTGTCTTTCTTTGGACCGGCCAATTGAATAATATAATTTATTTATGATGTAATAGTGTAATTCAATGAGAACGAAATATAATATCCGACAGATGGAGCCACAGTTTTGTCTCTGATAAGGTTGACACGTTTTGACGTATTCATGCCGCACTAACGTCATCTAGTGGTGGACTTATTTCAGAGAACGTTAATAGATGATGATAAATGGTCTGCTCTGGTTAAACTTACACTATTATTGTAAGTAATCATATTATGTCATCTCCCGCAGTCATTGATTGTGTGATTTGGTTTAGAACATTTAAAGAAAAGTGTATATTACTCATGTATAATTTGACGCTGAAAAGAGTAACTACCGAGTTCCTTGCCGGTTTCTTCTCGGTAGAATCAGCATTCCGAACCGGTGGTAGATTCAAATTGCTCTAAAGATTTTGTAAAATTGACGATTTATAAGTGCTTTTTTTAAGGCCTACATGAATAAAGAAATTTTGAATTTGAATTGAATTTGAATTTGAATGCTAGTTCTGATCTAAATAAGAATTGTTAAATTCTGAGATATTCTAGAAAGTATTAATTAAAGTTGGACTTTAAATTACTTTCTACTCAAATTCTATATATATAACATGTTTCTACTTTACGTATTCAATATACAAGGTATTTTTAATAACAACGCATCATTCCGAAATATTATATTATAATACGTATGTATATAGAGTTATACACTCTACATTGACAATGTACTAATAATTTTGTATCCTACAATATGGAAACACGCATTAGAAGTTGCAAGTATAAAATAGATTATTATATATTGATTATTCAAGATTCTGGAACACCAGCAACCTAAGTGATATTTAAGCGACAACCAACATTAGCCCGGTCTATCCGTTCTAAGATAAGCTTAGACATTCTAACCAACTCCGAATTCTCACCTGAACTATTACTTATCTCACTCAACTCAGATCCGGAAATCCACATAATTAAACTTTGTCACATTAATCACTTCGAACGTACCAAAGGGCCATTGCCGCTAATCCAGATTAATTGTTCCGATTTAATCATACACGGCGTGTAATATAACGTGATTATAGTGTACTAAGTAATAGGTCATCTGTAGCTATCTGCTTCAAGATACGCGGCAGTGTATCAAGCCAAGTTGAAGACAAAGGAACTGGCGATGCAACAGCTAAGTCAGATTCTGCTTCATCTTGAAAACTCCGCATCTACTAAGATCTATCCACAACTCTTTTGTCGGCGAAGTTAACAATCGATCATATTCTCAAAACTGAATTTGGCTTGCATTTTCACACTTAGGTATACTCTGATGTAATTCTGAATATTCTACTCCCGGACCGGAACAAAAAGTTTTCATTGATAATAAATAATAATAAAATAATAAAAATATCTTTATTTCTCAAATTTTAAATTACAAGTTTAGACACGCCCCAGGAAGTAATAAATACTTGTGTTGGGGATGTCTCGCTCTTTACAAATGTGTTCTTATAATATGAGATTTAAAGTAAACAATGTAATTTAGACTTAAACTTATTCTGACATTTATTCTGAATTTTATGATGTGTGTGTGTGTGTATATGTGTGTGTGTGTGTGTGTGTGTGTGTGAGTGTATTGATATAAGTTTTTTTTTTGGCTCTAGATATTTGTGGTACCTTTGATGATTCAGATTTCCATAACAAATCTTATGCACTTGGAAAGGTGTTGCAATATTGTACAGTATGATCACAGCCGGTTCCACACATTTGTAATGAAGAACTAATGAAGGATTTATTTTCAAGAATGCAGTTTATAATAGATAAATATCATATATAAATATCAGACTACATCACATACATTCACATACATCTGACTCCGAGGTAAGTAGCTAAATCACTTGTGTTACGGACATCAGAATCAACAGTGGTATTACATATTCAATATTCACACCCAGACACAGAACAAACACAAGTATTCATCATACGAATGTTTGTCTTGGGTAGGGATCGAACCCACAACTCTTTGGCGCATTGGGCAGGGTCACTACCGAATGAGCCATCGAGCCAGTCAAATATTATCTTAGTACATCGGTGTGCATTATGTTGATAGGCTAAAGCTAGTCAGTAAATGTTAGAACTTAAACATTTATACTCCATAACCTATTACATTCATCAACATTTACCTACTCCTATCAAACTGGCCCACTCAACATTTCAAACCAACCTACAACTAAAGCTTGTCGCCATGAATCAAACCCGACAAACCCGCCGCCGGACCAATTGCGACTAATCCTGATTTACTAACTGTCTCGTATCACGGGACGCGTCCCGTCCGGAGTCCCGTCCCATTTGTTTGGATAATCCGCGTGGTTCGACAACTGTGCTTTATCGAAGCTTAACCTACGGGAGGTTCGAGCGATTCGTTAGTGTGTTGGAATACTAACTGCAGGCATAAAAGTTGTATAACATGGAAAATTTTGTTACATAACGTGTATAATAGGGAGAGCGGTGGTAGCTCAATGGTAAGAACACGCGCCTCTTAACCGAGGAGTGCGGGTACAAACCCCGACACGTATCTCTGGATTTTTCAAATTTACGTACGTTTTTATACCACTAGCTCGACGGTGAGGGAAAACATCGTGATGGAACCTGCAAATTTAAACAATTTTGGATTTGTATCCATAATCCAAAAAAAATATCTGGTTCCCCTACCTTCGGATTACGAAGCTCATATCGGCAGTCGCTTCAATGTTACCAGACTCGCTAAATCCTGAATCATGGTCTAAGCAGACCCCGTCTAAGCACGGGACATAACGCTAGGAAGATGATAGTGTATAATAGGGATGAAGGGGTGAGGGGGAGTATATAATAGGGGTTAGTAAGTGTTTATCATTCGTCATCAAACCTTCGGAAACCTTAGCTTTAGGGGAACCAAAAACAGATTAAAGTTAAAAATCTACATTATATTACAAATACAGCTAGAAATAAACTAACGGCGGTAAACCTGATATGAAATTTTGTAATAAATTAGTATTTAGAATAATTTTAGTAATAATGCCTCGAGCAAATTTTAAAATCGTACATATACAATTTCTTGTATACATACACAATTTCCCTTATCAAGCTAAATGTACCATTTTTTTTTATCTAATGTTTTTAGTGCTTGAACCAGGCCCTTCCCTGAATTTTAGACATTGTCCTTTTATAATCACTCGTCTAACACCGATATTTAATATATGTACTTAGAACAATCATTTGGTATATTTTTATTAAGAACGAGCCAGAAAACTGAGTTAAAATAATAAAAATACGGCGATTTCATTAAGTTCGATACTTCTATCTTTGAACAAAAAAAATGTTAATATTTCTTCCCCACGTTCCAGATTTATTCTAACTTTCCGATTCCTTATTCAATCGTACCTCTCGCAATAAAATATTCTCCCATATAAACATTCCCGTTTTATCTGTTAAAAATAAACCTCCTAAAATAGCACTGTTCCGCATTACCCTTCAGAGAGACGTTGATGGACGCAACTGTATATTTGCTACGTAATGATATATATACCAGTCGGCTGACAATACGTATGTATGGAAAACAATACTATATAGTGATGTTTTACTGTCGATATACCTACATATATCCATGTCGATTTTTATTACATTGATGTTAGCTCAAGTTTTCTACCTCGTACAGTATTTGTTGACAAGTATTGTTTTAAAGTAAATTATGGGATATCGCATGGAAAAATCGGCTTGAATGCGATTTTTTTACGGGGCGATAGCGACGTCCTGGAAAATAATAGTTATGCAGGCTGTGAACTTACACATTTAATATATTTCTAATTAGAATTCGCAATTCGATGTTTTACAGTAAAATAAAATACAGTAAAGATACAATAGGATTTATTTTAACAAAGTCTATGGTAAAGTTGTTCAGTTTTAACTCCATAAATAACTGCGCAATTCTCTCGATTATGACCTACAGAACAATATGACGAAATACATTAAAATTAACACAATGTACCTCTGTAAAACATTGCGTCTCCCGGACCCAAATCATACCCTTGTCAGCCTGTCAATGCTTCGGAACTGCCCGTTATTATAAATGTATTTTTTATTGTTCCCGATTAAAAATTAAATGTTGTTGATGTTTCATTATGCGCGCAACAAATTGATTGGGACGGATTCCGAAAATGCCAGCTCATATTAATTTTATATTAATATGGTAATGTATGATAACGTTGCTGGGTTAAAAGTTATCGGGGTCTGGAATCAGCTACCGACATTTTTTGTTATTCAGAGTATTACTGAAGTATTACTGAAGCCCACTGTCCCATGTTGGTCTGGGACCTTAATAGAATATGCCAACTGTGGTTCTTGGCTAGCATGTCGTAAAAGGCGACTAATGGTATATCGGGTTTTGGGTGTGTGATTGTGTAGGCGACAGGTTAGCCGCTTGTCACTGCTTTTTCACAATTTTCGACCTAACCCAGCCCGGCTTTATTTTTGGCTAAATATGGTTGAAGGGGCATGCTGCCCCTTTCACTCTGCCTACCCCTTCAGGGATTATGGGCGTGATGTTATGACTGAAAGATATTTTTAAACTTTGTATAAAGCTTACTCATAGCGATGTAAAGAAAACAACTAATGGAATGGAATGGAAAACAAAAAAAAACAAGGAAACCAAAATTAACATCAATATAAATAAAAATTCATCGCCTTTCACTCAAAGACAAAGTTTAATATACTTTTTATACGCATTTAGCGTTACAATATTTGTTATTTTTAAGACATACTTTAAAAGTCTTTATTAACTACGATCATTAAACCATTTCACGCTTTTTTTACTTAAATAATTCCCTAATTACCCTTCCATTAAACCCCTTTAATTAAAATAAATAACTCATCAAAATATTTCACTTCTCATCAAAATCCACCCAACAAACGTTTTACTAACCTAATCAAAAGTTCCTGAAAGAAAATGAATTTGAACACTGCTCCCTCGAGGGGTCCTGAGTGAACTGAAATTTATTAGCTTGGCGCTTTTTGTTTCTAAATAAACTCCTAAATATGAACAGCCTGTATAAATGAGGGCGGTCGAGGTGTTTCTCACAATCACGTAATATTTTTACGGCAGCCATTATTGTAGTCCTTATAAAGCTAAGCTAGTTAAAAGCTAGCTAATCTTTTAACACTCACGTCCCACTCGGATTGAGTTTTTGGTGTAACTTCTATTTTACTACAAATTAATTACTTACTGGTATGACAATGTAAGTATACTTGACTGGCTCGATGGCGCATTCGGTAGTGATCATGCCCCATACGCCAAGAGTAGTGGGTTCGATCCCCACACTGGACAAACATTCAATATCCAATATTTAAGTATATCAAATATGGATATATGTACTTATTTTTTACTATTAATACCACTGTTGATTCTGATATCCGTAACACAAGTGCTTAGTTACTTACTCGGAGTCGGATCAATGTGTGTGATGTCGTCGAATATAATATAATATTATATTATTATATACCTTTTATTATAATATATCTAAATAAACTAAACTATTTACTTTCCGCATATCTCCCACTGTAGCAGCACCCGAACTGTCCCTCGGGAGAGTATTAAGAGAGACGGTAGCAAGTTTATGAAGGCTATTTGTCGGCAGGTCGCTTTGTCGAGTGCCAGCCATGGAGAATGGTGTTAGTACGGGACACCATGGCCGGATTACCGACGTATGGGATCGGTGACTTTTTAAATTATGTTATTTAAATGCGGTAATATATGACTAGCACATTTTTGGGTCGAGATTAGAAGCACTATGACAATTTTTACTTGAATTCTTTTTAGTGAATATAATAATGTAATATTGTTGAAGAGCTTAATCGGCATTTGATTATTAAAATAAATGCAATTTTCGAGTTTTATGATTACAAACAAATGATGATAGCCTTAACTCTAATAATATAAATAATATAATTCAATTTGTAGCAGAGGTTAAATTGTACATCTCAAGGGATATACTTTCATTTTTTACGAGTTCAAAAGTAATTATACTAAAACGAAGTTCTTTATCCTTTTTTAATGTTAACATTTAAAGAGCACTGAATTTCATCATAATCGGATAAGCATTTTAGACATGCAAACGTGACAGACGGACAGTACCATTTGCATTAACAACATTAATCAGAATTTAAGGCATAAGAATGTAGGTACTTTAATGATTTAGCATTTAAAGTTCCTTGCTTCTTTACTAAACAATAATATAATGGTGAAAGCTTGAACAGTTAATTATCAGTCTCCCCCCTTTTTTTAATTCGGCAATTCCGATTAAAATGTTCTTTATGTTTTATTTATATAAATTAATAAATAATGACATCACGCCCATAATCCCGAAGGGGTAGGCAGAGTCTAAGGGTCAGCAAGCCCCCTTAACCAAAGTAGTGACAAGTGGCTAGCTCGTCGCCTACACAATCACATACCCACAACCCCGTATATCATTAGTCGCCTTTTACGAGATACTAGGTAAGAAACGCAGTTGTCACATTATTTTTTAAGTCCCAGATCGGACTTGTATAAACATTGTAACAAAAATAGTGACTGTTGAATTGGTTCCGGGGTCAAAAACCACAACTCAATTTCCCATAAAGCCAACCTGTGACGTCACAATTGAAATTGGACACGAAGGGGAAATTAAAGTGTCGCGTTTTTTACTGGAACAGGAAATTAAATAAGGGTTGCTTAAATACCGCGTAGACAAACAGACACTCGAACAATGGATCGACAACAATATGCTATTACGTGGACGAGGTTAGTACACAGTGCGGTCAACGACAGTGAAGAAATAGCTTTATAATGAAGAAAAGAAAGAACACGGGGCTTTATTACATCATTAACTGTATCCCGTGACTCCGCCCGCGTATACTAATATTTCTGTATCCTACAGAAACTGTGCATATTTACGGGATATAAAGTAGCCTATATGTTATTCCAGACTGTAATCTATCTCTGTGCCAAATTTCATCCATATCCGTTCAGCAATTTTTGCGTGAAGAAGTAACAAACATACATACACACACACTCACAAACTTTTGCCCTTATAATATTAGTGTGATTTATATATACTATCATGTCCACAAACTCAGTTAAGATTATAAGGCACATAAGACTGATATTTTTCGAATGCATGGTTCAAATGTCTCATCACCTTAATGGAACTTTGCCTGTCGCGAAATAGAAGGCGATATCGTATTTTAAGAATATTTTATTTTTATTTTATTATCATCCAATGTGGCCAGTTACCCTAAGGGTTATGTGTCAGTCATCTAAGAGTTAGGTCTCAGTAGATTCCATTTAATAAGACTCACTAAATCCACGACCATAGTCTAAACGGACCCCGGTTAAGAACGGGGTATAACGCATTGTCACATTTTAACGCCCACAATCCCCGAAGAGGTAGGCAGTGCAAGGGACAGTATGATGATTATACACAGTTTCTATATCAGAGAATCCTTACTGACATTTACTTGATTACAACTTGGATGTTTGGGAGTGTTGCCGTTGATAATCATCATCCTCTTGCCCTTCTCCCAGTTCATCTGGGGTCGGCGCAGCACGTCTTCCTTTTCCATACGTCCCGGTCAGCCGTCATCAAGCTATCCACACCCATTTCACTAATATCATCTTTCACACAATCCATCCATCTCTTATTTGGCCTTCCTCTTCCTCTCCATCCACTAACATTCATACTCATCACTCTCTTTGTCACATGTCCTTCCACTCTTCACATCACATGCCCATACCAAGATAAACGGTTTCCTCTCATCTTATCTACCACTGGTGCCACTTTCATACTTCCTCTTATATATTTATTTCTTAGATTGTCCATTCGCGTCACTCCACACATCCACCTTAAAATTCTCATTTCCGCTGCGTTGACGTTGATAATGCCGCTGATTAATTGCCTCGCCGGGAAGCACCCTTCGTGCGGTCAGCTTGTATAGGCGCTCTTGGCCATTGTTAATTTTTGAAACGACCAAATCCGTAGATGGAAAATTAATGGGATTGGTTTTTTTTCAAAGCCTCTTAGGCTTTGAATTTGCCAGACTCGAATAGTAGACTGTTGATAAAAATTGTGTTTACATAATCGAGAGGCCCTTTTAACAATAAAGATATTGTGTTTGTTACAACATATTTTGAAGAGCTCCTGTTTATAGTTGAATGCTAATTGAAACGTGCCTAAACGTTACGTTTCAAAAACCATATGTACGATTTAGAATATTACTGCTAATTTTAGCGTCTATCACATAATGCGCGAACGAAAACAAATGTCAAAAAACGTTCCGATTGGAATCTTTTCGAGTCTTATATTATATCCACCTCTTATTTTTTATTTTTATATGTAATGGTCCCATGTTGGTCTTCGACTTGAAAATTATGTGCCAACTGTGTTCCTTGCCTGTCGTAAAGGCGACTAATGTTTTATCGGGTTTTGTCATTACTTTTTCATCTAATCCAGCCCAGTTTTATTTTTGGCTGAATGTGGTTAAAGGGGCCTACTGTCCCTTTGACTCTGCCTAGCCCTTCGGGGCTTACAGGCGTGAAGTAATGTATGTTTATGTAATTTCATTGTGTAGTATAGACTTGGACACAGTTAAATTGAAGTTAAAAAAGTCCAGCCGGTGACAGCTTCCCCCAATTAGAGCGTTATTGAAATCCGGACCGTCGTCACGGCTTGTTGGCGAACTGTCGCGCCGCGCTGTTACAGAAATGTTTTAAATGCGTGTCCGGATCATTTGGGGGTTTGGAACTTGGTGATTAATGTTGTTTGTCTTAGCCCGAGGCTAGCTTCGTAGCAAATTGTGATGAGACGCACTTGATAAGCTTGAAATGACGATTCGCTATCGATGCTTCATTTTCAACTTCGTTCCGTCAATGAGGAGCAATGCTCTTGAAAACTAAAATTAATATTATCTACTTTTTATTAATGAATATCATTTTTTAATACTTATTATCCTATTCCGGATGAAGACAAATTCAAAAACACAATAATCATAAAAATTGGTCCACCCGTTCGCGAGTTATAAATGGTGTAACTAACCTCACTTTGTTTTATATATGTATATAATTATATTATATGTATATAGAATATAGATATAGATATGAAAATAACTGATATATGTCTATATGACTGCACCCTTAATGTTAAACTAAATAAAAATTACTTGTACAAATAAATCGTAAATTATTATCTCATTGAAAATTGCTTTAAATTTTAAAGAAATTTTGTTTAGGAATTCTTTGTCAACCACACCTTGTTTTTCGAACAAATAATAAAGACAATATAGAAAATTAAAGAGCTTTAGATAAATTTCGCTCCCATAACTAAATCGATTAAAGACTCTTACACCAAAATTAGATACTAATCTGATTTTGTCGTATGGCACATGATAAACACAAAAATAAACATTCATACGTTGACTGTAAACAAAGTATCTGTTTATAACTGTATCATAAACTAATAAAAAAGAAATAGTTCAAAAATACCATGTCATACCAGAACAATTTCAAACCAATTACAATCCCGTAGCAAACTGAATTGAAAGAAGACATAAATCATCCACCATCCCATAAACCACCAAAGAAACGGCACGAACCCTTTTTTACGGCAACAAAGGGTTGTCCCCTCCCGCCCTTTACAAACGGGCCCATCCAATTACGTAGATTTTATCATTTACCCTGTGTAAATAGATTTTACAGATTCTATTGATATTTTTTTACTCTCAGCTTACAAAAAGTGAATGAATGCATTCATCATTTGACAGGCCAACGTCGAGTGGTCGGAAACCCTGGCAACGAAACCGAGGATCGCGGGTTCGAATCCCGCTGGGGCAAATGTTTCGTGTGGACATTTGTACTCGGGTCATCGTTGTTTATAAACGTATTTAAGTATGTCTACCCGTTCACCTAGTATCCATAGCACAAGCTTAAGCTTAGTTTAGAGCTAGGGAAGTGGTGTGTCAGTCTGGAGAATATATTTATTTATTATTATCAAATTAGGAGACAGGTTGTCTTTGCTTACTCGTAATATTATACAAGTAGTTATTTTTTTGGCAAGATAAACATTACTAGGTAAAGTTGGATTTTTAAATTGTTTATAGTAACACGAAATTTGTACCCATTCTTATTAAACTACTACAAGTATATAATTTTAACCATCGGTAAAATTCCGCTATCGACGTTCCAACAGTTTATATGGAGCGATAGTTCCGAATGGACCATTAGGCCGGTTTCACAGCGCATTATCTGGTTCGAATCTGGGATATTTTAATTAAGTGCGTGACAAACACGTGGAACGGAATTATGTCTTTGCCGCTTTATTTGTGGTTTTTTAGAGCACGCCCTGATAACGATCGTACAGAGAGGAAACCAATGTAAGAAGCACATGAAGTGCCTAATATATTTGCAAATTTGTATTGTTTCCACAATTTATTATAATCTGTTTCTATCGTAGGCTTTGTCGTTTCTGTGAGTCTCCTTGAGTTTTTTTAAAATCTATTTTGGCGATGCACGCTTTGTGTTATCCTTCTAGACTTGTAAAAAGGTTAGGTATTTAAAATTTATATGTGTCTATAAGTCCATAGACTTACAAAAAATATAGGGCACAAATATTTCAAAATATTGCTATTATATTTTTATACAAAGTCTTCTTAATTTGATAATATAGGTACGTTAAGTTTATGGTTTTGAGAAATGGCGCTCTAGTAACCGCAAGTAATGTGAAACTTAAGAGATAACGATGACAAAGGCTTATGAATGCTGATAGCTATAAAGCTATATCTTAAAATGTTTAATGTTTTTGTTCATTCAGAACTAACTAACTAACTAAACTTCACGCCACTTCCCTAGCGGGGTAGGAAAAGAGAACCGAACGCCATATGGCACGATCCTTACACACCTCACTCGCCTCTTCAACATTCATAATCCTTTTTATACAAGCTCTACAGTTTTTACGACTCCTAACATCACCTTCTGTTAATACACGACCAATCTGGTCGTGGTAGGTGAGCCTGGGCCTTCCGTGGCTCCTACATCCTTCCACTTTCGCATTGTATATCTTTTTAGTCAATCCTTCGTCATCCATTCTTTCCACATGTCCGAACCACCGGAGCATGCCCCTTTCATTCAGACTGTCCCTTTTAAAATTTTACCATATGAGAAGATTAACAGCGATTATTATATTATTAATTCTTAATAACAAAACTAATGCAGGAAAACGTTACCTTATTTAAATTGTTTATTACAACCAGTAGTTCTATGTAAATTGATGTTTCCCTATAGTACAAAACATTGCATTTCTAATGTAAATCCTGCAATAACACAAGTCCGTTAGAAAATAACGTCACCCAACAGGAGTGGAAATGGAATATTTAACAAATGACATTAGTAAGTATTATGAATGTTTCCTTCTGCGGTGATTATTATTCTATGAGCATGAATACTACTTTATAATAGGTGATTTGAAGGCAAATGGCTGGAAAGCGAACAAACGCCTACTCGATATTGACGTGAAATTTAAGTGGAAAGTTCCTAAAGTTATTACATAAACGGGCGACTGTCTTGTGGTCTATTAATTTTTGTTTTAAGTTTGGTAGCAAAGACGCTTGTGCAATAGAACCATATGGTATCTTTAACTTCCTAATGTATTTAATTGTGTCGCCTACTTAAAGGGATACAAAGTTTTACGTTACAGATTAACGTTTCTTCACTTGTTGAGACTCCTAAAAATAATTTTGCAATCGCAAACTTATGTACAATTTTCCATATAACCCGGGCTGGGTCCCATGTTGGTCTGGGACTTAAAAATAATATGCCAATTGTGTTCCTTGCCAGCAATTGTTAAAGGTGACCAATGGTATATGGGTTTTGGGTATGTGATTGTGTAGGCGACGAGCTATGCCACTTGTCATTACATTTTCACAATTTTTTATCTAAACCAGCCTAGTTTTATTTTTGGTTAAATATTAAAGAGGCCTGCTGTACTTTTGACTCTGCCTCGGGGATTATGGGCGTGATGTTATGTATGTATGTTATGTGTAAAATGATATAAGATTTACATAACACCATAACTCCCGCTTAAACCACAATTAACCAAAATAAATCACGTATCCAATCTTCCACTTCCGAAAGGTTGATTGTATCAAAAACAAAATCCAACAAGAGACTCTATTGTTAGGTACGCCAAAATAAATAAAACCAATTTGATGTAATATATAACCTTTCTACAGTCGTAAAGACAGATTGCATAAAAGAGTGAAATTAAACATTGTTCAATCAAATGTTTTATAAAAAAAATTAACTCCAAGCGCGTTATAAAAACTAATTGCATCTAAACTGATTTTACTGTGAAAGCTATAACGATTTGCAATTCAAAAAAATAATTTCATATTCATATACGTTTACAAACAAAGTAAAATTGAATGTTAGGCTAAACGGTTTAACGAAACGTTATTGCGGTCGTTGGTGTCGTTATAATTGGTGTTTTTAGGGTTCCGCAGTGTAATAGTGAACGTCGAATAAGTTTGGCACACTACACCGACAGTATGGCTATTTCAAGGTAGGATCTCACATTTGCAATTTGACTGACTGACCGTTATCAAAAAAGTTTTTCTCGGTATTTATTTTTGTGGAAACTTTGTTGTTATAAGTGAATAAATAAATTCTTTAGACTGACACACCAATTCCCTAGTCCCAAACTAAGCTTATGCTTGTGCTATGGATACTAGATGAACGGATAGACATACTTAAATACCTTTATAAACATATGGATGTTTATAAACATATGCACATAGAGTAGTGATGAACATGGACATTTGTACTCGAGTCATGGGACTCGAGTACAAATGTCCATGTTAATCACACGAAACATTTGCCCCTAGTGGGATTCAAACCCGCGACCCTTGGATTCGTTGCCAGGGTCTCTGACCACTCGACCAACGGGCCAGTCAAAGTATACCCAATATTAAAACATGTTAATATGTAATTATAAATAAATATGCAATTTTCCTTTAAAAACAAATAAATACACTTTCTTTTTTATGGTACCTAAAGTGCAAAAATCTCTTGACTTGGAAAAAATAGGGTCATAAAAAATATTTTAAGATATTAAAAAAAGAAATTCGTACGAAATATTTCTTGTCCAAACAGACATTTTGTATCTGTGTTAAAACTTAAAAAACAAAAAATACGTTTATCGTTAAACAGCGATCGGGTCAGGTCGCTGGCCGGCCCGGGGGGCAGTGTGTCCGGCGCACATCAATTTGGCGGTGAGCTTTCTAAAGGCTATCTCGTTTGAACTAAATGAAATCCTGCGGCGGGAAGTGTATCGAGTGCGATACACACGTGCCAGTGAAACGGCAAGCATGTTAATGTATCCTGTGGTATTAAATAATTATTGTTGTGCGTATTGATTATGGACCTGCGCATGATTTTTGCCGAGAGTTTAGTTTATGTGCCTTAAATTTATTTTTAATATAGTATTTATAGGTCTATTTATTACCTCTAGAGTAATTTACCAGAAGTGTCTTAATATTTGTACTTCTAATTTTCTCCAAAATATTTATTTCTAATATACTACTAAAGTATCCTTTTTAATTTTTATTTTTATCATAATATATTTTTTTCGTAAAAAAAAAAAATGATGAGAAATTAAAAAGCCTACAAATTTTTACTTGGTTTAAAAAAATATTACACGAGTCAAACATCTCATAATGTGTGCAAACGCAACAGCCGTGTGTCCCCGCCGAGATGGTACCATATTAATAAAGATTAACACCAAGAAAAAATACCCAGGTCACGTCTGTAACATAAATTAGCTGAATTACTCCACCACATCTTAATGAGATCTGCGGTCCAGCGTCTCCTCTCGAGTTGGAAACTGCTGCAGACGTGGATCATGTAGACGGTTAGACGCCGCGTGGGCGCCACGTTTAGTAATAGAATCCTTAGATACTGTCTACGAAAAAATAAAATATTTTTATCTTGAGATATGTAAATGCAAAGTTTATTAGGTACTGGTTAGTTAATTAAAATGAATATTATTGAATAGATAATTATATTATATAGTTAAATAGTACTATATTCATATATAGTAAGTAAGTAGAAGCTTTCTATATCTATATTATATTAGTAATCCATAACGATACGAGGTATGAAATTATAGGTAAAATTTTAGGAACAAAAAAAAACACAATTAATAAAATAAATAATTAAGCATAAATTTCCCGACATCAAGACCTCACTACCGCCGTCAAATTGAATTAATGTAATAAAGAAAAAAAATATTTGCAAAAAAAAATATTTTTTAGAATAAGTTGTTCGAAAGGCAGCGTCTAAGTGACTATTTGGTCCGTGTTAAAGTATAATTATCACCGCTAATGCTTTATGGCTAGGTGTAAATCATTTGAATTGATTATTTGTAACACTTACACCGACCGCTGACGGGTCGGGCGCGTTTTATTTATTCGTGTAATAGGAGACGACTTATGTGTTTCTAATTCGTTTTGTTCTGGTGTTACAATTTGTAGGTGGCAGTCGTAAGGTACCCAAAGTCATGAAGAAACTTGGGGGATCTAACACACTAATGTTGCCTTAAATAAGCTTGCTTTAACAGACTATCAAACTTTTCCCTCAACTCGCACGAAGCCCGGGCATTAACTAACAATAAACAAGTCTCGACATGGCAACACAAACGATATTTCATGTACGGTAATTATATTCTGCGGCAAATATGTTTAGCGCCAAGCCCAAATAAGACTAATTTTCATTTAACATGCAAATGTTCCGAGGGCTTGCCTTATGAAGCCTAAACCTGACCGTCGCATGCACATAACCTAAAGTATATTCATATATATTGACAAGCTCGATGGCGCATTCGGTAGTGACCCTGCTCCATGCGCCAAGAGTTGTGAGTTCGATCCCCACCCAGGACAAATATTCGTATGATGAATAAAATTCTAAAATAAATAAATTCTCAAGACTGACACACCAATTCCCTAGTCCCAAACTAAGCTTATGCTTGTGCTATGGATACTAGGTGAACGGATAGACATACTTAAATACGTTTATAAACATCCATGACTCGAGTACAAATGCCCATGTTCATCACACGAAACATTTGCCCCTAGCGGGATTCGAACCCGCGACCCTCGGTTTCGTGGCCAGGGTCTCTGACCACTCGACCATCGGGCCAGTCTTGTGTTTGTTCTGTGTCTGGGTGTTAATATCCAATATTGATTTAAGTATATATTTATTTGTAATACCACTGTTGTTTCTGATATCCGTACCACAAGTGCTTAAGCTACTCACCTCGGAGTCAGATCAATGTATGTGATGTAGTGTCGTGATGAATCCCATTCTGGTGTGGGACTTAAAAATACCTACCTAGTCTTAAAACTTTATACCTATCATCTCGTAAAAGGCGACGAAAGGGTTTTGGGTATGTCACTCTTTTACAATTTTCCATCTAACCCAGCCCAGTTTAATTTCAACAGGAAATGTTTCGTGTTGGAACATGAAAATTTTTACTCAAGTCATGGATGATTATAAAACATATTTAAGTATGTCTATCCGTTCACCTAGTATCCATAACACAAGCTTAGTTTGGAACTAGGAAATTGGTGTGTCAGTCTGGAGAATTAATGTTATCATTTATTATTTTGAGCTAAATTTGGTTAATGGGGCTAGCTGATTTTATGTACTCCGCCGATTACGGGCGTGATGTTCTGATGATGATGATGATGATGATATAATTCAAATACTAATGTACCGACTATTTTAGTTAGAGTTCGGCTATTGTAGAGAAATTGTACAATTGGCAAAGGCTGTATTTTTCTTTTATCATTATCAATAAGGTGTTTTAAAATATCCGTCAAATGATATAAATTATTTTTTAGGTCTTGGCGTAGTTATAACGGTCGTTATCAATCAATGTTTACGATGACAAGGCTTTACGTCGCAGTTAGGCCATCTAATGGATATTTTATTTATAAAAAGCCTTTTTTTGTATCAAAATAGGTGGTAATTCAATTGCTAAGGATTAGTGTTGTCGAAAAATCGATAGTTTTGCAATTGATAGTTTAATGGTCAAATCATCAATACGATCGATTGGATAATCGATAGTATAGACAGTATCGATAGTATTGATGTCTCTGTTAGTGCAATACTATCGGTAAATAGCAATACTATCGATAGTACATACATACATACATAGATAACATCGCGCCCATAAGCCCCGAAGGGGTAGGCAGAGTCAAAGGGGCAGCATGCCCCTTTAACCACATTCAGCTAAAAATAAAACCGGGCTGGGTTAGATGGAGAATTGTGAAAAAGCAGTGACAAGCGGCTAACCTGTCGCCTATACAATCACATACCCAAAACCCGATATACCATTAGTCGCCTTTTACGACATGCTAGGCAAGAACCACAGTTGGCATATTCTTTTCAAGTCCCAGACCAACATGGGACAGTGGGCTAGGTTGGATGGAAAGCTGTGAAAACTACTACTACTACTATCGATAGTATTGCTCTTTACTGATAGTATTCATTATCGATTGTTCATCGATAGCCTATCGATAGTTAAACTACCGATAGGCTATCGATATACAATCAATATTGGCGTATCGAGCGGCAACACTAGTAAGGATAGCGTTTGAGATAGGATAGGTCGAAAATGCCTGGGATGTCAGTTCTAACTTAAGCACCACAGGTTTTTGAAATAAAAAATATCACTACATTTTAATAACATTATTTAGCAGCAGGCATAAAAACTGATCACCTGCTAATTAAAACAAACAAGGATGTGTAACTATAATCCATCTTATTTGTTAAACTGTCTTAAATTATATTGCCATTTTTATACATCAAATTATTAAAGAAGGATGTAATAATGTCCTATGTTGGTCTAAGACATAAAAAGAATGCGCCAACTATGTTCCTTGCTTGGCATATCGTAAAAGGCGACTAATGGTATATCGAGTTTGGCTATGTGTGGTGTGTGTAGGCGACGAGCTGGCCACTTGGCACATTTTCTTTACAAATATCCATCAAACCCAGCCCAGTTTTGACTGAATGAAAATAAATGAACAGCAAGCCCCTTTAACCAAAGGGAAGGGGCTGGTCTGTTTGACTCAGCCTACCCCTTCGAGGATTACGGGTGTGATGTTATGTATGTATGTATAATGTAGGTAATGATTATATGCTCTAACAAATTTCAAATGAAAAATCAACCGCATGAAGTCTTGAAAAAAAAATAAGCTGTAATCGCATACCAATGTTTAAATGTGTGATATTCCAGAGACAACTTATAACAGAAAGAAAAATAAAACCTCCTCTTAGAATTATTGTCATCACCGAGGGCCCTCAAAAGAAAGCCTCGTGAGAACCAACTCCTTGTATCAAATGAGCCAGTACCAATAATTAATTTATAATTATCACGTGTACTGTGTGGGAACGGCCGCTCAATGATATTACCGATATTCGATACGTTGGACAATAATTATCGGGCTACGGTCTTGCTTTATAATTGACACCTTCCCGCTTGGTTTAAATAAGGAGGGCGGAGCGATTTCATAGGAGGCAGCGGAATGTGTAGAAGCTAAGTATAGTACCTACAGTTGTTTCTTATTAAAAAAGTTTTGCTTTTGAAAGCAGTTTGTTGGGAATTTTTAATAAAGTTTATTTTTTAATTTTGTTTTAGATAAATAATCACCAATAGTATTCGTTGATTCAAACTTACAAATAATTGAGTTAAGCATTTATTTTAAAATTATAATTTTTTTCAATTATTTGAATTTTATTCTGTATTGACGATCTTGGTCAATTGCTGGTATTAAATAGTTAAAAAAACTGAGAGAGAATTCACTCAATCACTTACATAAATAGTAAAGTATATTTGTAAAACATACTATGTATTTAAACCGTAGTAACATACGTTAAAGTGGCAAAATGCACTTTTCATAGACTCCTGCGATGCACATTAGGCCATACAAAACAAATTATCACCGAACAATTTGCATAGTCTAGTCGATTATTATTAAAATACGAGATAGTCATCGCTTTCGCCTTACTTGGATATTAAACATTACAACACCTTGTATAAAACATACGAGACTGTCGTATCTATACTATTTTTACCCGACTAAGGCAAACGATGTATTGTATATTATTTGTGGAACAAATTACCTGATCTGATATAAGAGGTGGCAATTAATTCTATACTCTGATTCGGATTAAATAAACAGACTATATTTTACGGGACTTCTAAAACTTTAAAGTTACTTCACAGTGTTTCGTCGTCGGGTCTAAGTTATTATTACATACATACATACATACATAACATCACGCCCATAATCCCCGAAGGGATAGGCAGAGTCAAAGGGGCAGCATGCTCTTTCAACCACATTCAGCCAAAAATAAAGCCGGGCTGGGTTAGATGGAAAACCTAACCTATCGCCTACACAATCACACACCCAAAACCCGATATACCATTAGTCGCCTTTTACGACATGCTAGGCAAGAACCACCGTTGGCAAATTCTTTTTTTTTGTCCCAGATCAACATAGGCCAAGTCCCAACATAACAAAGGGACAAATTGATCGGTGATAATTTGTTTTTTATGGCCTAATTTGCATCGCAGGAATCTATGAAAAGTGCATTTTGTCACTTTAACGTAAGTTTCTACAAGTAATTATTAATGCTTGTAAATGTTGCAATCTTAATAGTATTTTCTAAAAAACTTCACTTTTCAATAATGCTCTATAAGTAATATTTGTACATGTTGCAATTACTACAGTATTTCAAAATAGCCCCTAAACTTTTCAATTTCGTTTCTTTTAATAAGCACAACAAAACATTGTATTTTTGGTACCAATTTTTTTTTTCTTTCTTTCTTCCTTTATTTCAAAACTCGGTAGCCCGCTACCTTTTTATTTGACCAGCTAACAAGAGTTCACCTTGGACCAATCGCGTGAGAACTGGACTAAATGCGTTGGGTACATTTTTTGTCCCCAACTAAGGATATGTCACGGAAATGTTGACAGATAGAATTTGGTAATCTGTGTCAGGGTCATTAGTCTGTGTAACATATAATAAATAAAAGGAAACAGCGTCCGACCGATCTATCAATATGTATCTCAAAAAACCACTGAACGAATTCTGGCCGAAATTCGGCACACAGATTTATGTATGAGTGGTTTTGATGTAAAAACATTCGATTAGAATGGATTACTGAAGAAAACAAGCATAAACGTATCTTTAAAAAAAATACAACATGGTATACGCAGGATTTCTATTGGATCTATCAAATCATGGTCTAAGCGGACCTCGTCTAAGCACGGGACATAACGCTAGGAAGATGATACGCAGGATTTCTATTATTCTATCAAATACAAGTAAACATATGTTTTACTCTTCAAGATATTATCAGGGGTGACATGGTGTTGCCATTGTTGGATAAAGAGATGTGACGCTGAAACGTCCCAAGTTGGTCTTGAGAGGATAAGGAATGAACCAACTGTGTTGCTTGGTAAGTCATAATAATATTATAAAGAGGAAAGTGTTTGTTTGTTTGTATTGAATAGACTCCGAAACTACGGCACCGATTTGAAAAATTCTTGCACTTCTAGAAAGTTACTTTATCAGGGAGTAACATAAGCTATATTTTATCCCCATATTCCCACGGGAACGGGAACTACGCGGGTGAAACCGCGGGGCGCTGCTATATGTCATAAAAACATACATATGTATTGGGTTTGCGATTGTGGAGACATTCAAATTCGATTTCAAATTATTACTGCTATTTCGGACGTGATATTATGTATTATGTATATGATATTATGTATGTACGATAATGTAACTCAAGTCTCTTCCGAAAGTGTTCAACAACTTTTGTAATTGGACCTTGTTATGCAACAAAGATCCAACAATGGTTTTTCCATAATTGAGAAAATTCCTGATTATGTAAGTAGTACCTTAATAACTTCCCATGTCAGTAAAAGATTTTAAGAATGTATCTAACTTTAATTCGCATTTGCTCGAAAATCACAAGCTGCTGGTCGGATCTTCTATGCATATCAGGGTCCAATTTCATTGACTCACTGCATATCATTATGAGTCTGAATCTAGTCATTAATACCGACGTCGGCCCCTCTGTGCTGCTGCAGGCATCTCATTAACGACCATTACTAGTCGCTAGCGGCTGCTACAAATAATTAACAAGACTTGGTAATTTTTCACGGAAGCCCCTTAAATGATGAGTAAGATAAAATTTTTATTAATATGAAATGTATTTAAACGTGGTCGTTTCAATTGAAATCGGGAAATCGCATTGGACTAGTTGACAGCAATGATTATTTAAATTGCTTCCTTAATGAGTTCGTAATGTCATTTTTTAATTACCAAATTCAACATGTATCAGCTATTAAAGGTTCCATCTGCATTAAGAGAATTATGTATTTTTTTGTCATGTAACCTGTTGGTGTAATTAATAAATAAATAAAAATAAAAATAAAATAATATTTTCGGAAAATTCGAAAAATATAAAGGAAATAATATCTTCTTGTTTTATAAAGTACTTATTTATTTTTAGAAACAATATTTCGGCATTATTGATTTATACACACATAACATCACGCCCATAATCCCCAAAGGAGTAGGTAGAGTCAAAGGGGCAGCATGCCCCTTCAACCACATTAAGCAAAAAATGAAGCCGGGCTGGGTTAGATGGAAAATTGTGAAAAAGCAGTGACAAGCGGCTAACCTGCCGCCTACACAATCACACACCCAAAACCCGATATTATTGATTTATCTTGTCAACATATCGATTACTACTGATGATTGGAAAATAATTAAGTATCATAATCAGTTGACTGTTGACAGTATCCCAGAAAAGAATTAACTTAGGTCGAAGCACAAGGCAGTCCTTTTAATAATAAAACTAAACTAAACTAAACTAAACTTCACGCCACTTCCCTAGCTGGTCTGGTGATTGATCTGAAGGTCCTAAAGATTGTTTTTATATTTTAAGCTTAAAATACCCATAAAACCATACTTTTTTGATCATTTACCTTTCATATTTATTAAAATTTGTTTTCATTGTATTTCAATGTATCTGTTTCTGTTTAATTATCCCACTTTGCCTATTTTTTATTAAAAGATAACCAAAATATCGTTCTCTTAGTGTTGAATTAACACACAAACTAAATTCATAGATAAAAATTCTGAGATAAGTTGAGAGAAACATAAAACCTATTAGTACAGTATACCACACTTGGCGTTCAGATAACATCGTAAATTCTAACTAACCGAAGATTTTAGATACAAGCCCACACCCAATTCTGTTAATACCGAGTTTGTTTATCGGAGATACGGAGATTAGTTCTAGAGAAATAAATGTTTAGACGAAAGAGTTATCTTGCGTTCTAAATTAATGACGAAGCGTTTTCTGATAAATGCAATTGCTTAGTTAAGATTACAATTTAGTGTTCTTTTATTTTTAATATATTCTACCTATTTGGAACCGTATCTGTTTAATGTTAGTTTTTAGTTAAATTATAAATTAAAAATTATAATTTATAATTATAATTTATAATTATAATTTATAATTTGCTTTCATAAAAATAAGTGTCCATTTTATTTCAGATTAAATTTTCGAATGTAAGGAATTTATTTCAGTATTTGTCACTTTTTAACCGACTTCAAAAAAAGGAGGAGGTCTCAATTCGACTGAATTTTTATTGAAACAATTTCTAACAATACGTTTTACTTAGTTGAAATTTACCATAATTAGGTAATTATTTCGGTGACAATGCAATATTATAATACCTATTATCGAGCTGGTCTGGTGATTGATCTGAAGGTCTTAAAGACTGTTTTTATATTTAAAGCTTAAATTACCCATAAAACCAAACTTTTTTGATCATTTACCTTTCATTTTTACTAAAATTTCTTTTCATTGTATTTCAATGTATCTGTTTCTGTTTAATTATCCCACTTTGTCTTAAATTTTAAACTACTTAAAAAAAATGAGGACGTTCTAAATTCGACAGATTTTTTTATTTTATTTATCAGTGTTTTGTTTCCTTATAACCAATTCACAAACAAAACCTTATTGGATTTCGTTATTTTTTACAATTAGCAACACAACCACTTAAGCCCTTTAACAATACGTTTTAAAAAGTACGAATACAAATCCCTCTTGAAACAAGGGCTCAGGGCAAACGTTCTGCTGAGTCAGCATCACGCATTCAATGTAAATGAACTGGTGGTGGGATGACGGCGATATCCGCCAGGTTCGAGGCAATTAATCATCAGGTCGTTTCCGGCTCACAATGTGGACAGGTGAGGGTTAGCCATTGTTTGAATGGCTGGAGTGGATATGATCTTTGGATTAGGAGGACTGGGTGGTGTGAACGTGGCTTATTATTGTAGTGTAAATAAAATATAAAAAATGTGTCAGATATGTTAATTTAAACACACATAACATCACGCCCATAATCCCCAAAAGGGGTAGGTAGAGTCCAAGGGGCAGCAGGCCCCTTTAACCACTTTCATCCAAAAACAAAACTAGGCTGGGTTAGATGGAAAATTGCGACAAAGTAGTGACAAGTGGCTAGCTTGTCGCCAACACAATCAGATACCCAAAACCCCATATACCATTAGTCGCCTTTTCGGGCATGCTAGGCAAGAAACACAGTTGGCACATTCTTATTTAAGTCCCAGACCAAAATCGGACGAATGTTATATGTTAATTTAGATCTTTATATACATACATGCATAGCATCACGCCCATAATCCCCGAAGGGGTAGGCAGAGTCAAAGGGACAGCAGGCCCCTTTAACCACATTCAGCCAAAAATAAAACTGGGCTAGGTAGATGGAACATTGTGAAAAATTAGTGACAAGTGGCTAGAATGTCGCCTACACAATCACATACCCACAACCCAATATACCATTAGTCGCCTTTTACGACATGCTAGGCAAGAAACATAGTTGGCACATTCTTTTTATAAGCACGATAAAGAAGACAAAATGAAAGAAAAAAATCGTCTTCCAATAAATGGATAGTATAAATACACCCGAATACGTCCACTGCTGACAAATACCTTACCATTTATACAATACTTACTGCTTTTTAACAAATGACTAGAGGTCACGGGATCCAATTAGCTATACACTGATTATTTTCAATGTTATCAAACCAAAGGCATACAAGCAAAGGGTGCTAAGTATCTCACATTCGCCAGTCGCTGACAAGTACTTACCCCAACATAACCTCACCTTAACTTTATCTGGCCAGCTCACTCAACCTTACCGAAATACACTGCAATCTATTTTAAACCTTATACCATCGTAATAGAGTTAGTTTGCTAAACACGTTGATCGCGTACGTGCTGTCACAAAAATGATAGTAGATTTTGAGCTTTATTGTATAGTGATAGAGTTTGTGCTATCGTGTGTGGGATGAGATCAGGGATGTCTAAGCAAATTTTATTTTTATAATCTATCCAAATTATGTAAATTTGGATAGATTATAAAAATATCAACATTTAATATAAATTGACCTATTTGAATCATGTTGGTCTGGGACTTAAAATGAATATGCCAACTGTGTTTCTTGCCTAGCATGTCGTAAAAATCGACTAATGGTATACGGGGTTTTGGGTATGTGTTTGTATAGGCGACGAGCTAGCCACTTGTCACTACTTTTTTACAATTTTCCATCTAACCCAGCCCAGTTTAATTTTTGGCTGAATGTGGTTAAAGGGGATTGTTGCCCTTTTGACTCTGCCTACCCCTTCGGGGATTGCGGGCGTGATATTTCTTTGTTTGTTTTTAAACGTGGATTATCCGGTATCATGAATCCCAGAATTGAACAGGAAATTATACTTAATTATTAGCTAACAATAGTTATACTTATAACTATAGAAAACAGTCGATGATATAAAATGTTATGTTCCTCGGACGAATATGATGACGATTGTAAGCCTTGTTATGATCCTATGGTAAAACTAGATTACAACTGGAATTTATTGGAGTATTGCAAAAAGCGTTCGTATCTCTTTCTCTCTAATTTTTTTTTTGTTGTTTTGACAGTAAGCGTAAACGTTACGAATACTTACTTATTTATTAACATACTCTAAAAAAGTAATTCTCTACAACAAGCAAACTGAGAATAAACATAAAGGTCAAATATTTTGCCAGCCCTGAGTTAAATTAAGCGGTACTTTGATGTGAGCCGCTTTGAAGTGGACCGATAGTGTGGTCGCGCCCTTATTGCCGCTTCCGCAGTCTAGTTCCGCCCTTAGACCGGCCGGTAGTTTATTGGGAAAGGGTATTTTCATCCAATTGCTACGGATGGATATTATGGGGTTAAGTAAAAGGTGGGAAAATGGATGTTTGTGATAGCTCAATGTAACTACACGCCTGTCAACTGTCCCGGGCTCCAACCTCTGGATTTTTTAAATCTAAGTACAGATTTAACATAGGTGTATATGCGCACATTAATATATTCTTAATTATGGATGTGCAATCATGATCCCACCTATTTAGTTCGTCTATCTAAGGGTTACGAATATTAGACCAGCCGTCGCGTCTATATAATTTTCAGACTCATTAACTACATATGTCTAAACACGGGACATAACCTAGGAAGATTAATGAAGCGGGACAGAAGTGTTCCTCTCCGTCCTGGATTTATTTAGTCTCGTCACATGTTGCGAGACATGTTTATAATCATGATTAAGAAATCCAGTCTTCTGAATCGTGATGGCTTTAATCTAACATTAAAAAAAATATCGTAGTAGACGTTCTACATTGTCGATTCGAATAGTTTCCGCCATGAGCTCCGTTCTAAATATCATCATCATCATCCTCTTGCCCTTCTACCAGATCATCTGGGGTCGGCGCAGCATGTCTTCCTCTTCTATACGTCCCGGTCTGCCGTCATCAAACTATCCATTCCCAATACTCCGTTCTAAATATACCATTTAACAATAAATATTTTTGGTAAGAAAAACGAAACTACAGTAACAATAATCAAAATCCATTGTAACAATAGCTCGCGGAGATAACGGTTGCACTCCCGCGCATCAGATCGCGCGATACGCCCGTCAAGTGCACGCACCGGGCTTATTACTACATCGATCGACATCTGCACTCCGAATCATAAGTGAAAAAATAATATTCAAATTTAAATGTGTCAATTCGGACTCTTTGTCCGAATATTCTACACTTTAGGTACAAATATTTTATTATGTGGTAGCTCAATGGTGAGGACATGCGCCTCTTAACCGAAGAGTGCAGGTTCAAACCTGGGCACGTACCTCTGGATTTTTCTAATCTATGTACGTATTTATACCACTAGCTCGACGGTGAAGGAAAACATCGTGATGAAACCTGCAAATTCAAACAACTTTGGATTTGTAATCATGATCCAAAAATTTTCTGGTTCCCCTATCTTAGGGTTACGAATGTCAGATCGGCAGTCGCTTCAATATAATTACCGGACCCCATAATAGGGACATAACGCTAGGAAGATGATGTATGGTGTTAGGACGCAGCAAAAGTGTATCTGTTTCATCCATTTAATATTGTGGCGTATGCGACGGTACACAAGCCACCGCAACACATGGCTAATTGCATTACTTATGTGCACGCTACCATACTAAATGTATGAAATCGATTTGCTTAGTCTGGCTAGCGCTAATTACTGTTCTTAGTCAAGGTTGGATAAGAGCATATTTTTTTGAGCGCTGGATGTATAATTTAAGGAAGTCAGCTTTTAGATATATATATAAGACCTCATAGAGGAACCAGATAAATAAGATCCTAAAATAAATAAAATATCTCGGCGATGTCGATTGAGTAAAAAGAAATCACTTTTTAACCAACTTCAAAAAAAAGGAGGAGGTTCTCAATTCGATAGATTTTTTTTAGACATCTGAATATTTTATTTTTGCCATTTTAGCTCCAGTTAATAAATTGAAAATTTAAAGATGCCTGGAATCGAACTACCACTCTTTGTACTGTGGCAACATTTTGAAGCAGTGAGCTAAAACCCTTTTAAATGATTTATGTAATTTAAAAAATAAAATATTTTAAATTTCGTTACACAAATCACCAGTTACTTAGTTTTAAATAGAAAGCTTGTAATAGATTTTTTTCTCTTAACTAAAATTATCTCGATCGCTTCCATAATACACCCTATCTGCGCTTGCGCAACAAAACGTGCGCAGTTGAGGCTACCAAGTCGTTTTGTTTGTTTGTTTGCTTCAAAATCGCTACACACCGGAGCGTGAACCAGACGTTTATGAACCAGACTCACTCGCGAGTATTCCGACTGGCTGTCAATTGGCCTACGGTACTTAAGTGCTGATGTTTTGAGCGCAAACCGTTGGTGTTTATTTGTTAATTGAAAATGTGTTTTCGATATCGACTGATAGTGTATTTAACTGACGTCAAAAAATTAGACGTTTTTCAGTTTTTGTTTATCTTGGTCAATGGTGAACCGATTTTACACATTGACTTATTAGTTGAAGTTATCAGTGGCTAGAAATATTACCATACAGACAAAACTATATTCTCTGTCCTATTCATAATTTGAAAAACGTTGAAATCAACGTTGAATAACCAGATTTTTACAAGTTTTATTGCTATTAATTTCAAAACTTCATATCGAAACATCGATACTTTTTACGCATTTTTATTCTCGAGCCATTAGTACTCGGCTGAAGCATCTAAAATACAAATTGCCATTTTGAAAAAATATTTTTTTAGTCTAACGACTTTACGGCGTCAAGCATCATCATATTTCGCAATTTATAAAATAGTGTAATGCGATAATGTTTGTGCCATTTATCCACAGACAATAAGCCATATTAATGCGACGTGCGCGCATGTCCCCGGCTGCGCCGGCGCATGTCCGCGCTCGGCTGCGCGACACGCTTCCGCCCGCACTTCCTTATCCTGCACGCGTGGTGCACAAGTAATGTCGTGAGATATATGAAACTATATTGTTGGTGCTGCTTATGAAACTATGTTTCCTGATGGTAATATAAAATTTATTGTCGACGGATTATCTTTTCTCATTCCACGAAATCATATAAATATTATGACTATGAGTTGAGATGATGATGATGATGATGGCTAAATGTGAAATAAGAATAAATGAATAAATTCTCCAGACTGACACACCCATTCCCTAGTCCCAAACTATGCTTATGCTTGTGCTATAGATACTAGGTGAACGTCTAGACATACTTAAATACGTTTATAAACATCCATGACTCGAGTACAAATGCCCCTGTTCATTACACGAAGCATTTGCCCTAGCTGGATTCGAACCCGCTCTGACCACTCGACCATCGGGCCAGTCAAATTTATGTACTTCAGTTCTTATAATATTACTTAGGTTTATCTCTGTGTATTTACTTATGTAATTTTTTTTTGCGCATCTTTTAAGGAGGCTCTACAGTTGCGGTAAAAAATTGTCTTAATAATTTGAATAAGGGTGCCTTAATAATTTCATTTTTCAGAAGGCAGTTTATTCTTTCATTTCCTAATGGCTTATATATCTTATCTGACACCGGAATTAATCAGACTTAGTACTTGAAAGGTAGGCAGGATAAAACCTCATTACAATTGCTTACCCCCATGTTGGTCTAGGACTTGGCCCAAGTTGATCTGGGAAAAAAAAGAATGTGCCAACTGTGGTTCTTGCCTAGCATGTCGTAAAAGGCGACTAATGGTATATCGGGTTTTGGGTGTGTGATTGTGTAGGCGACGACCTAGCCACTTGTCACAAAATTTTCACAGTTTTCCATCTAACCCAGCCCGGCTTTATTTTTAGCTGAATGTGGTTGGATAGCATGTTGCCTCTTTAACTGCCTACCCCTTCGGGGATTGTGGGCGTGATGTATGTATGTATGTACAAAAGCTTACGTTTAAGTTTCTGGTGGTGGATGCCACAAAAATAAATCAATGTTTTGGGGAAAAATCGGCATCTCTTGAAGGTGCCGTCCCGGTCGGCGGTGCGGGCTAATGTAATTTTTACGAGTGTACGTCTGTGTGCTCAGGACGAGGGCACTTCCCACTCTGAACATTATGCCAAATTGGGCAACGAACAGTGGGATAACTCTGTTGCAACTAGACAATAGGCAACAAATAAAAAAATGTGTTTAGTCTGTCAGTTAGATTATAAAAAATATTGAACACGTATTTTTTTATTTATTTGTCAAACAAACATTGACGAAGATACAATGCATTCGAGTTACGCGTGACGTCACGCTTTCATAATTTTTTTTACAAAATAGTGACGTCGCAATCCCCCACTACAAAACTTTGATGCTCTTTATCTTTGTGATTTTTTGTTCATTCGGTAAAGCGAAAAATATTTGTCTAGTATTTTTGTATAATCTAATTGACGGGCTAAGTTTTTTAATGCAGTCATCTTCCTTATTATGTAGTTTTTTTTTTACTCAACGGTAACAAGTTCATTGTAACATGATACAGTTTTGTATTTATTATTGTTTTACGTGCGTCTAACACAAACGTGTTATACGCAGTTATACACATTTTGTCGGTATACCACTTCCGCCATTTTTTTGATAACTATGAGACCTCCGTTAAACCAACGGTCATACACACCTAATAATAAATGTATTTTTTCGAAAAAAATAAAAAGTAGTAGTAGAAGAATCCCGTTTTTTTTTTCAGGAAATTATATTAGATACACTTGTTGAGGCCGTTACGGGATTTTTATATTATAAAATCTATTAAAACATGCATAGGTACTTTCTAATGTTTGGCAATGATCATTCCCGTTCCCTGTGGACATTGGCAACATCAAAGGCTAGTTTGTTAGTGCCTATAAACTATGTATGTAGCTAGTACTAACTTCTTAGTCTAATGCTATTTAGACTTTAAAGTTGTGACTTTACTGAACCTCATTATACTGCGACTGCGGGGTGCGGTCCCTTTTACCTTTCTAATTCGGGATAAGTAACGCGGGTGTGTATTTAGCTAGGTTCTGAAAAAATAAAGCATTAACTTGGGGATACCATCAGACGACCCTTCGTAAATATTCGACGTCGAACAGGAACAACTTACCTATATAGACTAAGCAGTACGAGACTTAGAGTGAAATAAATGGCTAACACTCCTGTCTTGTCGCAAATGAAATTCTTGAAATAATCCGTAATTTCGTCTTCCTTTTATGACACTATGTTATTTAGCAAAAAAAAAATACTTATGATGAAGCCTTTCAATCGGTATGATAAAACTACAGGGTAATTTTTTTTTCTCATGTAACGGGTTAGACTTCCGGTTCAACCATGGAATTATTTAAAAATCAGCGAATGCAGTTTAAATTGTTATTTTAATTAAAATTTTGTCTTCTTTCAGTAAAATGTTCCATCGACAATATTCAAGGTACTTTCCCTCCATGTGGCAAAGCCGTGGGACACCCTGTATAGCATAGCATAGCTTAACCAACAGGTCATGTCACAATATGATCATTTTGTTTTATTTTCAGGCTCAATTTGTACAAACCTCAAGGCGGGGTACAAAATCTGTAGTAAAACTATGTATCAAAAATAACAAATAAAAAAAACAATAAAATCAAGGCTCACTTTCTAACGCGACTGTACCAGGCATCGTAAACGATCGTAAGTGGTGAAACATTCGATCATTAGCGCACAACTCAAAATTTCACTCGGAGCGTGATAGGGAATTACTAGCAGGCGTGCGGTGCGCTCCAATGTACCGGGGTGTGTACACTCGGGCACACAAGTGGCTCGAAACGAGAACCTCTTCATGGTAGCACATTAATGAGTTAGGATTGATAGACTTGAGTTTAGCTCTCACTCAATTGTTGCGTATTTTATTTCTCATAAACTACTATTATATTATTTCATTGCTTCATTGAAAAAGTTTAATAAATTATTTTACAATACTCTGTAGTTATTTTGAATAGAATTAGTAATTATTTTATAAACGGTTTCTTTTATGTAAGATTAATATTACTAGTCATCATACGAATATGTCTCCACCCAGAACAAATATTCGTATGATAAATACTGTTGTTTTGTTCTGTTTGTTCTGTGTCTGGGTGTTAATATCCAATATTTAAGTATATATTTGTAATACCACTGTTGTTTCTGATATTCGTAACACAAGTGCTTGAGCTACCTCGGAGTAGGATCAATGTATGTGATGTATATTTATTTACTATACATATTATAATGTTAATCTGTATTATAAACTCGCAAGTCTACTTCATCTTAGCCACACAGGATGTTTTCTTTTCCATCTGTTTTTATCTGGCTACGACATTGACAGCCGGAATCAAATAATCCACTCAAACAACAAAAAAAGCTTTGCGAAATAATATTCTCACAATGTTTATTGTTTACTTAAGTTATCCAAAATGTTCACACATTTATTTTATCAATATCGCAGTTATATCAGCTGTTAGCGACTGTACCACCGCCTTATCGTGATGGAAGATGAAGATAAGATGCACAGACGATATGAGGCTTTTACCAAATTATGTTAATATCGTCAAAGTAACTTTCACGGCTTATCTACTTCACACGTCTATCTTATAGCGCGTCGGTAAATATTTGGAATATAAAATATTTATTGGCAGTAAAAATCTTTTCAACTTCCGCAATCTTAACTTGTTAGATAGATATCGGGGAAGTAAATAAGAAATCGTAGCTGGCTCACAAAGGTTCTTTGAACATGGCTAAAGCGACGACGCATTACATACAAGCACATTTCTGTCTTGTTTAATTATGCTCATATTATTAACTAACTAAACTTCACGCCACTTCCCTAGCGGGTTAGGCAGAGAGAACCGAACGCCATATGGTATCCTTACACACCTCACTCGCCTCCTCAAAAAAAATTAACTAATTAATTACTATATTAAGCCGGAATTCATCCATAGGGACGGCCATACTTCTTATATTATTAACATTATTATTTCTATTGCGATTTCATTAGATACAGATTTTCGTCATCCTCTTGCCCTTCTCCCAGGTCATCTGGGGTCGGCGCACATGTCTTCCTCTTCCACACGTCCTCGTCAGCCGTCATCGAGCTATCCATATCATCTTTCACACAATCTATCCATCTCAAATTTGGCATTCCTCTTCCTCTCCACCCACTTACATGCATATTTATCATTCTCGCTCGTCCTTATTTATTATGTTAGTTTATTTAACATAGTCAATTTTGCACTTCACACGTCAGATATATTTGTTGTAACGCCCCGTTTTCCAATTCTCTTTCATTATTTTCCTTAAACCTTCCCTGGAAGATTACAACTATTTTAAATCTACATCAGCAAAATCTCGAGTTTTAGTGAGACAAACGAACAGCAATAATTTTTATATAAACATGTATCACCTCTTAATATAACATGATATACAATAAATATATCGAAATTTAAACATGAAGGTCAGATAGGCAGAAGTTTTAATGTCAACTACTATACTTACTAAATCCTAAATTTTGTAAACACTAAATCCTAAATTTAGTAGATATAAAAAATCGACTAAATGCAAGACATAACTTTAAAAATATGATCTAGTATAGACTTAGCAAAACTACTAGATATGTGTTGTTGGTGCGCTCTCGCAGCAACCGATCGCATCGTCGGTGGCGCCGCTGCGTCTGACGAGACCTATCCTTAACGTTTGCCGCTCGTAACAGCTAGACAGACAGACAGTTTGCCGTCAATTGCTGTGTTGGCTCTGTAATTCGTTTCTGCTTCGTTGTATAGCTAACTAGCTTCTGCCCGCGGCTTCGCTCGCGTGGTACATTATTCTAAAGCTATGTTATTCTAAAAGTAAAGTTTTTTGTAAAAGAGTAACAAACATCCATCTATCCATACAAACTTTTGCATTTATAATATTAGTAAAATTGGTAGGATGTGCGAGCTATTTAGATATAGAAGCTGTTTATAGATAGAAGCCGTAGGATATATAAAGGGAATAAGTATTTTTTTAGATCTAAGTCTTTTATTAGGTAAAGCAACGCCCCACGGTTTTACCCGCGTAGTTCCCGTTTCCGTAAGAATATGGGGATAAAATATAGCCTATGTTACTCCCTGATAAAGTAGCTTTCTATTGGTGAAAGAATTTTTCAAATCGGTCCAGTAGTTTCGGAGCCTATTCAATACAAACAAACAAACAATAAAATCGTCCCTCTTTGTAATATTATATAGTATGATAAATACAAGTATAAAAAAACATGGTTCCGTTAAATTTTACCATTTTGAAGTTTGGTTCCCCGTTTGTATTACTTACTCTTTGGCATGAAGTTTGTAGTAGTTGGTTATAAATTTAGTTACCTGTAACAAAAAAAACATTGATAAGTTACCATAACACATTCATATTTTGTTTGATTATTTTTTAATATTGACACTCGCTAATTGCTAAAATAAGTAAATTAGTTAGTTAAGTTTATTGTAACAATTATTAATAACAATTAGTTTAACTAATATATTTCCCAATCTGAAACCTGATGATCTAAAACCAAATTAAGTAATTATAAATGCTTTGTTGGTTAAATTGCATCATTATAAAAACTCAAACAAAACAAAACTAACTTTTACTCAAAAAAAAAAAAATATTTCATTGTTGAGATTACAAAAAAATATTGCTTACGTATTTTTTCTTTTGTTCATCAAACTAAAAATGATGAAGATACAGCGCATTAAAGAACCGCGTGACGTCACTAGGTGTGTAAAATTTTACTATCTAAGTGTCGTGAAGCGCCCCATTTCAGACCTTTAAAGCACTGTATCTTCGAAAATGTTTGAGTATTAGATATACAAAAAATACGTATTCAATATTTTTCGATAATCTAACTTACCTACGGACTATATATAAAAAAAAAAATTGAGCGCTCGTAGCTAAATGAGATTTTCAACAGGTACAGATATTTCATCATCACCGCCAAAAAACGCCGAGTGTAATCCACTCGGAAATTAATCCCGTTCCCTGTTTTCCCGGCGGCTGGCTCACCAGAATGTTATTATTGGATTTGTGCAGCCGTACCTACTGGGTCGGAACAGATCCATTCGAAACGTGATCGATTCCGGCTGGCTGGGGAGAGTCAATCATTTTTGAGTTGCGATTATGTACCTCCTGGTTTGGATTCAATCGTTTTAAAACATTTACATATGTACTTAGTAGAGCACAGTCACGAGCAATAATATGTATACATTGTCGCGTTTTCAAAAACTTCTACCACTCCATGCCATTCATTTGAAACAAATGTTTACCCAGTTTTGTGACAGTTTGATGGTTAGGTGATTTAGGATTGCTTTTCACGTATTTCTGCTCGGTAGCTCAATAGTTAGATCACGTTTCCTATGCGAGAGGTTTTAATTCAAATCGTTCCCAGATTTATCATAGGTTATTTGAAATCTTTGTACGTCTATAGGCAGTGACGGCGTCGGAGAAAGATTCTAATAGCAGAAAGCCCAATTAACGAATTTAAAATAGAGGTTCAATTGGTGAAAAATAATAAATATCATAAATAAATAAATATCAGACTACATCACATACATTGATCTGACTCCGAGGTAAGTAGCTTAAGCACTTGTGTTACAGATATCAGAATCAACAGTGGTATTACAAATATATACTTAAATATTGGACATTAACACCCAGACACAGAACAAACACAAGTATTCATCATACGAATATTTGTCCTGGGTGGGGATCGAACCCACGACTCCTGGCGCATGGGGCAGGGTCACTACCGAATGCGCCATCAAGCCAGTCAAAATTTTCCTTATCAAAATTGTGAAACAATATTGATAAGTGGCTAACTCGTCGCATACATAACTAGAAACCTAACGTAAAAGCCGGTACGCTAAGGAAATATAGCATTTAGTACAAATTAAGTCACACAACAACATTAGATAAGCAAATATTTAAAGACGTGTTATCTACATTTTACAAAAGCGGTGGTAGCTCAATGGCCGCGCCTCTAAACCAAGGAGTGCGGGTTCAAACCTGCCACGTACCTCTGGAGTTTTCAAATCTATGTACGTTTTTATACCACTAGCTCGGCGGTGCGGGAAAACATCGTGTCGAAACTTGCAAATTCAAACAACTTTGGATTTGTAACCATTATCCAAAAATTGTCTGGTTCCCCTATCTTCGAGTTATGAAGATCAGATTCGGCAGTCGTTTCAATGTAATTACCAGACTCGCTAAATCCTGGATCATGGTCTAAGCGGACCCCGTCTAAACACGGGACATAACGCTACCTGAAGATGATGTCTACATTTTACAATATACCTACGTTCATTCGCATCAAACATTTTAACTCCAAACCTCCTAAAACGAGTTCTCTTCCCAGTCAGAAATCCATTTCCCATAGTCGTATGTCAGCGCTCGTCATCAATATGCATTAGGCGGAGTGCACACGTGTGCATTGTCATGCAGCGCACGCGCGCGTTCACATGCAGCTCGCGTCGGCTGCGTCGCGACGACTTGTTGCGTCGTGAGGGTAAGGCTTTATGTTTGAGTTTTAGGGATGAGTAACGATTCTAATTATTAAAGTGTAGAGATAATGGTAAGTGGATGTTTCATTGACCTTAAATGTATACGCATTTGTGTCATTGACAGAAAAATTTAGGTAACAAGATTTTTTTTTCTTAATAACTTACTATATTGTTTTTATAATTGAAAGTCAGCTCGGTTTTTTGTTTTTATATCAGACACTGTCATGTTACATGAACAACTTATAAAATTAAAACATAGATGGGCTACTGGCTAAGAAGAAGTGGTTAACGTAGAATTAAAGAACGAAGGACGTCAAGGAAGTCTTTGCATCAAAATATGGTAAGGATGCATCATGATGGATAAAATTGGATAGTCATCAACTTTATTTGGATAAATATCCAATAAAGTTGGTTTGCCTAGAGCGGTGGTAGCTCAATGGTAAGGACACGCGCCTCTTAACCGAGGAGTGCGGGTTCAAACCCGGGCACGTACCAATGGATTTTTCAAAATCTATGTACGTATTTATACCACTTGCTCGACGGTGAGGGAAAACATCGTGATGAAACCTGCAAATTCAAACAACTTTGAATTTGTAACCATGATCCAAAAATTGTCTGGTTCCCCTATCTTAGGGTTACGAAGGTCAGACCGGCAGTCGCTTCAATGTAATTACCAGACTCGCTAAATCCTGGATCATGGTCTAAGCGGACCCTGTCTAAACACGGGACATAACGCTAGGAAGATGATGATGATGAAAGTTGGTTTGCCTAGCATGTCGTAAAAGGCGACTAATGGTATATCGGGTTTTGGGTGTGTGATTGTGTAGGCGACAGGTTAGCCGCTTGTCACTGCTTTTTCACAATTTTCCATCTAACCCAGCCCGACTTTATTTTTGGCTGAATATGGTTGAAGGGGCATGCTGCCTCATTGACTCTGCCTACTAAATATAGGCCTTAATATAGGCCAATTTTATTTGGCTATCGTTCAGTTGATCAGTCCCTTAACACCCAAACACAAGACATAACAACATTACCAGTAATTATACCTATCCGACCACAAGCGCGTGCGGCGCCGCGGCAGCCAAGCGTGTAATGAATATGACCACGACAATGGCCGATTGTTGCTGTCGTGCGCAGTCGAGGGGGCCCTAACTGTGTTAATTGTGCAGACTCGTACGACTCGTGAATTAACTTGCCTTTGAAATAGTGACTACTGATACCATATCATTTGCCTAAGATAATTGCGGTTACGGCAGTATCAATTATCGGAAAGGGACCAGTATTACGATAGCACAATTTCTGAAACCTAACAAAACTAACGTTAGATAGATAGATAGATATTCTTTATTGCACGAAAAACAGATACAGAATTAATGATACAGACAAGTACCTTCAGGAAGAGGAAAATAAGCTTATGAAAAGAGAGGGGTAGGGCCGTGCAGTAAATCATAGTAATAAAATAAAAAGGGGGATACAAAAATATGAACGTTGTCATTTGTAATGGGCATTAAGGGCAATGTAGACAAAAATTCAAACTATCACTACAATTTCTGAAGCGGTAGGTGGAGTCAAAGGGGCAGCTAGCTCCTTCTACCGCTTTTAGCCAACAATAAAATTCAGTTAAAAAATTAGTATGGTATATTCACTACAGAATCATAATCCAGTACTCAATATAGGTACCATGAGTTAAGTTAAGACAGTAATATTGATTGTCAACTCCTTTTTTGAAGTCAGTTAAAACGACGGTTAGTGACGCGCTTAGGATGGCATTCCCCAACCAAATCTCTGTGAAAGTCATGTTCAACAATTTTTCATAACATACTATCCATCCGTTCTCCACACCATTAAGTACCCGACGCGCCTTAGCGCCGACGGATGCTCACTCGTGCGCGCGGCTAGTCGACCGTGCGCGCTCGCCCTAATAACCACGAACGTTCCTGGTCTATACGTTTAATGTGACAACGGTTGGATATTTTTCGTGTGACATGGTGGAAAGCAAAAGCTGTGTACACAATGAGTTTTGAAATGAAATGTGGTGAAAAGGTGACAAACATTACACCTTTATTATTATAATGCACAGTGATAACATTAATAATAATGTATGTGGGGTATTTTTATACTTATTTAGAGAGAAGTTAGTCGTTCAATTGAGTATGGCGTTCGCTACTGCCTACTCTGCTAGGGAAGTGGCGTGAAGTTTAATAGTATTACGAGTAGTAGAAAGAAGTTTTTTTTTTATATAATAAGGCTGCAGAATGCTATAACTAGCCAAGACATGAACCTCATAGGGGCACATCCTTATAATGCGCATGTCTTTAGGCATGATCATAATCTAAAACGTTGTTATCCTGAAGGTTAAAAAATTTACATGGTCGATTCAAATGTACTCGTATCAACCATATTAGGTAAGTTCAGGATTAAAGTATAAGTATAAGTAGAAACTAGGATATTGATTATTAAGATATTATTTAACAGCTCATCTAGTTTTAGAAGTAGGAGGAGACGTAAGTAACACTGCCCCTTGCATCCCCAAAAAAAATATTTTTAGTGACATGACATAACATCACGCCTATAAATAATCCCTGAAGGGGTAGGCAGAGTCAAAGGGGCAGCAGAAATTTTTATATTTATTTTTATATTCATTTTCCAAAAACATTTATTTAGTTTCTTGTACCAATTCATAGCCCCCATTCATGAACACGCCCCCAAACGGCTACCTGAGTTGAAATTGAGCTTCGTCGAAGTTTTTTTAATTAAAATCGGATCAGCGGCACAGCAAACATCCAGATATTGGCCGTGTCGTGAATCAATTAGTCAAATTGATTGCCACGCCGGGTAATGCGCGGCCCATGCCACGCTCTATGCAAATACTGGCGATGGTGCAAGTCATGGAAGACATACGAGCAAGAGCCACGCTTTAAAATATATCCTAACAGATTTCGGTCACAGCGGCCAATCTCAATGAGGATTTGCCGCTACGCAGGAGATATTATAGTGCACAAACGTCTGCGCAAACACAGGTGCTCTCTCTCTGTTCCTTCACTCTTATAGTCCAGTGAGACGGCAACCCGTCATGACCGGAGAGAGGTCAGGCGCAGGATCAACGGATTTTGAGGCACGGAAATGATTAAATCTGGAACTCCTGACTCCGAGTGACTGCGAATTTTAATTAATGAAATAATCGGGATTTGAACCCGGGCCCATCTAAGTCCTTGCGTTGCCCAATGAGGCAGTTATCCAGGCCACGCTCTATATAAATACCGCTTAAGGGGCAAAACATGTGAGACGTGAGGGCAACAATAAATCGGTTGCCCGGCCGGGTACTGCGCAGCTCATGCCACGCTCTATGCGAATACTAGCGATGGTGCAAGTCATGGGGGATGGGAGGGCAACATCAAACTTCCATGAAGTGTTTACAATTGATAGTTCATCATATTTTTAGTGCTATGGCCCCTTTTGTAGTTGCGGATAACTTCTAAAATATAGTCCATAATATACTCGATTTAAACCTTTTTGCATTTACATCTTTCCAAATTTATTATCTAAAAAGTTTAACTTACCACTGCATAATCCGCTTTTGCAATATTTCACAATATCTCAATCGCATCATCGATATCATCTTCAGAGTATAGATATTGTTCCGTTCTTAAACAGGCCCCCCTGATTCTGGATGTACCGAATCTGATTATTGCTGGCAGTAATTACCTTCGTAACCTCTAGATCGTGAATAGCATCACGACTACCTACATTAATCGTTATATAAATTTGCAGTTTTCCTCACAATTGAAATCTGTACGTATATTTTAGAAACTCAAAGCATTTACAATTTAAAACAGACTCTCGTTTTGAGATGCTTTCTGTTACCTACTATACAACCTTACAAAGACCTTTTCAATGCAAAATATTACTCACCCCGCCCTCGTCTCTACCTTGATCAAGAGCCATAATGATATTTAGATCGATACATAATTCATATTGATGTATAAGAAAATCAATTATGTTGATGAGTAAAATATGTTCTTGCTTACATGTCTCATAGAAATCGTTTTTTCGCCGATTGGGCGCGGCCGATTCGTAAATATTCTAGGGCTGGCACTGAGCAATTGGTTGCAGAATCAATTAGTTTAAAAAAACGTTTAAGTACTTAACCCTTTTCTATACGTGACTGGTATAATGTTTGCAAAATGCAAACCATTCAATCTGAAATTGAATTGATTTGACTTACAAATATCGAAATGCATTCACTATTTTCAAAGCAAATGAGATTCCAACTTTTATAACTAAAACCATTTCTGTGTAGGTATATTTACAAACAAGAGATGGGGTGGTAATAATTTGGAAAAAGATAAGTCTTTATTTATTTGTTTTACTTTACTTTCAAACAAACGAGGAGGCGAAAATAATTTGGACTCATCTAAAAATACGAGTATCGTAAAACTTTTATGTCAATTCATTAAATATTTCCGTTGCTCAGCTTCAATTTGAATCAATCCGCAGGTAAATATATTACCAGCCCTATACGCAAACGTGACGTGTTGCGTTAAATGACGTACGCTTGTGAATATATGATCGGTTTCGATTCTTATTCATTGCGGTGACTTTCCATCGTTGGTATTATGTTGTTCGATTTGATTTTAAAGCTACGGCATGATGGATTGATGGACTAGCCTGTGTCCTCGGTTTTGTCTGCGTGAAATTATATCGTGTCCCGCGGATTTATCGGTTGGACCTATAAAAAGGACTTTTTATTTAGTTTTCGTTCTGTTATTGAGATCTGCCTCTCATGGCTCTCATCGCAAAACATAGGCACACATGGGAACTCTTATTATCTTCATGACGTTACGACTAATTGTTAAGGCTATGCTATGCTAGCACTCTTTTGGATTTAATAAGTCCAATCACCGAATCGACTATCTATCACCCAGTTACTGAAAACTGTGGTTTTCATTACGACGATTTCCCTCATTTATATTTCAAAAACCCAAAGGTTTCTAAGATCAGAATCAACATCTCTCGTATGAGACGCGTGTCCTTAACATTGAGGTACTACTTCTCTGCCATATGTGGCTCACTGTTATACACCAAAATGGTTCAACTCAACATACAAAAATCATTTGGACCTGTGTCAGAGCGCTATCTATCCATTGTTATCGACCACACGTTACTGATGAACTGATCTCTCCTGGTAGGTTTATCAGTCTTGATCGCTATTGTTTTATTCTAGTCTTGAGTGATGCTGCAAATATAAGTTGGCTAGACATGGCACATAAATATTTTTTATTAGATGCCAGGATGAAATAGAAATTTAAAATCGGCCTCAACAATTTTTTTATCTGTCCCATGTTGGTCTGGGACTTAAAAATAATGTGCCAACTGTGTTCCTTGCCTAGCAAAATTGATATGTGATTGTGCAGGCGACATTTTTCTTTAATTTATCACAATTTGTTTGAATTTGCAGGTTTCATCACGATGTTTTCCTTCACCGTCGCGTTAGTGGTATAAATACGTACATAGATTTGAAAAATCCAGAGATATGTGCCCGGGTTTGAACCCGCACTCCTCGGTTAAGAGGCGCGTGTCCTTACCATTGAGTTACCACCGCTCTCTATAGGATAACAAATCTTATGCCTGTAATACAAAATTGTAGTCACAAAAAATAATCTTTGCAATCAACATAAGTCTGAACCATTGAATCGGCAACACATCACGCAACTTTCTACTAATTCGCGGTACAGTTACGATCGGCAAATGATGGGTGTGCAGCCCGGCCTACGCGCGATGACATGAAATATGGAGTCATTTGCATAGAAATGAATTAAATATAATATAAAAATTCTTTCACCATTGGAAAGCTACATTATCCGCTAGCATAGGCTATATTTTATCCCCTTATTCCTACAGGAATGGGATATATGCAGATGAAACCGCGGAGCACTGCTAGTAATGGATAAAACTGTAAACTAAGCTGCTTCGTTACATCACTTAGAACCAAATCTTATCTTAGAATGATTTTAATAGAGAAATCTCAGAGCAGACAGTTGTTTGTCTGATCATTGTAAGGATATATACGTACATAGATGTAAAAAAACAGAGGTACATTTCCGGGTTTGAACCCGTACCATTGAGCTTCCACCGCTCCTACAATTTAGCAATCCAACAATACATTTCGGACTATTTCTGTTTACTTCTTTTTAATGGAAGTGAATGTTGGGTGTGGTAGAAGAAGCGCGAGTGTAGGATAAATGCAGTATAAGCAGTATAAGAAATGAAGAAATAAGAGAGCTACGTGGAGTGAAAGAAGATGTAGTGACTTAAATTGAGAAAGGCATGCTTGCATGGTTTGGGCATGTTGAGAGGATAGATGAAAGAAGATTGATTGAAGAGATATATAAGGCAAGTGTAAATGGAGCCGTCGGGAGAGGAAGACCTAGACAGACTTTCCAAGACCAGATGGGTAATGTATTAACAAAAGGTCAGGTAAAGAGCACCCTTAACCGACGAGCGTGTATGAAAAGACTTATGAATGTAGAAGAAGGTGTATGTCAGGATCGTAGCAAATGGAAGGATGTGATTTCTGCCTACCCCCATGGGAAAAAGGCGTGTGTATAATTAACATTGTCTTTTCTATTTATTTACACTACATGCAATAGTAAATAAATACTACATCTCACTACCCAAATTAATTACCAAGTGCACAGGTCAAAAGTTTACGCGAAGATTAATTGCGTAGTAGGTAACGGATGCGCGCGCGCAGGGGAAGCCGAATCGCGGGCGCGCGGGTAATTAATGGACGCGCACAGCTGGCGAGCTAGCGTGGGTCTGCGGATTCGCCTGCGCATGGTTCAACGACTTCAATCAACTTGGTATGTCTTTATAGCCTTGGCGGCAATATGAATGGATTGTACAGGCAGCTGCCTGCGACTGTTAAAAAGCCCATTTATCGTGGAAGGCTATATAACATTAACCATAAACGCAAGTAATACCGCGGGCATAGCTAGTAGCAATATATGTACCTATATTCAAAATCCACTCCCAATTATACAATATCAATCTCATTTTTACCCTGCTTTGTAAAATCACTTAAACGCTTAGCTATCAGAGACGACTATCAAAATATTATTAAGCAAAAATCTTTCCTACAATAAGTTTGTAACCAAAGATAGCATCTACACACAAATAGCAATAACTATTGAAATAACTACTCGTTAAATCTCTGCGTGCAAAGAAACTGTCAAGAGGAAGATTTACAAATAAAAATTGAAACTCAAACGGGAACATAAATCATAGTAAAAAGAAGGCAAATAAACCACTTTTACTCTTTTACGGAGTGCGGTTGCGCAGGCGCATGCGGCTTAACAGTTAAAGGCGTGGAGGTGTTTTTGACCACGATGATGAGACAAGTTAGTGGACACTTTGTTAAAGTTATATTTTATCGGTATTAACTTATATTTACCACCGTTAATACGAACTCATACTAAAAATAAAAAATTTAAAATCAATATTTTTTTCTAGCAAACGGCAAGACAAATTAGCGTTGGTCAGAAAAAAAATCGTGTTGCATAAAATTAAAAAACAAGATAAATATAATTGACATAACTAGGGAATTTCTTTTTTTTATTATTTAAGTAAAATACGTATAATTTGCCCATGTTCATCCTTGACAAGTCCTAGATATAATTTGTTTATCACCGATGCGTGACCGGACTATGGGAGTGACACAATTGTGCACTATAATATCTCCTGCTCCTAATCGTCGTTGAGATTGGCCGCCGTGACCGATATCGGTTAGGAGGACATTATTATTTATTTATTATCATTTTGGACCATCATTTCTCACGCGTCTAATTACAGGTTAACGCAAACCAACTCATAAATAACGTTATAATAATTTGCTCTATCGACCAAGTTACGAACGCGCTTTATCATTTGATCACGAGATCTTATTTGAAAAAAACGTATTTTACTTCTTTTGCTGTCTCAATTTTTATTACGGCTTATCTCGACTTGTTTATAGCTCGTTGTTTTTTCCGAATTTAGATGTTCTTGTCTTTTTATTGAGTTTTTTGTTGGCAATTCAGTTTTTATTCGAGATAAGACCGCAGGAGGATTTAACGTTGATGCAAATCTTTCGATTACTTTTAAATCTGTTTCCATTCATAACTGGTATCTGGGCTGTTTCATCTCGCTGTTAAATTAAGTCATACGCGTTTATTGTATTTTATACCCCTGTTGGTCTTTTTGACAAGACTTTTATTAGCACGCTTTTATAGGGTTTACTTGTGTGAGAATAAACTTAAGAAGTTAATTTCTTATTTTTTTCTCGTCTTGCCGTGATTCTTATTTGCTGTATTCATTACAAACACTGAAAGTGCAATTGGAATAATAATATAGTAATGCATAATATTATTTGAAACGAGAGGTTCCATCAGATAATGAAAATAATCAAAATATTCATTTGCTTGAGTTAAACTATCCATGTATTAACGATTCTAATACGTGGTTGCTAAAGAGTTAAATAAGATGTAAATTAAAAATTTGATTAACCTGATGTGGATTATGTAGTAGAAAATCTTATATAACAAATCAGGATACTTTTAAATACCTTTACAAAAACGTTTGATACTGACATTCTGTGTTGCGGGTTGCGGGTATGGCCATAGTCCCACATAGCGCTAACATAATGGTGGCCGGGCTATCAATAGTATAGCAAACACTAACATTTCATAGTTCCGCGGAGCGCGCAATAATTATTTCACAATTTTATCTGTGGTTCGATTGTTTTATTTATAGTTCGCCACTAGAGGTTCCCACTGTGCGGACTCGTGTTGAGTGCTGTGAATGTAGTCGATATCGATATTTTGCTATCGATTACCTAAAGTTAGCAGTCCAGTATTTTATTTATCGCTTTCATATTATTATTTTATGCCCAAGGCTGGCATAAATAGAGACCAGGGACCAGCAAGCTACTTTTACTTCTTTGTAGGTTAAATGGCTCTTTAACTACCCAATCACATCTGTCACTGGATTTCGAGAGTGAAGGGGTTGTAATTGAGTTTGCACAGTCACTAGTGCATTCCTGCATATTTGGCTCATCCTTATTATTTGGTCGACGTGATATAAATCGGTTAAGAGGATAATATATTCCATGCAGGTATGGGACTCCAAAAATTATCCATCTGTATTCCTTGCCTAGCATGTCCTAAGAGGTGACTAATGGTGTAAATAGTGTTAAGTTTGTGTTTATACTCGTAAAGGCGACGGGGTGGCCACTTGCCACTACATTTAAATTTTTTTTTAACCCTACTTTTCTGGCCAAATATGGTTTAATTGCTCCGTGAACTCTGTCTCGGGGATTGCTGGCGTAATTCATCATCATCTTCCTAGCATTATGTCCCGTACTTAGACGGGGTCCGCATTACATTGAAGCGACTGCGCTTTTGAACTTCGTAACCCTAAGATAGGGGAACCAGACAATGTTTGAATCATGGTTACAAATTCAATGTTGTTTGAATTTGCAGGTTTCATCACGATGTTTTTCCTTCACCGTCAAGCTAGTGATATAAATACGTACATAGATTTAAAAATCCAGAGGTACGTATCCGGGTTTGAAGGACACGCACCTCTTAACCAAGGAGTGCCCTTGGTTAAGAGGTGCGTGTCCTTACCATTGGGCTACCATCGCTCTAATTGCTGGAGTAATTATGTGAATTAATTAATGAAAAAATATTCTTATGTTACAAGTTGTCGATACGAGTCACGTCTCTAACGCTGCGTGTATCCCACGATACGATCTATTTATACCGCTCTCCCGCGCCGCAAACAAATCCTTTCTTCAGCTGCACATGTACACTCGTATATCTCATGTTATGAGATTTTAATGATTTTTCTTATGCCAGTTACCGAACAGGGTTTATAATCTATTGCGCTGTAGTTTACTGGTTCTGTCGTTGTGTGGCGGATAGATTGCTTGTCGTATTTTTTTTTTACTATTAGTTGTAATCGTCATAAAATCTTTATTCCTCCTTATATGGTCAACAAATAGCAATGTTTTGGTCAACAATGAGTTTTTTTTCAACAAATGATTGTTTTCGTGTCAAATGATTGTTAGTAATCGATGATATTTGATCTCCTACCTAGCACCTTACATCATGACTGAGGTAACTGAATCGCAAATTGTAAGAATTTTCTTAGTAGGCTAATTGATAGTTGTAATTATTAGTCAATAATTGTGATATGGACGGTAGAATTATGATTTGAAATACATACATACATCCGTTAAGGGGAGTTTATTTCTCAATCAATTTTTATTGCTACAAACTTAAGTCTATCTAATCTAATCTCATCTCTTAGGAATCAATTATACCAAAAAGTTTATTGACAATTGAGACAAAGCGAAAGCACATCAATTAACAGTACTCTATATCTATGTTTTATCAAAATTACATGGGAATTATATGTTACTATATTAGCCATTGAGTCACAGCAATGTCTAGAAGAAAACGCTTTATTTCTATTACTCACGTACTACCGAAGCGTGTTTATACTGTGATTCAACTGTTACTAAACATCATTCAGTCGGTCTGTTTACGCAATTAGCAAATAAGGCCGCGAGAATACTACCAACAATTGCGCTGCGCTTCTACGAATTAGCTTAGACTATAAACACCAATTAGTTTCAATGGAGGGGACGAACTCAACGCTTCCGCTCCGACTCTTTCCAATTAAACTTGTGAATGTTTAAGTGGTTTTATCCTTTTGAACTAATTCTGTGGCGCGGTCATTGATATCTGTGGGATTGAAAGTATCTGGCTCGAAGGACCAAAACTATTATTTTTATATAATTACCAGCTTCTGCCCGTGGCTTTGCTTGCGTGATATAGTGATGAAACATAGCTTATGTGTTACTAATGTATAAACTATACTGTTGCAAATTTTTATTAAATAAAAACCATGCAGTAATTTTTGTGTGAAAGAGTAACAAACATGCACACATCCATTCATCCCTCCATCCATACGAATTTTCGCGTTAATAATAAAAGTAAGATTTATTTATGAACAAAGGCGTAAATATTGTTTATTAAATGTAGATTGTGGCTGGGATGAGTTAGGGTGTCTCAAACGAATTAATAACAATCACAATAATACAAAATACATTTAATAATTGATTAGTCCATCCGAAAAGCAATATTTATGATAAAATGAAAATCCTAATTAAACTACCAATAAGAACCATCATCATCTTCCTAGCGTTATGTCCCGTGTTTAGACGGGGTCCGCTTAGCCATGATCCAGGATTTAGCGAATCTGGTAATTACATTGAAGCGACTGCCGATCTGACCTTCGCAACCCTAAGATAGGGGAACCAGACAATTTTTGGATCATGGTTACAAATCCAAAGTTGTTTGAATTTGCAGGTTTCATCACGATGTTTTCCCTCACCGCCGAGCTAGTGGTATAAATACGTACATAGATTTGAAAAATCCAGAGGTACGTGCCGGGTTTGAACCCGCACTCCTCGGTTAATAGGCGCGTGTCCTTACCATTGAGCTACCACCAATAAGAACCAATACATAAAAAAAAAATCCATTGCTTGGGATCAATCAATATAGCTTTATACTTTCAACAAAGTCTCTCGTAAACGCCTGTCTTAGATTTAAAATAAGACAATTATGGTTTAAAAGAGCATTAGCTTACATAATATAAAGCCTAAATATCAAGCACGAATTCTGATCCTGCCCTAGCAGAGTTGCATAAACAACCACCATTAAACTTAAACGGGTAAACCAATCTAGAAATCCAAACAACTGCTAAGTTATCACGTCAGAGCCGATCTAGATACTTGATATCCGCTGAACGGTAGCGACGGGCGGACTACAAATGATTAGATTGAACTTCATCTCGCGTTTCGAAAATGGTTTACGATTCAACATTTTAGCTTTGCACCTACAGTGTTAGCTAAGGAGCTTTTAGTTCAACTATAGTTAAATGTTGACTGCCTCGTTGGTCTAGTGGTAGCATGCCGCCTAAGGACCAAGAGGTCCCTGGTTCAATTCCCAGGTCGGGCTAAAATTTGTGACTGTGAAATTGTGAAATTACTCAGTAACAGTCTGGAGTCAGGAAGTTGGCGGTATAATCACCCCCATGCCTCGGGAAGCACGTTAAGCCGTTGGTCCTGCGCCTGACCTCGCCGGTCAATTGCGATCTCATCGGACTGTGAGTAAAGGAACAGAGAGTGCACCTGAGTTTGTGCACACACTTATGCACTATAATATCTCCTGCGCAGATAGCTAATCCTCGTTGTGGTTGGCCACCGTGACCGATATCGGTTAAAAGGACATTAGTTAAATAAGGAGGTTTGCAGTCAATATTCGTTCGCAATATTCAAGCATAAGTTATCTTTTATCAGAACATACATACATATCACACCCAAAATCCCTGAAGGGGTAGGCAAAGCCAAGAAGGCAGCATGCATCTTTACCCAATTTAGGCAAAAAATAAAATTAGGTTCGGTTAGATGATAATGCAGAAATCAACTTAATAGCATTTTGAATGCTTTTAAATCTAGCAGTCGATAGAATGTGTCAAACATCAAGTGGCTTTGAAATTGAGGAACAATTTACCATACTAAAAAAATCAGTTGCATAATAACGATAGATATTTAATAGGTCAAACTTCGCGCCTATTGCAACTGCAGGATTGATTCCCGCATTAGGACAAATAGTTAATTGCAGTTACAGACATAATATCTTTAAGTTTTTAAAGTCACTACCTTTGTTCCAATTTCCATAAAAAATACTAACTTTGGTTGTAGACCAATGTTTAGTGGGGCAGATTCCACTGCGAATTTTAAAGCGTTCCACTTTGCCCCACCAGTGGGGCGCCTTGGTGGGGCAAAGTTGAAGAATCCATGTATGTGACGTCTTATATCAAGTTATTTTATGAAAAGTCGTATGACTCGTGCAATACTCGTAAGTTTTTAAATAGCTTAGCCACACTATATTTCTCGTCTAAATTACTAAGGTTATCTATAAAATTATTAAGTAGTTTATAGGCACAGGAATCTGGCTTTAAACACTACTACAGTAAGCTATTTACTTTATCGATCACCAGCCGCATAATTCACAAAGAACAAGATAAGATACGGTCAGTAGCAAATAACTCGATCTTTACGTTTCAGCGACTGAATTGTTGCCATTCTTGCCACTGATTCGACTTCGCAATAAATGCTTGAGATGAAATCGAATACCGACAAAACGGCTCTAAGTTGAAACAGAACTCTTTGAATAAGCTAAGATAAAACAATAAAGTTAAACATTAGACACTCGAACGAAATCTCGACGAAATGTTTTCTTCATTCTTTTGATTGTACTCTCGGAAATAATAACGGAAATAATTGAATAGGTACTATTTTGGTGAGGTCTATCAAACTCGTTTTATAGCACAAATACATAGATGTTTGGTGGATTAGATATCATGGTTTGGCATAAACACGGCAAAGTTATAAATATGATGTATTTCTGTGACTTATTACTTTATAATCACTACCTGTCGATACTCATTATGTTGAAATTATCACACCAATTCTGTAGCTACGAACTAGATATATGTACTTCTGCTATTGATACTAGAAAAATTATAACAAACATAATATAACATCACGCCCATAATCCTCGAAGGGTTAGGCAGAGTCAAAGGGTCAGCAGGCCCCAAGGAAAATTATGATACCTACTTAAATACATATAAATTTCCTTATAATTAACAAAAATAGCTATGCATCGAATACAAATATTAATGTTCATCATCCAAGCGGGAGTCAAACTTGCAGCCTTTGGTGTCGTGGTCAGTAATCACTAGACAAAACTTCCCGCTGAGCAGCACAAAATATTCCATGATCTCAATAAATACAGAAATCAGAAAAACTATCACACCCGATCGGAAATCGCTTAAGGCGCTAAACTGTCGACAACCTCGACAGAGATTCGCGTCGAATGTTTAAGGAGAAACCGATTGAATTGAGGGGGCTGGTGCGATTGTCGGGACTGCCGCGGCAAGAAAGTGATCCGGACAGCATTCTGCGTGTCAGCGCACGATTTCACGCCGACGATTGTGGGAACTCGCCGCGTTATTATAACCGCGTTTCCATTTAAAGTCATGTGTATACTATCGCCGAGAGAATTCTGATAGATCCTGGAGTGTGGCTGCGTCTTTATTTGTAGCGATAGAAGTTACTATGAGATTGGCGATTGATTGGAAAAAGTTGGCGTGGCTTAATACAATCGTTGCATGATTGGTAGAAGTGCGTGTTTTAATTTTAAACATAGGTAAGTATGGTACGTTTACGTACCAACTGGATGTAGCACCATATTTGATTCCCCAGTATTGAGTTTTGCTTGTGGTGATAATTATTTATATCATGTACAATACATTTTTACTAAAAATGTCCAGACATAAATCAATAGCCAACGCTAATATCTAAATAAGTTAAATAAATACAATATCTACCTAGACTAGTCCATCAGCAGCAACTACTGGACTGGTCTCGGTATTATTTATGTAAATGGTGGTATTTTCATGCAAATCTCGGCTGCTCCTTGCAATGCGGCTTAGACGGATCAGATGTCACCGTCGCGCGAAATATTGCCAATTACTCCGAGGGCCGTCTGATGCTGTGTCTGGATTGTGGCTTATTTCCAACGCCAGTTAGGGAATACTATGTATATTTTTCTTAAAATATTCGTAATATTGTGATTAACCAGTCACAGAATAATATTCCAATTATTCTGTGACTATTCCAATTATTCTGAGATAATGACCCATATGACTGATATTATCAGACTGATAAATTTCCTAAAGTTAAGATTCTGGGTCTATGTTACAAAATTGCCGCCATCCACTTTATCATTATCAATCAATTCTAAAGAACATATAAGCTTTGATTCCGAAAGTTCTAGAAAACTTATAATTTTCAAATAATTAACACAAAACTTCACTAGATTCAATGACCCGAACGATTCTCTGTTTCCACAAGCAAGTGGCGTCCCTAAATCATTCAATTGACAAGTATTGGTCACGCGACTGAGTTGGCTGAGATCGAATACCAATTGGGTAAGCTGACGGGAGGCGGAAACGACCGCCGTTTGATAGGAATGCGGTTGTTAACTGCTAAGGACTATTATTATTATTGGTTTCACTTGAATATTTGCGGTTGCTATCCTTGAATCATTCTAGAATATCTTAAAAACGGAGGAGTGTTTATAGATTGTGGGAGAAATGTTTTATTTACTTCATCATCTTCCTAGCGATATGTATGTGTTTAGACGGGGTTCGCTTAGACCAAGATCCAGGATTAAGCGTGTCTGGTAATAACATTGAAGCGACTGCCGGTCTGACCTTAACCCTAAGATAGGGGAACCAGACAATTTTTGGATTATGGTTACAAATCCAAAGTTGTCTGAATTTGCAGGTTTCATCACGATGTTTTCCTTTACCGTCGAGCTATTAGTATAAATACGTACATAGATTTGAAAAATCCAGAGGTACGTGCCCGGGTTTGAACTCGCACTCCTCGGTTAAGAGGCGCGTGTCCTTACCATTGAGCTCTAAATGTTTTTTTACTAGAATTGTAATAAATGTGGAAAATAATTGTTTTGGTTATTTACTATCATGGAGAGACGTTAACAGGCAATGTAGCCAAGATTTGCTTACAGCTTGTATACATTAGTTTGAGCTTCTTCTTCCCCTTTAACAGAAGATCGAATAAAAAAATTAGGAGTGAATTAGTTCCAGATACCGAACCCAAAAATGTTCTATTGTTGCCAATTTCCATAGGAACTGTGATTACTATGTAAGCATATGTTTCATGCTTGTTTACTGCATTTAGTGGCAACACAAAATATTTGGTATGTAAAAAAACACTATTAATAATACTTTTAAGAAAGATCGGCTGCTCTCTATAGTAAATTGAAGAGTGGAAAGTAAAAAAAGAATACCAAAAAAAAAAAAAAGAAACAAAACATAAGTCCAGCCGTCTGTCTGCAAAACACTAAAAGCAAATCAATTGTACCATTAACATTACAACTGGATCAAACAGCGACGTCTCACCGGTTATGAAACCCGTTTAGACTTTTCAATCAGTTCTGTTAGTGTTATTACGAGCGCGGATAAGCGCAAATGCGCAGGTGAATGAACCGATAGCCGATCGATAAGATCGAGTCGCGATTGTGAATGGTAGACACTGCGACGCCACGCGGCGCGCGCGCGGTTGCCGACGCGGTCGACTCGTGGATTATGCCAACTAACAATCACGTGACTTCTTGCTAATCTCTTGTAGGTTGTAGGTTGGAACCAGTAGGTTGAGTTAGGGCATTGACTGTGTCTTATATTTAGTGAATCCGGCGTGATATTTAAGTGTCTCGATAGAGGAACCAGACAGGTCGAATCGTACTTGAGACATTTCCACTTATCGGAAAGTATACTGGCGGTATTCACCCTCATTACTTGTATTTCTTGATCCGTACTTAGATTATTGGTATGCCATGTCGGTCTGGGATTTAAAAATAATGTGCCAACTGTGTTCCTTGCCTAGCATGAAAACGCAACTAATGCTGTATTGGGAATGTGATTTTGTAGGCGACCAGTTGGCCATTTGTCACTACTTATTCCCAATTTTCCGTCTAACCCAAAATAACTTGCTGCTCCTTGAACTCTGCCTACCCTTTCGGGGATAACAGCCGTGATGATATGTATAGATTGGTGAGGTACGTGGTAATAATGAGAATTTCAATTTAAACCAAGTCCTCTTGGATCGGAAACGTATTTTTAACCACTGAGTGCTACTCTCTGCAACTTCCACCACAAATGTCGTGGGACATTCACAAACACTTGTGTTCATAATGTAGTCAAAAATTATAGTACGTAAAAATACTTTTACTGCCTCATTAATATCTGTTCTTAATCGCATGTTAATTAAATGAAGTATAAAATAGTTGTGTAGCGCATTCATCCATCGTCTAACGCTGTTTATTGTACCTCGCATTGACAATTCTATCGAAGCTTATCGCTCGCCGCGCCGATGCGTATCGCCGCCCGTCGCGATAGCATCGCCCGTCGCGTCGCTTGTCGCGTCGCTCGTCGCCTCGTCGACGGCGACGACCAAGTGAGTTGCAACAATGCACCATTAGTCAACACGTTGAGGTATTTGTAGTGGTTCACTTTCAGCAATCTAATAAGGTGATCGTTTACAAATAGTGTGTGCGCATTCTTTTTCGTAGGATTGCGGTTTGAAAGCTGCGATTGATGTTCTTTTGTTTTGTGATCTACCTTTCAGTGAAACTATTATAGGTATTTTATGTCGGCTACCAGCCTTTAACCTTTAGTCTTAAATTATGACTGAATTGTGTTATCTGGTGGGCAAAATTTGGTGCAAAATTATAAAATTAACCCAGCCCAGTTTTATTCTTGGCTAGAAGTGGCCTGCTGCTCCTTTGACTCTGCCTATTATGGGCGTGATGTTATGTATATATGTATATTACGAAACTTCACGTCACTTCCTTAGGCAGAGAAAACCGAAACTTAAAGAAAATATATTTTAAAGGATCTCGTAGAATTATTTGTGTATGATGTCAATCTATTTAAAGCATTTACATTCCTCAAGACATTAGTCCGGCTATAAGTGTATTCAGTTTCTTTGACTGCCCTGCCCTTAAACCGGAATGCAGCAATGCAAACGTTGCCTGGCGATTGGAACTGGTGACACGAGGGGTGTGGTGCTCTCGACGACTCAAACGATATTGCCTATTAGCAAAAGAAATAGCTGGACACATTTGTTCTTACGGCCTTGAGAATAGAGATCAAATTGAAGAGATACTTTTGTAGCTGACTGTACTACGTGTTTAAAAGAACCCAAGTATGGTGTAAAGTCATAAACATGTTACTTTACTTACTGGCTTCCTCTTATTTCGAGGAAAATAAGCGAAAAGAAATTAGCTCTTTATAAAATTAATTTTAAAGGTTCAAGTGGTTATATAATCGTGCATCATACTTAATAAACAGAAGGTCAGATCAGCAGTCGCTTCAATGTAATTGCCAGACTCGCTAAATCCTGGATCATGGTCTAAGCGAACCCCGTCCAAGCACGGGACATAACGCTAGGAAGATGATGATGACGATACTTAATAAACATCCCCTGAGGGAGTCAAAGGGGATGCTTCATTGAGATACGAGCTGCATAATTGTTTTCAGTTCCTTTTTTTTTCCTGTTTGTGCATTAACCAGGGTCACTCAAGGTACGGCCAGAATACCAGCGCTGCAGTGGCTTATGGGAGGTGCAGCTCATGCTGACGCCTTGTTGGCCACAAAACTATGTAGTGTATATTTTTATTCTTGCATTTTATGTACATAATTGTTATATGTATATTTTTTTTATGTGTATTTTGTACCTATATGTCTTTTTTTGTGTTTTGTGGTCAATAAATGTTTTTTCTTTCTCTCTTCTTTCTTTCCAAAGAACAAGAATCACCAGTTCCCGCCACGAATCTCAAGAGTTCCTGATAGCAGACTTTCCAACAACAGTCGGTGACTTAAGCTCGCGTGTTGATGGATAAACCAGATAAAGCTCCTGAAAGCTGCCGTTAAATGTCCCCCCAATTGCGGAACTTTCGCGACAAGGCCGCGACGAAACAAAATAGAGATAATTGGCGGAGGACCCGCCGTGAACATAATCTTGCACCTCCGCTAAGAGGCTTTGCAAATAAAAGCTGGTCTAAGTGATGAGAGCTTTAGTAGGGGTGGGAGTTTCCCGCTCCCCCGCCAGCTCGGTAGGTAGTAAAGGCCGCTTTTGGCAAACTACCGACGTCCTCTCAAAAAAAAAAAAAAAGAGAGCTTTAGTTTCTCGGAAGTTATTTTGTGGTGTTCATTGTATTAGGAAGTACATTATTCTTATTTATTTATTTGGAATATTTCGGTATTTGTTTTCATTTTCCAGGATGGCCCCCTGAGCTTTTTTCATTATTTTAGTTAGTGTAGTATAATAGTTTTTTTTTTTAAAGAATAGAGTTAATCTGATCAGGCAGTTATTTATAACCATAGTAGTTTAGAAGACAATTAAACAATTTAGTTCATGGTTGTGTCATTTCTTTTTATCAATAGATAATTTGAGTTGCTTTTAAACTGTTTATATAATTATTTCACTGTTAAAAACTTATTTAACCAGACATGACATGCACAGACAGAAACTAATTTTTACTATTGTAGAACCAAGTAAAATTTATAAAAGACACACATATTTTTTTATAAATTTCTTGATAACCACAGATTTTTTTCAAATATAACAAAGAGAGTAACACCTTATATCAAATGAAAATATTTATTTTCCCAGCGACGCTATTGACTTGCGCCGCCTCTCCGTTCCGGCAGGTGTCGCCGCTATCGGCGCGTGCGCATCGATAGCCATCGGTAGGACACAATGCGCCGCAGATCATTGCGCACCGAGCGGAGATCGTTATTTCATAACGTAGAGGCTTTCGAGCTTCTTACTTGAATGTGTGAAATTTAACGTTGGTTTATGGATAGGACTGGTCGTATTGATGTCTTATTTAACTGTAGGTAACAAACAACAAAACATAACATTACGCCCATAATCCCCGAAGGGGTAGGCAGAGGCAAAGGGGCAGCAGGCCCCTTTGACCACATTCAGCCAAAAACAAAACTGGACTGGGTTAGATGGAAAATTGTGAAAAAGTATTGGCAAGTGTCTAGCTCGTCGCCTACACAATCACACACCCAAAACCCCATATATCATTAGTCGCCTTTTATCATTAGTTGCCCTTCCTGTAGGAATATGGGGATAAAATATAGCCTATGTTACTTCCGGATAATGTAGCTTTCCAATGGTGGAAGAATTTTTGAAATCGGCACAATAGTTTTTGAGTTTATTCATTACAAACAGACACACACACAAAAATACAAAAATACATATCTTTACTAATATTATAAAAAGGAATAATATGGCCTATAATAATTTCGAATTCATAATATTTGTGACCGTAAGTCGAGAAAAGATCGTGTGATATAAATTCAGATTGGGTCAACCGAGACACGTATAATATTGAAGAAAGTAGTAAAAACTCAACAGAACTTCAAGTTTGACGGAGCCATTATTTTTGGTCACGTCTCTGGTTCGCTTAACAACATTTATACAACTAATGTAACACGTGACTGAGTTTTTATTTCCACTCGTATAACGAGATTTGACGTCGAGAAGTTTTAGTTCTTTTGGGCGAATACATAACTGGTATGAGAAAATTGCTTCTGAAATTGTAACCACAATGCTTAATCGTTTTCCAAAAAAATTGTGTATTGAATTTTGAAGAAAGCGTGCTTCTTTGAAAATGTCTCATTGAATATAAAAAAGTTCTACATCTAGAACATATTAATGAATGAATACCACACGACGTAACATACAAGCATACATATTTTATCGTTATTTCTACCTACCCTCTTCGGGGATTAGGGACGTGATATCATGAATAAAAATTGCATCCTTCAATAGGGCATTCTTAAGTATATTAGTCGCTACAAAAGATAAAACTATTGCCCTTGAAATTGTACTGTGTAATAGAATGATTACAAGCGATATGAAAAAGGTTGCAAACCCCTGCTACAAAACATAGTTCTCAATTCCAATCCAATGACTTAAACTTAATCATATTTTTGTTGTCCACATTTTACTTTTTTCTCGGCGGCGAGCGGTAATGGAGCGAAATGGCCAGTACAAACAATGGCGCATGCGGCTCAGAGGATCAAGCAAGTCGCAACAGAACGAGGCTTGATGGATGGATGGAAAAAGTGGGAGCTAGCTCGCGTTGCTTTATTTGTGGGACCTGCGTTCAACAGTGCAGTAGTGACGGAGTTGTGTCGATGGTTTCAGTCTTACTTTGTAAATTTTTATAAGGGGCTTTTTCTATGTTCCACGTTTATTTGATCATTGGAGTTTGATACATACATACATACATAATATCACGTTCATAATCCCCGAAGGGGTAGGCGGAGTCAAAGGGGCAGCAGGCCCCTTTAACTACATTCAGCCAAACATTCTCGCGTTATATCCCTTGTTTAGACGGGGTTTGTTTAGACCATGATCCAGGATTTAGCGAGTCTGGTAATTACATTGAAGCGACTGCCGATCTGACCTTCGTAACCCTAAGATAGGGGAACCAGATAATTTTTGGATCATGGTTACAAATCCAAAGTTGTTTGAATTTGCAGGTTTCATCACGATGTTGTCACTCACCGTCGAGCTAGTGGTATAAATACGTACATACACTTGAAAAATCCAAAGGTACGTGCCCGGGTTTGAACCCGCACTCCTCGGTTAAGAGTCGCGTGTCCTTACCATGGAGCTACCACCGCTCCTTTTTTTGGCTGAAGCAAAACGTTTAAAAAACGTAATTAATTTGCTCTTGTAGCTTCAACGCAACCATTAGAAAGTGTTTGCGAATTAATTCGTGCACAAATGAAGCGATGACGAGGCAGAAGCAATTATCGGTCGCTCCTACCAGATCAAGAGGCGACAGGAGCTACGAGCCACACTCGAGCGTATCATTGCGGGTCATGGAGTGACCATACGTCCCGTTTTAAGCGGAACATTCCCGTTATGTGTATCTGGGTTTCCGGGAAAACTTTTAGAAGTAAAACTGTCCCATCCCGAACCTAATGAAAGATTTGAATATTGATAATTACTTTTAAATACAAATATAGTTTTAAAATGATGAGGACGACATTGTGTCTCCATGATAGTCAAGTAATAATTAATTAAGGAAATACCTCGTCCTATGGAGGAGGCTATGCCATCCCTGAACACTAAAATGACCAAGCGCCTTCTGCGCATGGACAGGAACAGCCTAAGACAGGTGGCGGGGACCATCACCGGACCCTGCTCACTGAATAAACACTTTCACACACTAGGCATCACTGACAGTACTCTGTGCAGAGCGTGCATGGAGGCGGAAGAAACAGTGGCGCATGTGCTCCTCGAATGCATCGGCGTCGCCCAGATCCGCAAGGAGACCATGAGTTCACCAGGATCACTCGCGGATGCCCTAAGAAGACTGGAAAGATTAATCTGCTTCTGGAAGGAGGTGGGCTAGCTGGCATAACCGGCCGCCATGGCTCACGTACAATGGTCCACTTTAAGGACTAGTTGCGGAAACCATCTCCGTTAACATAGAACATAGAACAATGCCTCGTCCTCCCCTGCCTGTTTCTCTACGTGGAATGCTTCACATTTTATTTAATTTAATAAACGTAAGGATGTAGGAGCCACGGAAGACCCAGGCTCACCTACCACGACCAGATTGGTCGTGTATTAACAGAAGGTGATGTTAGGAGTCATACAAACCGTAGAGCTTGTATGAAAAGGATTATGAATGTTGAAGAGGCGAGTGAGGTGTGTAAGGATCGTGCCATATGGCGTTCGGTTCTCTCTGCCTACCCCGCTAGGGAAGTGGCGTGAAGTTTATTTAGTTAATAAACGTACATATACCATACTAACCGCGGGCAATGTCACACAATCGTCGCATTGTAGATGATGGTGTCCTGGTTATATTTTACATAAAAATGGTCACATTACTTGACAGTTCTGAATGCCGCCTACTAGTCTGACCTTTCATTAGTCACGTCTCGTTCGGCTGCACTAAATAAATAAGATGAAAGTTAATTGTCAATGTTGTGCCGGCTCAAATGGGTCTAGACTAACTTGTAACGGCTGTAGATTTGTCCTCAATTTTTCTGACCTGAAATTGTCTTCATAATTTGGACCACAAATCACTATTTGTAGACAGCATAATGAAGCCCTTTTTTCTTTTTTAATAACTAAGCGATAGGTCGATAAAAATAAGTTGACGCTTATGACTGTCAATATTCATTCGCACAATTAAACATACATTACTTTCGATTGGAATTAGTTGAGAATCTTAACGAGATGTAAAATGTACCAATTTTATTGTGTACTAGCAGCACCTTGCGGTTTTACCCGCGTAGTTTCCATACCCGTACGAATACGTGAATAAAATATAGCCTATGTTACTCGCTGATAAAATAGCTTTCCATTGGTGAAATAATTATTTAAATCGGTCTTGTAGTGTCGGAGCCTGTTCAATTCAAACAAACAATGAAATCTTTCCTCTTTATAATATTAGTATAGATTTTAGACGATTTATAATTAATATAAAACAATTTAATTTCATCTTAAACTTTTAAAACAATGTTTTTTATTAAAAACAATGGTTTCATCTTAATGTTTAACAATTATAATTAATCAGTGTTATTATACATAGATATTTGTGAACATTTTACAATTTTTCATGCAAAACAACTCACTTTAACTGTCGATTACATTGCTTAAAAGATCATAGGTATCCTTATAAGCTCTTTGTTTTCTGTCAACCTCTATAAGAATTACGAGCCTAATTTTAATATATGCATGTTCCTAGTATACTCGTTTTGTATAACAGACAAAAAAGTAGGCGGGCACTAGTCTCAGCAATGAATACAAAACTCTACAATTTCGGTTGCCGCAATCATAATATGGTTACTGAGTCATGACGTGACCTCATCAGTCAATCGTTGAGAACACTTGAGCGAAGCGAGCGATTTAATGAGCGTTCATGATGTGAGAAATACCGAGCGTCCCGGCCGAAACTAACCTTTGGCCCCAATGCCGATAACATTACGCACATCACTAGTGTTTGCTTTCGTTTTTAAATACATACATACATAGTATCACGCCCGTAATTCTTGGACGGGTAGTAGGCTTGTGTAGTTCGCGAACGTACTAGTTCGAAAGAGCGCTCTTTTAGGTGAACTACGCAAACTAGTTCGCAATTTGGATCGTTAATAGTTCGCTAGTTCGTTCATGACAAAGTATTTTATTTATATTAACTGAAACAGTTTGTCGTTGCAGTCATAAAATATTGATAAAATATTATACCTGCAATTTCCCTTCTAATAAACTAATAGGCTGAGCGGCATAGTGGCATATCCACAGAACTATATCGAGATATCTCTTAGCATATCGTTCTCACCACAGAGTCTTGAAATGACGGTCTAAAATTCTAAAAGAACGATCTAGATCGTCAAAGCTAGACTGTATTAAAACGAGCGAACGATGAACTAATGAACTAGAAGAACGAACTAGTTCGTTTAGGAGCGGCGACCTATACTGAGCGATCCCAGTTGCGAACTAGTATGCCCAAGACTAACGGGTAGGCAGAGGCAAAGGGCCAGCAAACCCGTTAACCACATTCAGCCGAAAATAAAACCGGACTGGGTTAAATGGAAAATTGTGAAAATATGTTATATGGAAGTAGTGACAAGTGGCTAGCTCGTCGCCTACACAATTCGTTTCGTTTTAACCGATCATAATGTTTGATTTGCCCGTTTGTAGTGTACGACACTTAACACTTCGTGGAACATAGAAAGATTGCTTTTTGAAGGCACTTGACCTGTCAGCTAGACACATTTTTGAAATAGCAGAGCACTACAATTTAAAAAGTTATCATAATATAACATCTGATATATGTGTATGATTTTGAACGATATTTTGTATTAGATTTGGCTGCCATAGAATTAGTCTGTGTAAACTAATATAATAAATTTTCACGATTTGATATCAAATATATGTGCAAAAATATTCTTTTAAGTACGACGAATAACGTAGAGGAGAATAATGAGACATTCCTTTACAACCTAAGTAATAAATATGTTTTTAACACATTTTTATTATATATTTTTCTTCTTTTTATATAACTCTGGTAGTCAAATTCAAATTCAAAATTTCTTTATTCATGTAGGCCTTAAAAAAGCACTTATAAATCGTCAATTTCAGATAATAGCTGATCTATGAACCTCTGACCTCGATAGTCGATTTAAATATTACAACATACATCACTAATATATACTTTAGTTTTTTATCAGGTATTAGCTGTTCTGTGTTAAATTATTTTGTAAGTATTGTTCTGACCTTGAGCTCGGTAAATAATGGAATGGAAGCATGTTCTAGCTAGCGCATCTAATGGTCTTTTTCAATACAAGAATAAACGTGAGAAAACTAAACAAAATCGTTAAATTGTGTAGATCCTACGTTTTAACAGCAGTGCGGGAATAATAAGGCTAGGAACGGTAACAGACTTTGGAGGGTAGAAAAAAATCGCAATACGTACGTAATTAAAATAACAGTTCAGTTTTTTTTTTACAACTTTCCATCTAACCCAGCCCATTGTCCCATGTTGGTCTGGGACTTGAAAAGAATGTGCCACCTGTGGCTCTTGCCTAGAATGTCGTAGAAGGTGATTGGTATATCGGGTTTTGGGTACATACCCAAAACCCGATATACCAATCGCCTTATAACAAGCGGCTAGCCTGTCGCCCACACAATCACATGATTGTGTGGGCGACAGGCTAGCCGCTTGTCACTGTTTTCACAATTTTCCATCTGACTCAGCTCGGTTTTATTTTTGGCTGAATGTGGTTAAGGGGACTCGCTGCTCCTTTGACTCTGCCTACCTTCGGGGATTGTGGGCGTGATGTTATGTATATATAACAGTTCAGTTGAAAGGTAAACAATGTATATTTAGTGCTTTTCTTAGTTGATCAAAGTTTCTACTTTTATCAATCAACAATCATACAGCTTGTCTGATGTCAACAGTTACCATAACGTACATTTGTCACACCGTTAGTATTAAGTTTGCCGACCTCGCAAGGAGGTTGGGCATCTAGAACCGCCACTCACCGAAACATAGCAGTAAAATTAACCACACGTCCTATACGAGTCGTACGTTAATTTCTGCGAGAGAGGTTTTTTATGGGTTTGGGATTACTGTAATTAGTGTATTACTTAAGCATAGATTTATCACAACAATATCGATAGCATCATCATCCTCCTAGCTTTATGTCCCGTGCTTAATCGGGGTCCGATTGGATCATGATCTCGATTTTGAAGCGACTGCCAATCTGACCTTCGTAACCCTTAAATAGGGAAACTGGTCTTCCTCGTTGCTCTATATAGATGTAAATAGCAATTGGAATTTGCAGGTTTTATTTCGATATTTTCCCTCACCGCTGCACTAGTGGTATAACATAAATAGATTTGAAAAATCCAAAGGTACGTACCCAAGTTTGAATCCACACGCCACTTGGTTAAGAAACGCGTATCCTTACTATTGAGCTATCACCGCTCATAACCAACAATATCAATATGATCTGTTATTAATATAACTGACCACTATTAACTGAATATATTGACCACTAATGAAGCATCGCTGGGGAGTTAGCCTATTATAGCTGGAACGTGTTGGAAGTTCCAAACTGGGCAATGTTATTATGGGAAGTTAGACGTTTTATTGCTTAGTATAGATAATGGAGGCTATCCTACAGTGTTATTAACGAATATAGATGGAAATTTGTAATTGTGAGAATGTACTTAGTGTCGTTATACTGACTTTACAAGAGTTAGCTAATGACTATATCCTTAACTATTAAAATTATATTTTTATACACAAATATTTAAGCCATGCTTAGTTTTTGCAGGTTTCTAACTGAAGGCTCAACTGTCAATTTAAAATAAGCTTATTAACACTTGTTCGTCGCCCTAATAGGATAAAAAACATTAAGTATCGTCAAATAAAATGCAGGTTTAATCGTAAGTGTTCTTTGTATAGAATTATTTATCGACATACAAGCAACTCCCATCCTTATCTTATTTGCCGAGGCATGGCTGCAAAAACAGAAGATCGAGCGTCATGCAGTCTACAAACCTTTGCTGTAAACAAAAAATAGCTATACCACAACATACATACGAAAATCCACCTTAAATCCTCGCACTAAAGTCTAATAACGCAATCTTGCTAATTTGTTTCACCACCAACGTGAGTAAAAAAAGATCAACGAGTATTTTGATCCGTAAACCTTAAGGCATAAGGCGTATATAACTGAGAAGATTAACATTGTGGCTGCTTAGTAAAAATGCGAGTCTAGCTATTTATGGTCATTATTCTGCTGGACATATTATCACGGATTTACTCAGGGGAATGTTTCTTAGGAAAATTAATTATAAGCTAAATCTAGTATTTAACTAAGTAGCACTTGGTAGAATTGTGGATTTGTGGTCGTGTATCAAGAAAGACTAATCACAAGTGGTGAGCTGTTTTCAACGGCAACAACTTACAATAGCAAAATGTAATTGCAATGTTATGTCACCTCTAAACGATATCATAAACCCACTTAAAACAATCGCAAAATGATCACCCAGCACCAATGGTCCATAAAGTGTAAAAACCTTCCATATATCCAATACGGGAAGTTTAAAACTTGATCACTTAGCGTGCTGATGACAAGGCTAAGTGATATTTAAGCACCGCGGGAGGAATATATTTTAATAAACAAGCCGCTTTCATCGGCCCCAGATTGATACCAGTCAATGGACACGAACGTCGTTTCCTCCAGCTTCGAAAGCCGTAATTTTACGAGCCTTTTGATGTCTCTTGAATATTTTTTTGATTCAAATCTTCAAAGTAACAGGGAATTTGCGAGATATGTTCAGTCTTGGAACGACAAAGTAGATGAGGGCGCGTTCGGATCAAAAATACTTAAATAGAATTAACGCGTGAGCTTTAGAATTCTTTGTATATTTACATGAGATATTTAGTGTAAAAAAAAAACGTATAAATTATTGAATAATTTCACTTAGCTACACGAATACATGTATAATGTAGCTACAGTCACGTAATTATTTATATATGTTCTTTAGAACATATATAAATAATTACGTGACTGTAGCGTGCAATTTGAGGGGTGCAATTTGCAAATCAAATTGCACCCCACCCATATTTAAATTTATTAATATTCAATTCAAATTCAAATTTTAATAATTTATTTGCGAAACATGGGGTTACAATGATGGTCTAAGTAGGTACATGTTATGTATCACCACATTCAGCCTTTCAGCATGCAAATTACAATATTTCGCTTTTAAATTTAAAAGAAAACAATGCATATGCACTTTCTTTTATAGCAAAGACAAACAATAAAAACATGAATGAGAATGAATTGCATTAAACAAAACCAAAACGTGATAAACGAACAACTGTCGGCAAACGACAGAAAAGGGGTTCTGCGCTTACACACCGGAATATATTACTTGCCTTTGAAATAATTCAGCGTAAATCCGTGAAGATAATAGTCCACTCGCAAAGGAAACTATAACCATTAACGCGCGTGCCAGCCGCATGCGCAGGAAGCGACACACACCTCACACTGATGAACTAGCTGATTGTGCATACTACACTGATGCACTTACTGCCATTAAAGGCGATGCAACGATTGAAGACAAGCAATGTACTGTAGACGTCACGAACGAACCGCTTAATAAATTATTCATCGATGCATCTCAGCATTAGTATTCTATAAGTGCCGGCGATTTAGCAGAAGTAGTCCAATCCACAAACAAGATCTTGTGATTACGCGCGATTATAAAAACGTTTGGAATTACATGGAATCTTATGATCTGATTTACGATACAATTTCAATGTACAAATTATTATTGTCTGTTCTTAAATGCAATATCTAAATAGCTGTAGCATAAAGGCAGCTACGAAATTGGCCCTGTAGCAACATACACACATTTACTTCAAACAGCTATTGAATATTTTGAATGGACTGAAAATTATAGGTACTGTATACATTATTTGTTTACGATGCTCCGTTATTACTTATTTTAATATTTTGCTTCAAAAAAATGTTTTGCGTACCTACTTATATTGAAAGCGAGACCCATTTTAATTTGTTTTCCAAATAAATAGACTTGATCAAAACATGATCTATATTTTCATCTTGAGTCTGTAGTCTGACTCAGACAATGGATTGAAACAATTGGATCTTTGCATCTTTACAATACTGTTTCATTCTGATTTGCACAAAGGCTATTCCAATGTTCATTAAAGATTCAAACGCAATTATACAGCTATTTATGGGAGTAGAAAGTTGTCGTCTAATAATGTGAACACAAGGAATTGTGTCAACGTTATTAGGAAGTAATTTGAATTGATATTATATTACACCGAGTACAGCTGTGTTCAATGTTCTCGAGATAAAATAAATTCTATTATTTAAATTTCCTTGCAAGCATTCACAGCAGAATAGTGACGGGCATTTTCCTGTTGCAACATTTAAGTCTGCGACCTTAGCATTATATTTGATCGTCTGTTTTGATCGTAGTTTGTTCGATTTATATGAGCCTCTTATTAAAAAGATAATATCATCCGGTCATTGCTGTTCTGCAATCTGGCGGATAATTATAGTTACAAGATAATATGGTGATTGTAATTTATGTAACTCATGGCCGGAAAGTAGAGCAGCTTGAGAGTATTATTTTACTTTTAAACAGAGTTTGTAATACATATTTGAAAATAATAATTTAATAGAAAAATCTACCTACCTAATCTGCATTCCACTGTAAGATAACTGAACCTTTTAAAAACAATTATTTCATTGGTTGAAACCGTAGTCAAAATATTTTTTATTTATTTCCGAGTATTATGATAGCAATATATAAAAATAAGAATTGTATGAAGACCTGAGCTCATGCACTTCAGATTTACCGTAAATGGATTCATGTAGCAGCTTACTCCTTAGTTACAGATCATTCCTTATCCAAGTACATTCAATCATTAGTATGAATGTTAACTTATTAACGCCATACTTCATACTTCAGATATGAAGGTTAAATTACAATAATTTCTCAACAGGAGTCTCGTAGGGCACCCACCTGGCTCCACAGCACTATAACAAATCCTCGTTCATAACTTAACCGTTATTATTACGTACATTTGCTTCAGTCGTGCTGGTCTTCGTGTGGGTGGCTATGAATAAAACATTAATTTACCTGAAACAAAAACACGCTATTCAATGGCTGTTCTCAGTGAAATGTGTATTCATTCATTAAAGGTTTGTGAGTGATGTTTTTGTAATTGTTTTGTGGATCGATAAAGCACGTATGTTTTATAACAATGATTTACTATCAGAGCTTGGTGATGTTGTTTGTATATATTTTTAGCTTGTTAAAATTAAAGACTTAGATCAAGCAATGCATACTAAAGTCCAAATCTGGATGAGTGCAAGATTAAATAGGTATTTTCTCTTCATTCCCAACCACCTTAATTAGTTGCTGTTCTATTTCTTATTTTATGATGAAACAGTTTATTATATCAGCGACAATTAGACCATCAGAAATAACATCCGGCACCTTATCCGCTCAGTCGACAGTAAACCAGCGAAGTGTTATATTATTACAACTTATTTAACCCACATCAGAAATTAGCTTTTTATCTGAACATACTTATTATCTTTGTATAAGATCATAGGTTACTATAAATATTGTCTTATATTACATTAAAACTAGTGTAGTAGATCTCGGAATAACTTTAATAACTTGTATTTATTCGATAATTAAGTGTATTAATGTCGATGCTCATTCATTTATTGGTTCACACAATTTTATGGTGGGTCATAAAATTATGAGATCAGCCTCGATAATTATTATCTTTATATTGTACTTACTTATTATGATTGTGAATATGAGAAGTTATTGTAAATATGCAATTATACGGTCATTTGAAAAATAATCTAGTCAGTTAACCTCAACCTGTGTATATTTAGTAATTGGCGTATTGTTTTCATCATCTAGAATTATATAAACATACTAGATATCTATATCGTAAACATCATTATTAACTGGAGTATAAAAGGTCATTTCCAACAATCTGAACATTTGTCAAATCATGAACACAATTTCGGCTACCATCTAAATGTTTCCATAAAATAACATGAAATAACTGAATATGTTATTTTTCGTAATATACCTATACTTATGTTATTTTACTACGAATATATATAGTAATATATAGAATTTTAATGAATATCAAATTAAGCTTACGAAAAGTGATTGAATGAAATAATGATGGTTGACCAAAGCTGATACAGTAAAAGTTAATGAATAAAACAGTATTTTTAGGGTTCCGTACCTAAAGGGTAAAACGGGACCCCATTACTAAGCCTCCGCTATCCGTCTAACTGTCTGTCCGTTTATCACCAGGCTTGTATCTCATGAACCGTAATAGTTTGAGATAAATTTTCACAATTTATTAAGAACAGAATAAAATATTTATGTAAAGGAGCTCCCATACAACAAACGTTTTTTTTCGGCCGTTTTTTTCCTCGATATTGGTACGCAGCCCTTTGTGCGTGTTTGACTTGGCCGGTTTTTTACATTTATCTCGATACTACGAGGATGTCTTGTCTCATGATACGCGTATCTATTTCATTATCTTCCTAGCGTTATGTCCCGTGCTTAGACGGGATCAGCTTAGACCATGATCCAGGATTTAGCGAGTCTGGTAATTACATCGAAGCAACTGCTTATCTGACCTTCGTAACCCTAAGATAGAGAACCAGACAATTTTTGGATCATGGTTATCTATTATACGCGTATCTATTTATAACGGCCAAATACCGATACAACATTTTTGTTGTATCAAAATGTCACTCCCTACCTACGGGACAATATACATGTCCCATTCTATGAATATAGCACGTTGATGAACAAGTCGCCAAATCTTCTCTGACGGCTCAGCCACGCAAAAGGCTCAGATGCCCGAATTAAGCTGAGTTAATAAAGACAGCCTTCAGACTGCAGACTATTTTGGATAAGCTTGGATTAGAAATCTATTATACCTTTAATAGAGATATTACTTTACGATGTACCTATTTACTTATTATATTTTTACCTTATATAACAAAATAAGATTATAAAAAAAATCTAAGGATTTTAAATAAATTAATTAGGTATTTTACATACCACCTTATTTGAAAATTGCTTGACGAACATAGCACTATGGAATTATATAATTTTAAACAACTTGAAAAATTGTGTGCATTAAGCTAAGAAACAGTTTTTAAATCGTTAACTTTTCTAATATTTGGTCAGAGAGCCTGGCCACGAAACCAAGGGTCGCGGGTTTGAATCCGGCTAGGAGCAAATTACTAGGGTTTCGTGTAATAACATGGACATTTGTACTCGAGTCGTGGATGTTTATAAACGTAATTAAGTATGTCTATCTGTCCACCTAGTATCCATAGCACATGTATATGCTTAGTTTAAAACTAGGAAATTTGTGTTAAATGAAACCAATTCGTAAAACAATAAATTATTTTAGCTGCTTTGCTCCTAATTTTCACATTTCCAAAGATTTAAAAAAAATTGGCCGCTAACCAAAACTTAACTTCATCAAATAAAGTACGCGATTTACAAATGAGATCAGAGCTCTGTCTCAGTTTTAAATTGAAGTCCGAATGAGACCGCACTTCAATCAGGTGTCGAAATGAAGTCTTGCCCAGAAACGCCATTTATCCGATGCCAGGGTCGATCCGTTCCCGTTTTTAATTAATCCTATAAATTTTAATGTAATCCAAATTTCATTAAAGCCGCACTAAATGGAAAACGCGTCTTAATAAATCTAATCTTTACTAAGTAGAAGAATTAATTATTGGACTTGCTTAAGAATGGTATTAAATGGAAAAGTTACAAATGTGCAAAGTCATTTTTTTGCTACGAAAAATTGTGGTGTTTCTCAAGGCTGGACCCTCAACTTGTTACTAAATAGCTCTAATCTTTATGTTAGCATTTCCCTCTTCTCTTTAATTTGTTATTATTCATCGTGCGATAGTATCTATAGTCTATTCGGTATTGAAGAGCAATACTATCGATTGTATCGACACTAGCGATAGTTCATTGGTTAGCAGCGATCGAAACTATTGATACTATCGATAGTATTGATGTTCGCTGATTGTTTTCAGTATCCTATCGATAGACAATCGATATTGCCTATCGAGCGTCAACACTATCAGTATCGTAGTACAATAGTAAAAAGTTAAACAAATTGCCCCTGTTGTGCTTTCCCCTTAAAAAGGTCAAGTAATCGTTTCGTCATCATCATCAATTCCGCAGCAGTGTCAACACACGTGGACCTTTCACTTGCTCCATTGTCTGCAAACAGTTCTTATCTTATCTGCATTGCCGATCTGTTCCTACTAAGCTACTATTGACAGATATTTCCTAATACTCACCTCATTGTTCATTCGTTGAAGGAAGAACTGATAGTTATCTATCGAGGCGTGATTGAGATTATTGTGATTAATGTTATGTTGTAATTTTTTGGCTGTTATATGGTTTTAAATTGGCTCGCATAAAAAGAGGTTTATATTCGAACTGTATGTATATATTGTGAACTAGTAGCGCCTCGCGGTTTCCCCCGCGTAGTTCCCGTTCCCGATAGAGTACCGGAATAAAATAAAGCCAATGTTACTCGCTGATAAAGTAGCTTTTCATTGGTGTCATACATTTTCAAATCGTTCCTGTAGTTTCGTAATCCATTCAATCAAATCATTTCTTTTTATAATATAACAAAATCTGTTTTCATCATGTAATACAAAAAAAATATCCATAGTGAATTAAAGGATAAAATTATCCTAAAAGATTTAATTAAATATATATAAATCGTTTGTTTCCGCCCGGGATCGAACCGGGGACCTTGTGCGTGTGAAGCACACGTGATAACCGCTACACTACGGAAACGTTGTTAGAAGCGGACGAAATTATTGTACTAGTTGAAAGCAGATTGCGCTAAAACACACATCATCACTATCCCCCTAGCTTCAATAGGCCCTAAAATTTTAAGGGCTTAGTGACGTCACGCGGAATTTTATTTTTAGTTTGGTGGACCAAAGAAAAAATACGTGTAATTCACATAGTAGTACCTATATATGTATAATATATATGTTTGTAATCTAACTTCTGATTATTCGTCAATGTTTGTATGACATATATTTTACAGACCACCCAACTTCCATAAACTTTGAACTCGCTAAAATGTGCAATGGATTTCATAATTCCGTTAGGCTGACCAAGATGGCTGCGGGCGAGGACTGACGAGTGACAGCTGGGTTATATAGTGCTGTGCGAAGCGCTCAGGACTCATGATGCGCTCTTGGCGATTTGTGGAGGGTAGTCTAATAAGAAAACACTAACAGAATTGTATTTGTGAGACGAATGTGGTTGCTTAGTAACCCGTTGCTTTTTTATTTGTGATAATGGTCTGGTTTTCGATTCTAATTTATGTCTTTGCTAATCGACTCTGGATTTTGAAATTGCCTTTCTATTTCAGCTATCGATTTTGATTTTCAGATTTGCGCTACAGCTTTAAATTTTCGACTGGATTGGATTCAATATAGGTAACTAGCTTCTGCCCGCGGCTTTGCTGCGTGGTACATCGATAAAACATAGCCTATATGTTATTCGGGTGTATAAGCTATATTATTGTAAAGTTTCATTAAAATCCATTTAGTAGTTTTTGCGTGAAAGAGTAACAAACATTTTGTCCCATGTTGGTCTGGGACTTGGCCCATGTTAATCTGGGACAAAAAAAAAAAGAATGTTCCAACTGTGGTTCTTGCCTAGCATGTCGTAAAAGGCGACTTATGGTTAACGGGCTTTTGGGTATGTGATTAAGTAGGCGACGAGCTAGCCACTTGTCACTCCTTTTTCACAGCTTTCCATCCAACCCAGCCCAGTCCCATGTTGGTCTGGGACTTAAAAATAAAATGCCAACTGTGGTTCTTGCCTAGCATATCGGGTTTTGGGTGTGTGATTGTGCAGGCGACAGGTTAGCCGCTTGTCACTGCTTTTTCACAATTTTCCATCTAACCCAGCCCGACTTTGTTTTTGGCTGAATGTGGTTGAAGGGGCATGCTGCCCCTTTGACTCTGCCTACCCCTTCGGGGATTGTGGGCGTGATGTTATGTATGTATGTAAAGTAACAAACATCCATACATTATTACAAACTTTCGCGTTTATAATATCAGAAGAATGTATATATGCAAGCTCATTGTAGCCCACAGCAGCATCGCAAACTCAACCGGCCAATTAAATCGTGACGTAAGCTAATAATGAGCTGGCCTAATCCCGATCGCGGGCTATGTCTCCGGCACTAATTGATACTCTGTTGTATTATAACCCTTAATTGGATCTGTGATGCGAAATGAGAACACGTCAATGTGTTGACAGTGAGAAAACTTTCGTTTATTGATCGCAATTCAACCTGAAAGCTATATACATGCGGATAACATGCACTTTCAGAACACTTTAACAATGGCTCGAGTGTGAAAAAGTACAGTAGACAACTTACAAATATTGTGCATGCAAGTTGTATGTAATTGATATTGAAACCTTCTTTTTACTATTATTCATCATCTTCCTAGCGTTATGTCCCGTGCTAAGACGGGGTCCGCTTAGACCATGATCCAGGATTTAGCGAGTCTGGTAATAATTGAAGCGACTGCCGGTCTGACCTTCGTAACCCTAAGATAAGGGAACCAGACAATTTTTGGATCATGGTTACAAATCCAAAGTTGTTTGAATTTGCAGGTTTCATCACGATGTTTTCCTTCACCGTCGAGCTAGTGGTATAAATACGTACATAGACTTGAAAAATCCAGAGGTACTTGCCCGGGTTTGAACCCGCACTCCTCGGTTAAGATGCACGTGTCCTTACCATTGAGCTACCACCGCTCCCATGCGCTTCTTTTTACTACGAGTATTATTATGGTATCATTATTCTCTGATTTTAACAAAACCAAGTAAGTACTAATTGAATACGCGAATTATGAATATCAAAATACAATTATATTTATATGGTTTATATTTATTTTTTTCGGACGATTTATAGGTATGTGTTTTTGAAACCTATATAAATAAAGATAGATAATGATTCAGTCATACAAGGGGCCGTGTATTCGTTTGTTGGAAGTACCAATGGAATCATTAAATAAGGCATGTGAAAAAGATTAATTCCAATCAAGCAAAAATAAAGCTGAATAACAAATGTGAATATCGCTATATGCAGTTTTCAACCGACTTAAAAAAAGGAGGAGGTTCTCAATTCGACCGTATATATAAATATAATAAATAAATAAATAAATATACGACGACATCACATACATTGATCTGACTCCGAAGTAAGTAGCTAAGCACTTGTGTTACGGATAGCAGAAACAACTGTGCTATTACAAATATATACTCAAATATTGGATATTAATACCCTGACACAGAACAAACACAAGTATTCATCACACGACTGTTTGTCCTGGGGATCGAACCCACAACTCTTGGCGCATAGGGCTGGGTCACTACCGAATGCGCCATCGAGCCAGTCATATGAATATGAATCGAGATCATGATTCAGTAGCACAAGGGGCCGTGTATTCGTTTGTTGGAAACACCAATGGAATCATTAAACAAGGAATGCGAAAAAGATTAATCAAGCAAAAATAAAGCTACAGCTAAGCTGAATGAAGACTTACTACTTTACTAAAAGACTTGCTGACGACTCGGACACAGTGTCCAAATTGACACTTTTTAATTTTAATATACTTACATATTTTTCGAATAACGACTAAATGTGAATATCGTTATATGCAGTTTTCAACTGACTTTAAAAAGGAGAAGGTTCTCAATTCGCCCGTATATATATGTATGTACAAGTTTGAATGACTTACTGTCATTGCTTGTCTTGTGACAATAACGCGTAATGAATACCCCAGTTGCGGGTAACGCTTGGCTTGGTGGGAGCGGTCGGCGGGTCTGGTAAAAATATCACTGGGAACATTTCTCAACGGACAAGCTGATGACGCTGGTGAGGGTGAGGTTTTGTTGAAATCGTTTTGTAATTATTTTTCCCTATTACACTTAAACAGTTAGGAACTTCAATATCATTTGACAAGCTCGATGGCACATTCGGTACTGACCCTGCCCCATGCGCCAAGAGTTGTGAGTTCGATCCCCACCCAGGACAAATATTCGTATGATGAATACTTATGTTTGTTCTGTGTCTGGGTGTTAATATCCAATATTTAAGTATGTATTTGTAATACCACTGTTGTTTCTGATATCCGTAACGCAAGTGCTTAAGCTACTTACCTCGGAGTCAGATCAATGTATGTGATGTCGTCGGATATTTATTATTATTTATTATTATTAATATCAGATTGGCTTTATTGGTTTTACAAAATCTTGCGGAATTGTTATTTTATCCTTACATACATTGTATTTAACTAATCAGTAAAGGAAAATAAAAATGGAAAGAAATAAAAACATTTCCACCAAATTTTCTGAATGCGTTTTACGAAATTTAAAAGACAGAACGATGTGAGACATGTAATTATTTGTTCAAGATCAAATGACAATACCTCTTAACATTTGCTACCGATTCTCAAACACTTTTGAATGAGGAAAAACCAAAACATTTCAAAGTAGATCAAAACAGCTGACAACTTCATTAGCTATCAATGTTCCTCACGTAGCGACATCACGGAACAAGTCCGCTAATGAATGCACACGAAAACATTCTCCGGAAAACGTTGGCTTTACGACCGGCTAACATTTCCCACAACGATATAATGGGGACCAGTTCGGTTGCCCAATACGCGGGACATGTTTAATTCATCGCTGTATTGATGGTGTTGCCAACCTTTTTAAAACAAATGCTCGTATAGTATTATTTGAAAAAGAACAGTTGTAGATATGGAATTTTGATTTTGATTCTAAAACTGCCATTGATTTTAATCAATTTTACTTTAAAACTGTTTGCAATCTTGGCTTCCATACGAAAACTACGGAATGCTTATAAAAAATCCACACACGGACCTTAGAAATGCAAAAACGAAGTAAATGCTATCATGAGGAAATAACATTTCTTAATGCCTTAATATGAAGACTAAAGCATTAAGCAAGCAGTGACTAAAGCACTGTGGTTCTTGCCTAGCATGTCGTAAAAGGCGCCTAATGGTATATCGGGTTTTGGGTGTGTGATTGTGTAGGCGACAGGTTAGCCGCTTATCACTGCTTTTTCACAATTTTCCATCTAACCCAGTCCAGCTTTATTTTTGGCTGAATGTGGTTGAAGGGGCATGCTGCCCCTTTGACTCTGCCTACCCCTTTGGGGGATTATGGGCGTGATGTTATGTATGTATGTATGTACTAAAGCATGGAAAGGGAAATTGTTACCTTTATAATTAAACATTTACACTAAAATCTAACTAAAATGAAATTGAGACACGTGATTGGTGAAAAGTTAAGTCACCCAAACTTGATCAGAACGTACTTCAAACTTCACTGTTAAGAAGAATCTATATTCTGAGATTTCAGCCAATCACGACAAACATGAACACTTGTGAAGCCCTTCTTAAACAACATCCAGGTTTAATTGGAAAAACCCTCACTTTATCAAAGTGTAACCTTTTAAAGGTCTACAAAGGTATAAAACTCCCAGATCCTGTGACAAACGGCAGCCCAGCAACAATGTTAACTAATTACCGAGCTGTCATTAAATCATTAGCGAATGCCTGCGCCCGCGCAGCCGTACATTATTGAGCTTGTTAACCTACTTTTAGATTGAAATGTTACGATCTGAGCTAAGGCCACTGATTTATTTACCCGTTCCTTTATGTGCCAGTGGCCTGATTGATTCTTGATCCAGTTGAATTAGATGAAGGCTTGATGGATTTTGTATGGGGCTTAAGCATTTTAAAACTGTCGTTTGCCACCTGGTTGCTTTCTGTAGGTTTAATTAATTGACGTTAGTTTGTAATAGGCAAGTTGACTAACAAATTATGTTAAGTCCGTCAGTTACATTATAAAAGAATATTGAACACGTATTTTTTTTTATTCGTCAAACAAACATTGACGAAAATATAATGCATTAAAGTTGCGCGTGACGTCACACATTTGTAATTTTTTTTACAAAATAGTGACGTCGCATGCCCCCACTCCAAAACTTTATGCTCTTTATCTTTGTTATATTTTCTTAATTTGATAAAGCGAAAAATATGTGTCTAGTATTTTTGTATAATTTAACTGACGCACTAAATAGAAATATAGTTTTTTAATGAAGTCAACATCCCTATCATAAACACTTAAAGCCATGACCTTTTAAGCCGCTTGTTGTATTACAAATAAACAAAATATAATGTTAACCCGGTTGTAAAGATCTAAAAACAATGTGCCAGTTGTATTCTTTGCATAGCATTTCATAAAAGGTGACTAATGGTGTACAAGGTATGTGAACTGAATGGCTCGGTGAGGTGTCCGCGTGATCTACGCTAGGTTGATGAAACAGCTCCTAGTTCAGTCCCGAGCAAGGTGAACATTTTTGGTGTACAAAGTATAGAGATTGCGTCTATGCATGCGACGAGCCACTGCTTAGTCACCAGTTTTGTAACTCAACTCAACTTTTATTTTGGCTTAATGCAGTTTTAGATGATTGCTCCATGGACGTAGCCTTCAGGAATTTCGGGCATGATAATAATGTATGAATAAATTCTCCAGACTGACACACTAATTCCTTAGCCCCAAACTAAGCTTGCGCTTCTGCTATGGATACTAGGATAGATATACTTAAATATGTTTATAAACATCCATGACTCGAATTCAAATGTTCATGTTCATCACACGAAACATTAGCCCCTAGCGGGATCCGAAGCCGCGATTCTCGGTTTCGTGGCTAGGGTCTCTGACCAATCGACCAACGAGCCAGTCAAAACAAGTATGTAGGTATGTATGTATGTCCACTGAAACACGTTAGCATTTACTCTTTCCCACCTTTGCTTATTAAAAACTTTTGTTTATTTAACTATAGCAGCGCCCCGCGGTTTCACCCGCATAGTTCCCGATCCTGCAGGAATATGAGTATAAAATATAGCCTATGCTATTTCCGAATAAAGTAGCTTTTCAATAGTGAAATAATTTTTGAAATCGGCACAGTAGTTTTTGCGTTTATTCATTACAAACATACACACACATAAAAATACAAATCTTTCCTCTTTATAATATTAGTATAGATAACTACGAGGCATTATCAGAAAGGACCCTGGCAAGACTTCTGATTGCCATTAACGAACGAAAACATCACTTCCTGATGTAGCAGCCGCACATCAAGCTAATGTATGTAATTAAGCGACCCGCAGTGGCCGCCGTCACCTCACCTTTGGCCATCCGTTAACGACACAGCAGTTATGGCCCGCAAACTGTTTGACGACTTATTGTTTTAAATGGCATACTTCTATCTTGCTTAATTGATTGGCACGTTCGTCCATTATTCCTTAAGTGCGCATGAAAACGTCGCCATAATGAAACGTTGATAGAAAACACAAATCTATTGATATTCATAATGTCATTAATAATCATCATCCTCCTAGCGTTCTGTCCCGTGCTTAGACGGGGTCCGCTTAGACCATGATCCAGGATTTAGCGAGTCTGGTAATTACATTGAAGCGACTGCCGATCTGACCTTCGTAACCTTAAGTCAAAGGAACCAGACAATTTTGGGATCATGGTTACAAATCCAAAGTTGTTTGAATTTGCAAGTTTCATCACGATGTTTTCCCTCACCGTCGAGCTAGTGGTATAAATACGTACATAGATTTGAAATATCCAGAGGTACGTGCTAGGTTTGTAACCGCACTCCTCGGTTAAGAGGCGCGCGTCCTTGCCATTGAGCTACCACCGCTCATTAATAATGATAGTCATAATAATAATGACTCATTATCTATTATATTATCACGGACTCAAATAGTCAAAAAAAAGGACTTCGTGCCACTAATTAGACGTTAATTACATCACACAAGCGCTCCAAATTGCCCATATCTGATATCTCCAAGTCTCACGCACACGTGCATAAAGGTGGCTTCACGCTGTAGTATGAGTGCACGAAGTCTTTCCTTTTTTGACAAGTCTGTGCATAATATCTAATATCATTGACTTCGTAGCGTTATACCCCATGTTCAGTCAAGGGGCGCTTGGACCATGCTCCAGGATTTTGCAAATCTGATAAAGTCCTAGGAAGCGGACAATTGGACATATTAAGATGATGTGGTGTAACCGTGTATTGATCTATAACATCAGTTTGCTGACCTCTCTGTGGGGGCAGTATACTCATTGTACTGAGTATTGAATGGAAAATCCATTATCAGGCGCTAACGACCTTGTACCTACATAATACCAATTGTAGGCCGAGAGATTGGAGTTGGAATGTTTTCAATAGGGCATGACTCGGGATGTTCTGGGTTAAGGGAAGAAGCTCATATATCTTATTAATTATAACAGCACATTGCATATTTGGAAGTTAGAAAATCAGACTTTGAGATTTAGTTTAAACTAAGATTAACTTTTAAATAAAGCCTTAGTCCAGTTGGTATCCCACTTTAGAGTTCCTTTATGATCGATCATATTGCAGTACTTTTTTATTAAATAATATTAATAATTAATAATAAATGACAGACAATTTTTTATTTAATCTTTACTGTTCTTTTTTATACATCAAATTTTCCTTTCCAGATTGAATTCCCGCAGAAAGGAGTTAAACATATATTTTTTTACACCTTTTAACTAAACTAATTATATAAACAATCATAACAAGCTCATGGCTCATTCGGTAGTGACCCTGCCCCATGCGCCAAGAGTTGTGAGTTTGAGCCCCACCTAGGACAAACATTCCTGTGATTAATATTTATGTCTAGGTGTTAAGATGCAATATTTAAGTTGTAATACCACTGCTGATTTTGATATCCGTAACACAAGTGCTTAAGCTACAATCTAATCAATGTATGTGGTGTAGTCTGATATTATTACTACAGCAAAGACTCACTGAATTAACATATTAAAATCCGGAAATTGAGAAAAACTTACCATTTTCATCACACATTTCATCATACTTTGAGGCCATGGGAATACAATTTATTATTTAAATCATTTTTAAATAGTCGTTTAATAATACATTAACGTAATAATTTATTTTAGTTCCGATCTAGAAAAACTGTGTGCTAGACTCATTATAATTGTTTACGAGAATTGAGGGAGTATTTAATTGTTCAGCATTTTCCATCATATTAACTAATAAGTGACGGATATTAACGAACTGGGGATTTTTAGCCTCGAGCTAAATATGAAAAGCTCATTTCGTATATTGGTTTTACCCGGAAATTACCCTTCCCTACCTAATAGGATAGACTTCGATATTGAGGCATGTAAATACATGTTTTCATATTATTTTATATATTCATACAGTCGTGCCATGTTGGTCTGGGACATTAAAAAAAATGTGACAAACTGTGTTCCTTGCCTAGCATGTCGTAAAAGGTGACTAATGATAGGTATATCGGGTTTTAGGTCTGTGATTGTGTAGGCGACGAGCTAACCACTTGTTACTACTTTTTCACAATTTTCTATTTTATCAAGACCAGTTTTGTTATTTGGCTGAACGTGGTTAAGGGGCTAACTGCCCTTTTGACTTTGCCTACCCCTTCGGGAATTACGGGCGTGATGATATGTATGTATGTATGTATATAAACTAGTTTATTACTTTATGGTGCATATATGTAAAAAAATTACTTAGTTGGCCGTTTTTTTAACGATTTTTTTATTATTACTTTGAACTTGCGTACCATGGTATAATATAATATTATAACATATACGATGTTATATTACACTATTATATAATTTACTTGTATATATATTTTCAGTGGCTTAGTGGGATATTTTTACATATCACTTCAAGTTTACAAAATTATATCTTGTGTTTTTCATTATATTTTTGAATACCAGGAATAAACACAAGCTTGTCGTTTCACATCTTAGACTTCATAAAAGCAGTAATTATTTTGTGGGGCTTAGCATTAAGTTATTTAATAAGTTACCAGATAAGGTAATTTAAATGCCCGTTCATAAATTCAAATCACATATGAAAAAATTTCTCATGAAAAAGGGCTATTATAGAATTGAAGACTTTTTCAATGACAGGAATCTGCAGTCTGCGCTCTAATCCTTGCATGGTCTACTCTACTATTGTAATGTATTACATTAATTGTATTTGAATTATATAAGTTAGTAGAAGTAGATATTAAGTAGCATTGTTATTATATATATGGCGATTTAAAAGAGTAACTACCGAGTTTCTTGCCGGTTCTTCTCGGTAGAATCAACGTTCCGAACCTGGCGGTAGAATATTTATTTTGTATTATTATGACTATTCATAAGTGCTTTTGTGGAGCCTACATGAATAAAGATATTTCTATTTCTATTTCTATTTCTATATATGTATGTAGATAGAGCCTATCAAATTATCATAAATAAAACTTTCAACTTATGAATAACTTATTATGGATTTAAATTTGTATAATGAAGTATTAATAAATTATTCTGATAATGAATAAATAATGGGATTGCCAAGTGATAAATTATATATGTTGAATACTTATCGCTTTTCAACTTAATTCTCATAAAATTTATATAAAAACTCCTTTATTTCAAAAACCTCTCAGAGCATAGATAGATTATATATAGGAAAGAGATAAGAATTACATATGACTTGATTGTTACTTAATTCAATTTTAAAGGCTAAATTGAAATAGCTATTATTGGCACACACACACACACATATATATCTATTTTACATAAAATAATAGTTTCTTGGACTCTGACTACATCTCAGGAGATTGCAGCTGTGAGAGTATGTAATTGTTATCCTATTTTTGTGTTCTTGTAAGTAAATTGTTTTTGTTCAATTCTGAAGTCCAAGCTCCTATAAGTTGCCGGTAGAAGCTGATGGGTATACCTACGAACCAAATATAATTAAACCTCCAGAAATACCAAAACCAAACCAACAATCGATACATAAACTCAAAGAGAGTTTATAAAAATCCTCGAGGCATTTAAACAAACAGACTGAGTTACGATTACATTAAATCGACGCAGATGGTGTTTTAGCGAGGATCAAAGAGAGTCTATCTACATCTATAGCGGGCTATTATCGGATCAAACGCGCCCGGTCCGAGTAGAGCTATTCTAAATATACCTACGTGTTTGGAGAGGACATGAAAGGTCAATAACTGATAGTGATTTGATAGTAATGCAAACCTTATATATATATAACACCACGCCCATAATCCCCGAAAGGGTAGGCAGAGTCAAAGAGGCAGCGGGCCCACATTCAGCTAAAAATAAAACTGGGCTAGGTTAGATGGAAAATTGTGAAAAAGTAGTGACAAGTGGCTAGCTCGTCGCCCACACAGTCACATACCCATAACCCGATATACAACTAGTCGCTTTTTACGACATGCTAGGCAAAAACACAGTCGGCACATTCTTTTTTTTTTATCCCAGACCAACATGGGACAGACCTTGCCTTAGACAAAGGCCCCTAACATCTATTATATTCATTTGACATTACTTTTTAGGAGTAGATAGACCCTAACTAGAAGTTACCAAACAAGCACACTGTTACCCCTATGCAGTGGCGGACTCAGCTGTTTCAGACCTGGGGCGGCAAAGATTTGTATGAAGCCCCTAGTAGGGATCCGAGCAGTGTTGCTTGACCGAATTTGCCCGCTTTCACTGTTTAATTTAGGATGATTACAGGAACTTAGAGATAATATGAGGCCCCCAAGGACCAGAGGCCCGGGGCGGACCGCCCCCTCCGTCCCCCAGTTAGTCCCCCATTTTAAGTTAGGGGCTTAGCATTAAGTTATTTAATAAGTTACCAGATAAAGTATTCAAATGCCTGGTCGTACATTCAAATCACATATGAAAACATTTCTCATGAAACAGGGCTATTATAGAATTGAAGATTTTTTAAATGATAGGAATCTACAGTCTGCGCTCTAATTCTGACATGGTCTACTTTACTATTATAATGTATTACATTTATTGTACTCGAATTATATAAATTAGTAGAAGTAGATTAGTATTAATATTAAGTAGCATTGTTATTGTATACATGGCGATTTAAAAGAGTAACTACCGAGTTTCTTGCCGGTTCTTCTCGGTAGAATCAACGTTCCAAACCTGGCGGTAGGATCACTTTTTTGTATTATTATGACTATTCATAAGTGCTTTTGTGGAGCCTACATGAATAAAGATATTTCTATTTACTGCCCTATGGGAGGGGTAGGAAAAATCACATCCTTCCATTTGCTTCGATCCTGGCTTCCACTTTTCGCTTCTCCTACATTCATTAGTCTTTTCATGCATGCTCGGTTAACGGCACTATCTACTCTATCTATCGACTCTATTACTCTACTATCGACTGTAGTATAATTCCGCCTCGTCCCTACTGTGGTTGATCTTTATTATGTTATCTCGTTATCGTTACTTCGTTGTGTCCTGTTCCTATACTGAGTTTGCTAACACAATGTTCTGGAATTAGAAAATTTGGTACAAAGGAACTAATGGAAATTGGAACATGGTTACACTTACTTTCATACTTGTTAAATATCCTGCTTTCTTCACGATGTTTTCCGTTACTATGGTGCTATAAAGTATGTACCTACACAGATTTTAAAGATATTGTATACCTAGTTATATACTAAATAAGTATTGATTTGGTCAAACACCTCTCCCATGTCAGCCGTGCCCTTACTTTGAGTTGCTATACTCTTAATAGTTGGTAGAATACTTAATTTCCCCTAAGCTAAACGAATAGACACGATCTAAACTTAAAACACCAAATCTAAGTATAAGTTCAAATCATCATCTTCCTAGCGTTATGTCCCGTGCTTAGACGGGGTCAGCTTAGACCTAGGATCTAGGATTCAGCGAGTGTGGTAATTACACTGAAGCAACTGCCGATCTGACCTTCGTAACCCTAAGATAGGGGAACCAGAAAATTTTTGGATCATGGTTACAAATTTTCTCGACGGTGAGGGAAAACATCGATTGATGTTTTCCCTCACCGTCGAGCTAGTGGTATAAATACATACATAGATTTGAAAATTCCAGAGGTACGTGCCTGGGTTTGAACACGCACTCCTCGGTTAGAGGTGCGTGTCCTTACCATTGAGCTACTACCGCTCTCTATAAGTTCAACTGCATTACTACATTTTCTATCCGTTCCTATTATTAATGGCCATAAAAATAAAAAGCAAGCCGCATCGTCGCGAAGCTGTCGCCGAGATGGCAGAGATAAAGTCTGTCGGAAACCGCGAACGGACAGCTGGCCATTACGTCGGTGATGAGGCGCGAGCGAGCCTGGTGCCGCTTCTGTGTTCAGTACGGTAGATAAGGCGACGTGTCCGGTGGATTTACAATGTTCTAAGTACGGATATGCCACTAGCTCGGCACTGAAGGAAAGCTTCATAGTTCATAGTATCTTGTAGGTTTATATGATTAAACTATACAAAAACTATGACCATTGTCCCATGTTGGTGGACTTAAAAATAATGTGCCAACTGTGTTTCTTGCCTAGCATGTCGTAAAAGGCGTACTTTTAGGTGTGTGATTGTGTAGGCGACGAGCTAGCCACTTGTCACTACTTTTTCACAATTTTTCATCTAACCCAGCCCAGTTTGGTTTTTGGTTGAATGTGGACTCTGCCTACCCCTTCCGGGATTATGGGCATGATGTTATGTTTGTTTATGATCGTAAATGGAGGTCTGTATCCCTATTGCCATTAAATCACACACTCAACTGATTAAATGTAATAATAAAAAAAGATACCTTTTATTGAAACGTCTTACGTCATCATTGGTTCAAACTTGTCTCTTTGTTAAGCTCTTACGAAAATTATGACTTTTAATTTGTCAGCTATTTCTGAAATTCTTTCTGTTAAAGAACTTTGTCCGTCTGTAATGGTTTCACATGGTGAGAAATTTGGTGCGTCAAAACCTTAAACTTTTGAAAATGGCAAATTTAATTATTTTCTATAAAATAATTAACAATAAATTCCTGGTGTTTATGTTTACAGCAACTATAATAATAATTATACCATCAAAATTACCATAAATATTGTATCAATTCAAATAGTACGAAGGGTGAACCTCTACAACGGCGGATCTCCAACGCTAACCGCGAAAAGTGAAACTGACGAAAAGCAACTGAATAAAAAACGGCAATAAAATTAGCGAGTTTCTACGCCGTTTTATGTCCCCGTTAATTATCTACTCCCATTTATAGAACATGTCTGCGCGTACGCATAGACAACGGATCTCCTAATGTCATTGGGAGTGAAATAGAAAGTGGCCTATAGGTTAATGGCACTAAATTTGTCACCGCCAATTATGGGTGGTGAAAATAAAAGAGGGTTTTTCACCAACTCGACACAAGAGACTGGACACAGGTGTGTCTAGTTGGTAAAACTGAAAATTGGTATAACTTTTTACTTCGTCATCTTGACGACAGCATCATGTACATCATCTGTATCCAGAGTAAGTAGCTGAAGGACTTGTGTCAGGAGATATCAGGAGCACACATGACTTGTGTGTCAGGATCGTAGCAAATTGAAGGATGTGATCTCTGCTTACCTCCATGGGACAAAGGCGTGACATTATGTATGAATGTACAGATGTCAGCATTAATGAAGGTTATCGGTAATAATTACCAACACTCACCGAGACAAATAACTATTTGTCTCAATGCGGAGACCAAAATTACACCGTTGCTTTCGATAAATTCGAATCATTAAACCAAACTTAGAAAATGCCTAAAAATTGTATTGCTATTTTTTCACACACATTTTTTTAAGAACGATTAAGGTGACGTTTTACATTTAGAATTTTATTTGATGTACAGATTTCCCTTTTTTTCTGCAATAAGTCAGAACCTACCATGATCCAAAAATTGTCTGGTTCTCCTATCTTAGGGTTACGAAGGTCAGATCGGCAGTCGCTTCAATGTAATTACCAGACTCGCTAAATACTGGATCATGGTCTAAGCGGACCCCGTCTAAGCACGGGATATAACGCTACGAAGATGATGATGAATAAGTCAGAACCTATTTTCTTAAAAGTAAATAGTTAAATAAATGTGCCTACTAATATTTAATTAAAAATGTCTACTTATGAGTCCTATGACTAAGACATAACCATAACTTTATTCTTAATATTAAAGCAGCTACTTTAATAATGATAAATATATATTTTATTCCCATTTTCAATTTATCTTTCATTCTTGAGTTGACATAAAACAGAAAACTAAATAAGATCGCATTTCTATTTTACGACACAGTAATTGACAAGTCTCACAGACTCGTAATACTAATATTCATTCGGTGGTCTGGCACCGTTCCGCCAGAGTAAATGAGTGCTTATCCTCCGAGTAATAAGGTCTGTAACATATTGCATTACGCCCTAGGTAATATAGACGTCTGTATGGATTGGAAATCATTTAGAACAAGATGAACTTCGCTATAAAATACATTGAACTTCAGCTATAATATAAGAAGCCCAACTTTCTAGACAGTGTCTTCTCAGTCAAATAGCATTACATGTAGCTGCTTAAAATATACTCTTAATAGAGACTGTACAAACTCATTTATGAATATAAACGAATCAAACTAATGTTATGTTATCAATTTAATCTGCTTTTAAATATCAAATTGATATTAATGCAATCTGGTCAAGTTAAACAGAATCATTTATTTTAATAAAAAGCAAGCTCAGCTCAGTTCGGCCCGAAAAATTGTGAACGAACAAACTTTCGGCATATATATATATATATATATATATATATATATATATATATATATATATATATATATATATATATATATATTTTTTATTCTCAGACTGACACACCAATTCCCTAGTTCGAAACTAACCTAGATGACGAAAATCTATAAAATTTCCCCTGCTACTGTGAGTCAGTCACCCGACTTAAGGGAAAACTGAGTTTTATCGTTTAATAAACTAACTAACTAAACTTCACGCCACTTTCCTAGCGGGGTAGGCAGAGAGAACCGAACGTCATATGGCACGATCCTTACACACCTCACTCGCCTCTTCAACATTCATAATCCTTTTCATACAAGTTCTACGGTTTGTCGTCTAATAAGCTCACTTATTTACTAGTGTGGTACATATATACCATTTCTTTTGGTGTTGATCTGCTTATACTTTTAGTTGCCTTTCATCACCAGTTTCCTGGTGTTTTACTCTGCTCCTCCTAGTCGGAGTCAGCTTGGACTATGAGCCAGGATTTTGCGAGTCAGGTTACACTTGAGTACACTGGCGCTAGAATAATTTTTTTGTATTAGGTATTATGACTATTCATAAACGTTTTTGAGGAGCCTACATGAATAAAGATATTTCCATTTCTATATTTCTATTTCTAAATGCTATAGAATGAAAACCAGCGTCGTGACCTACCTGACTATCAGGTGGCTCACGACTTAAGCTGAGCGGGCGCCGTTTTGGCACACCTTATTTTTGTTTGTTAATTTTCTTTGTTTTTGTTATTTGTTTGATTTTTTTTTTTTTTTAATTTTGATTTTATCTGTATTCATTGTGTGTGTGCCAAATAAAGCTTCTCTATTCTATTCTATTCTACGAAATGTTTATTTTTTACCAAAAATACATGTGAAATGTACGTTCCCTCACTTTATTTTAATTAGCTGTTCAACTAGTGGTACCCTCAGACCTTCGTAACCCTAAGATAAGGGAACCAGACAAATATTGGATCATGGTTACAAATTCAAGTTGTTTGAATTTGCAGGTTTCATTACGATGTTGTCACTCACTGTCGAGCTAGTGGTATAAATACGTACATAGATTTGAAAAATCCAGAGGTACATGCCCGGGTTTGAACCCGCACTCCTTGGTTAAGAGGCGCGTGTCCTTGCCATTGAGCTACCTCCGCTCTACTTTCTTACTCTCTCATCATACAAATTACCTAACTGAACAGATGACAGATATTATGTATACTAGGCGGGTGCCATAAAGGTTTCCAACATTTCGGCCTCTCAAGTGGATCTCACCAGGACGAAGTTCTTGTGGCCGTCCCCGATCGCGCAACAGGCACCGTGAACTTTCCCAGGCCTCAAACGAGGCTTTTCCGCTTTATTTATTATGTATCTCTGCCGGTTGCTCGTTTATCCATCTAATTATTTTACTCTTTTAAATTAGATGCAGGCAAATGAGGGTCGGAAAAAAGTTCGCCGTTACTAAGACACTCCGAAAAAAAAAAAGAAATAAGGGACTTTGTTTTTACTCTCATCACAGAGCAAAGGAATGTCCATATATATAACGCGTTTAGGATTAGAGTTTGCTGTTTGTTTGTCTGTATGTACATCAGAATATTCCCATTTAACTAAAGCGATTTGACCGATATATGGTTTTCTATTAATGTTTTGTGATTAACACATCATTGCCCATGGTTTTTTGATCGCTTGTGATGGTAGAGAGCGCTACAAAGTACGGAGGTTAAGCAAGTCCGTTTTTACATTAAGACGATTGCCGATTGAATTTTGTTATACATTTTTAAGTACTCATCGCTGAGTTAATGATATAAATCTATTAATGCTAAAAACTAAAACTACGTAGATTTAAACCATAATCTCTCGCATTGAAGCATGAGTCTTACCCACTAAGCCACCATAATTTCTATCAAGACTATATATTTTAATATTAGGTGCATTAGAATCTCATATTTTCCTTCATATAGAAATTACTCGCAAAACGAGTATGTACTTCAAGTTTTTTACAAAGCTATATAAGTCAAAGGAGAAAATTAAATTAAATTTATATTTAATTTCCTTGCTCTTTGATACTGTTTTACTTTACAAACAGAAATTTAAAGAATAAATTTATTCTTTGAATACCTAATATAGAATTTCAAAAGTAACTTTTGAACGAGTGTAAGTAAGTAAATAGCAATATAAGCTTTTCTTCTTGATTACATATTTTTTACTTGATGGCGACTGGCTCGATGACGCATTCGGTAGTGACCCTGCCCCATGCACCAAGAGTTGTGCATGGGGCAGGGCAAGTCAAAACCCACAAAAAAGAGCTGTGGGTTTGATTCCCATCAAACCCATGATTGTTGTCGAATGTTTGTCCTGGGTTCCTACCCAGGACAAACATTCGTGTGATAACTACTTGTGTTTGTTTTGTGTCTGGGTGTTAATATTTAATATTTAAGTATATATTTGTAATACCACTGTTGATTATGATATCCGTAACACAAGTGCTTAAGCTACTTACCTCGGAATCAGATCAATGTATGTGATGTAGTCGGATATTTATTATTTATTTATTTATTATTTACTCGATCCAGCACTTGACGCTGGCTCCAGCAGAGTTACAATAAAAATAAGTAGGTAGCTCGTCACCCACTCAATTTTAAACTGCTTGTTGTAAAAATGTTATCCTCTTAACATTGGTCACCCATCAGAATTTGGAGCAGTATGAGATGCTTGATTTTGTCACTCAAATATACACATCCAACTGCTTTATCAGGGGCTTCTCATAGCTAGTATTATGTAATCTTGTTGTAGAAGTTTTACCTGGAACAAAAGAAATTTTTTATCAGTTATTTATTATGAAAAAACATCTATACGCCAGTGGTTAATAAACATCGATGACATAAGTACAAATGCCTATGTTCACTAGACAAAACATTTATCCTAGCGGGATTCGAACCAGCAGTCCTTGGTTTCACGAATAGGGTCTCTGATCACTCGACCAACGTGCCTGTCATAAGTTAGCTCGGATGACGTCATATGACATAATATCAGCAGACATCGAAGTGACGTCAATAGCCTCTGTTACATCGACCCTTATTCCTTCGTTTTCGCCATCTCGCAACAAGACGTTAAGATGATGATTTACTACGCTCCCAGTAGCTGAGTCGCGTCTTGTGAAATAGGAAGTGCTGACGGTAACACGAGAAGCGGTATCAATACGCGTGACTCAGGTGACATGCGCTGGCGCAACCCACAGGAGGTAGCGATTGGTGTGATGGATGGGGTCACTTAACATCTTAATGCTTTAAAAAATGTTAGTAAGTGCATCTTGAGAGGTAACTACTAGAAAAAAGCGGAGCTTTGTGTGGACTCGCATAGTTATATTTTGTTAAATGGTTAGAAAATTATATTTTTAAGATATATAACACATCTATGTCAAGGCCCAAATCTGTAAGCATGATAGTTTGTCAGTAAAGGGTACCACAAAAATGCAAAGGTTACACATGAAATAGAATTAGATAATTTATTTTGTAAATTTTTGAACCAAATTATATCAAAATAAATCGGTTGAGTTTATGCAGGATAATTTTACGACAGGGATACTTTAGCATGATATAAGCAAGGATAGTACAGATATTTACATGCATTAACAGATCTACTGGAAAACAAAGTGAAGAAAACTATAAAATATACAGTAATATAATTAAATTATTAAACTCGGAAATAATTAGATGTTGTTAAAAAAAATTTAATCTAAGCTAATAAGAATAAAAGCTTTCATAATTAATATTTTCTATGCAAATAATATTGAGCAAAATTAATTTCTTATAACACAATTTCCATTGCCTAATTTCTTCCATAAACTTTGAAAGGGATCGTCAACAATCTAAGAATAGCCAATAGGGATACTTTTTAAGAGCTGTCAAAACGAAATCACTTCATTGATTTTGTATGGGCTAACGTGTGACGTCACTAGTTTGTATAGTCAACTGACTTCATATTAAGCAGTTTTTGTAAAATTTAAAATCTAAGACTCAATATGATACAAAATCAATAAGGCTTAACAGCATATACTTTCTTTTTCAGAATTGATATTTCAAAATTAAATATAAATGGTGTCAACATCCCAATTGCGTCGACAGATGTTAATTACTCGTCCGAGGACAATTCCCTATATTTGCCGAAAGTTTTTCAATCTCCGCCCACTCGTAACTTGGACTACCCACATGGGGCAATATAGTTTATTTATGCGCCCTGATCGGCACAAAGGGAATATCTGTCCAGCGATTCGATTTATTTTTCGAGTCATAACTTCTATTGTGGCGAGTGATTTAATATCGATATTATGCAATGACGACACGACGAAATTGTGCTTTACGAAATTCGGAGATTGAGATAAGCAGGAAGTGGACGTTGGACAACGCTCTCAATACGTGTGGGTTTATGGCAATAGAGATTCGGTCTGTCACTTTGAGTTTCTGTTTGAAATGGAGAAAGAAAGTTTCATATGGACGTGGAATGTGAAATAGTAGATATCATTAAATTTCGCAACATACATACCAATTATAAATTAACCTGTTTATATATTTGACTGCCTCGTTGGTCTAGTGGTAGCATGCGCCGCTTAAGGACCAAGAGGTCCCGGGTTCAAATCCCGGGTCGGGCCGAAATTTTTTGGCTGGGTATTTCAATATTAAAATTACTCAGTAACAGTCCGGAGTCAGGGAGTTGGCGGTATAATAACCCCAGCGCCTCGGAAAGCGCGTTAAGCGCGTCCTGCGCCTGATCTCTCCGGTCAAGTCGTATTGCCGTCTCACCGGACTATGAGAGTGAAGGAACAAAGAGTGCACCTGTGTTCGCGCACACACTTGTGCATTATAATATCACCTGCGCAGTTTGCTAATCCTCGTTGAAATTGGCCGCGTTGACCGATATCGGTTAGGAGGACATTATTATATTTTATACAATGTTTAAATTATTTAGCCCAGGCACAAGGATATTTAAAATTAAAACGTATATATTATAAAGATAGATATTTGGCAACTGTTATAACAAATAGAGTTTAATTAAAGTACACTTATTTTGCTTAGTTGCCAAGCGTGCATTAGATTTGTTTGTCTAAAGCCACCTTTCTGGGAAATCTATTTTGTATTACACCGCCCATAGCTGTATGTCTGTAGTTGGTGCCATAATTGCTACGTATATGCCATTCGATATCGAGTGTCGATATCACTCCATGAATATTGAATCTGAGAAGAAATCAAACCGTTTGTTAAAGGCATTGCATTTTAGTCGGTAAAACAGTAACTATAAAGTTTAGTGTCATTAGAATAAATAGTTTCGTGTCCCAAAATCGACCTGTCACATCTGGAATTTGGTAGACCGACAATTTTAATGCTAAGAAAGGTCATACGACGCACGTCAAATTCTGTAACAAACTAAATTCCAGAGGAAGCGACAACCTAATTTGTTAATGTTCTTATTTAAGTTGAGATGTAATCGAATTCCCATAACACCTCAACCCGAACATCTTTAGTCGGAGGGGGGTCTTCGACGTAGAGATCCTACACACCACTATGCTCCCAAGAAGACGGTAAAAATCACATTCCCCACTTCAAATAATTGTAACATACAAGAAAAATGAGCAATGGCAGCTCAATGATAAGGACACGCGCCTCTTAACCGAGGAGTGCGGGTTCAAACCCGGGCACGTACCTCTGGATTTTTTAAATCTATGTACGTATTTATACCACTAGCTCGACGGTGAGGGAAAACATCGTGATGAAACCTGCAAATTCAAATTCAAACAACTTTGGATTTGTAACCATGATCTAAAAATTGTCTGGTTCCCCTATCTTAGGGTTACGAAGGTCAGATCGGCAGTCGCTTCAATGTAATTACCAGACTCGCTAAATCCTGGATCATGTTCTAAGCGGACCCCGACTAAGCAAGGGACATAACGCTAGGAGGATGATGTCAAGAAGACCGACAAATAGACAGACAGACAAAACGACACGTAATCGCACACTTGTTGTTATTGGGCTGTCGATCTCTCACGTCGATACGTGGGTCAAGTTCATGATCATGACTGGAGGATCTTATCGGTGTCGGCTGTGAGGTAATCTTCGGCTGACAGGCTGACTACAGGCTGAGCTGACATAACTTTGCAGATGGTAGAATTGGGAATCTATTTTGAAGAACGCCACAAATTCTAGCTGTTTGTGACTCAGCAAAAATGAGTCAATGCAAACGCAGTGAGCAAGTTGACTCATTGAGTTACTAAATATTGGATATAACACCCTGACACAGAACAAACACAAGTATTCTTTACACGAATGTTTGTCCTGGGTGGGGATCACAACTCTTGGCGCATGGGGCAGGGTCACTACCGAATGCGCCATCGAGCTTGTCAAAACTGGCGCATTAAATGATCCAAGCCACTACAACTACGCTCTTGAAGTAGATAAAACACCAGAATAACCAAAATAAAAGACGGTAACGTCTGAATACCTGCACTGCACTGCCGTAACTTCGTAATAGAAACTTGCAGTGATATGAAATTTCACGAAAGCAATATTCAAAGAAAAATCCCAGAGGAACGCTTGAACAAACTCTCGGGGTGGCTCCGGAACTGATTTCTCTATTCAGCTGTAACATTCCTCCGATAGAAATGCATGTAACAGTTAGATTTATCGGAAGTTTTATTGGATGCGATATTGCTCAGAATATATGACGTAAATTTAAAATTTAATATAAATTCTTTAGACTAAGGAATTACCTAACTCTAAACTAAGCTTGTGCTTTAGATAAAAGTTAACGGATAAACATTCTAAATACCTTTATAAACATTAATGACTTAAATACAAATGACAATGTTCATCACACGAAACATTTACCAAAACGGGATTTGAATCCACGACCTTTGGTTTCATGCCTAAGCTCTAGTCAGAACTAGTCAACCAATTGGCCTGTTAAAATTAAAGTAGGTATCAAGCTCAAACACTTGTATGACGAAATTAAACCTTAAGAAGTTATTAGAAATATCCAGACACTAGATTAATACCTACTATATGGGCTACAATATTTATTTATGCAGTGCATAGATAGAGTTCGTCTGAGCCATGGTCCTGGATTTCGCTAGTATTATATTGAAATGACTGTCACGATTCTTAGATAAGAGAATCAAATAAATTTGACACTCACACACAATTGTTAGTTGCATGTGCAGATTACCTATGATGTTTCCTTTACACAGATAAAAAAAATCTAGAATTAAGTACCAGGGTCTGAACCACACATCACATCTGAGCTGCTAGCCCTTATTCTTTGAGCTATCTCCGCTTTCAATGACACTCATCAACCGTAATAAATTCCAAAATGCATAATTGTACCTTTAACATCCCACATCACCAAAAAAATATAATTTTCAATATTATCAAAATAATTACACCCTCAATGAAGCATCGCCCAAATACCAACTACCAAATACGTCAAACAAAAGAGTTCAACCAAGAAGCGTAAGCCTTATACGACGCATTGTGTGTGGTCCGCCTTAAGCCTGCAAAACAAGCAGAATTAAGTTATTAACCAATGCAAATTAAGCTGATATGGTAATGAAAGTACTTACAACATGCGCGCGCGGCGATACTTCAATCACGACTTTGTTCACGGAACTAACACCACTATTCGTATGCGGCTTAAAGGTTAGATTTGTGTGCGGTGAGTACAGAATCGAGGATCTATTTGAATCGGAGATGTGGACCGTTACGTATGGTAATGCCAGGTTCAATTCACGATACAAACTTCTCGGGATAATCTGTCAAAGTCGAACATGTCTTTATCGTATAGCCGATAACATGCGGTTGAAAGTTTCCGCAGTCCGAGTGAGGAAATCGGACTTTGTAAGGTATCGACAGGGTGTTTTATCTTGTTGGGTATAATAATTTATAAAATAATTGCGTGTATTAACTTGATGCACAAATGGATCTGGTTGGTACGTCATCGAAACGTGGTTTTACAATGGAATTTAGATTAATGTCTTAATTATAAGCTCTTACAGCCTATTATTTGTTATTAATTGAAAGGCCCGTTGGTCGAGTGGTCAGAGACTGGCCACGAAACCAAAGGTTGCGGGTTCGAATCCCGCTAGAGGCAAATGTTTCGTGTGATGAACATGGACATTTGTGCTCGAGTCATGGATGTTTATAATATAAAACGTATTTAAGTATGTCTATCCGTTCACCTTGTATTCATAGCACAAGCTTACAAGCTTTGGAATTAGGGAAGTGGTGTGTCAGTCTGGAGATTTATTTTATTTTAGGTAAAATCAGTTGGCATTTGATTTCAAAATAAAACAACTGTTTATATAATTAACGTGGCTATTATTATTTTCAGTCTCTAACTGGCATTTATTATGATCTTGCATTTATATGTCCAAAAATCGAAGTAATAGGTTTATTCTAGTATTGATGGTTACGAGGTAAAACAAAAGTGGCAGCTTATAATCTGATGCAATTATTAACGTTAGTAAAAAGTTAATCCATCTGTGTGTAATAGAAATGTCCAAGCTTCTATACAAAAAAGCGGCCAAGTGAGAGTCGGACTAACACATGGCGAGTTTCGTTCACAAAATTGTTGTCAAGGAAATTGTTCCTTTTTTTATTGTTTGTTGTTGTTGAAAGGAAATTATGAAACTGAATATCGTAAATTTTTCAAATATGTTTGAGATTACCAAAAAAATTCAGAAAGGTGATTTATTTTGTCTTGCCACTTGATCTGATTTGAGTTAACAGCAAACCTTACTATAATTATAATTAAAAAAAATCGTAAATGACATATTTTAACACTCACAAGCAACAAATGAAGGCATATCTTTTGATTGCACTGAATTAGAAATACGTTTTTTCACAACTGCGAGATATTGGAAACTTGAATATTTTATATACATACACAACATAACCCGTAATACCCGAAGGGGTAGGCAGAGTAAAAGAGGAAGCAAGCTCCTAAACCAAAAACAAAACCGGGCTGGGTTAAATGGAAAATTGTGATCAATATTTTATATTAGTTTGATCTTAATAACAAAGAGATCTTATTTCTATAAGGGTTCCCCTTTTCTTTCAAGTTATGGAACCCTAAAAAAACTTATAAACGTGAGACATCCCGGGCTTTTCACATAAGACTCCCACAATTATGCCATTGACGTGCCGGAAACTCGAAAGTAGCTTGGCACGTCCGCACCCGATAAGTAATCACTCAAATTATCGCTCCGACGAAGAGTCTGACGCCAAAGATTCGAAGTAATCTCGCGACAATCCGCCGAGCGATTACGATGCTTCGGAAATACACTACTTATTGTAATTGCGAATTCTGTCGTTTTTGTTTGTCAATGAGACACATTCCTTGTCTAGACTCTGAACAAGAAAAACCCTTTCGAATAAAAAAAGAATTTTGGAAATCGGTTAACAATTCTCAGAGATATCGAGTATCATATATACAAAAAAAAATTCAGTCGAATTGAGAACCTCCTCCTTTTTTTTGAAGTCGGTAAAAAAAAAGACAAGCTATTCAACTCAGATTCAAATCAATATGTGATGTCGTCTGATATTTATTTCTTGAATTAGATTTAAGAAAATTTAGTTAAATGATGAATGAAGATAAACTAATGGCTGTAATAATTTGTGTCTTGGGCGTTGTAAGAATATACAGCCTGCTTTTACTATATTATATATTTAAAGTACCCCACCAGTTTAAACTCAACGGATAATTTGATCTATAAAAAAATCTCCATCTCTCATATGATCTACCTGCCTACAAGGTTCAAGAAATTCATATGTGACTGCGAGCAGACTCACATGTCCAGACAATTTCATAACTTAATTAAATAGTCTTTTTATCCACTAGTGTCACTTAAACTACTTATGTTTTTAAAATAAGGATCCCTCATAAAATAAGGTTTTATTAATTAGATTAGCCAACGCTAATCTAATTAATAAAACCTTATTTTATGAGGGATCCTTATCTTTAATCTTTCATCTAATATTTAATCTTTCATCTAATCTAATCTACTGGGTGTTGACCCTAATCTAATCTACTGGGTCAACACCCAGTAGATTAGATTAGATGAAAGATTTGATTGTTTGTTTGTTTGTATCGAATAGCCTCCGAAACCACTAGACCGATTTGAAAAATTCTTTCACCAATGGAAAGCTACTTTATCAGCAACTAACATAGACTATATTTTATCCCCGTATTTTTACGGGAACGGGAACTACGCGGGTGAAACCGTGGGGCGCTGATAGTGAATAATAATTTGGGACATAGTAATAAATGAAATAAATTAATTCTTCAGACTGACACACCAAGTCCCTAGTCCCAAACTAAGCTTATAAGCTTGTGCTATGGATACTAGGTGAACGGATAGATATACTTAAATACGTTTATAAACATCCATGACTCGAGTACAAATATCCATGTTCATTAATATGTGCCCCTAATGGGATTCGAAACGGCACGCTATGGTTTCGTGGCCAGGGACTAACCACTCGACCAACGGGCAAGTTAACAAATATTTAATGCTAATCAATTAATAAACTTGATAAGACTTCATACATAGAGTCCGTTTGAAACAAGTTTAGGCGTCAACTAAAGTTGACCTAGGCCAAAGCGATTCCTAGTATTACAAGTTATAAGGTATTCCGCGGTGAGAGGTATTGTGGAGGCAAATGTTTTAAGTATTGGGAACGGGCCTGAATATTCATGGCAGGCGGCGCAGGTATCTTCGGTAATTTCGTTGAATATGCATTGACGAATGCGCTTGCGCAATCACCACCTTCAATAAACCTGACATGGTAGTTTACGCCTTCACCTTAAATAGTTAGGGTTGGAAATTGCGTACGAGGAGAAGTTTAGTAGCATCTTATGTTAAAGTTGACGATCTAACTAAGAATAATTAATACTTTGAAGGATGTTGATTGAAAATTATTTATTATTCCTGGTAAACGTGCTCTGGCTTTAAATAGGACCTGATATAACTACAGTTAGAAAATACTAACTGTTTCTGAAGCCTAACAAGCATTATAGGAAATATTTTATTCAAATAATTGTTTTACGTAGCACATTATGATTAATTGGCTTGTCAATATGTTGGCGACGAGCTAGCGACTTGACACTATTTTTCGCAATTTTATGCCAACTAACTATACACAAGGCCGTTGTTCAAGTGGCAGAGACCCTGGCTACGAACCTAAAGCTTGCGGGTTCGAATCCTGCAAGGGACGTATAATTAACATCATCATTAATATTAATATTAATTTTAGTCTAGTTACTGGAAAACAACTGTTTTAGAGAATGTTGTGTATACCTATAATTGGCGATCATATTTAAACTGTAACCTCTGTTAAACTTTACTATGAATGTGTGTGTGTATTGCTGTAGGTGTACCATTTGTAATAAATAAATAAATAAATCATTTGTCCTCGAGTCATGGAAGTCTATAAAACGTATTGAAGTATTTCTATTCATTACCTAGTATCCAAACATACATGCTTAGTAAGGAACTAGCCAATTGGCGTGTCAGTCTGGTGGAGAATTTATAAATAGCAGCATCTATTGTAAATTTGTTGAGTATAGTGTCCAAAATAACTTACAAAGTAACTTCACGCCCCTTCCCTAGCGGGGTAGGCAGAGAGAACCGAACACCATATGGCACGGTCCTTACACATCTCACTCGCTTCTTTAACATTCATCATCCTTTTCATACAAGCTCTACGATTTTTGCAAAATATCTTACTGGAAATATATGGAAGAAGCTTAATACAACCAAAAACAAAAGTAAGTTTAAGTACTTAAACATATGATGTCGAGAACCCAAACCGCTGGGCTATCACCAAGCAGACCGCTGACAAGCGAAATATTGGAACGATCGTTCATGTCGAGTCTCCATATTCTGCTACAATGTATCGCGTCATGTTTCAATAATATGTTTGGAAGTGTATTTATATTCTTCTGGATGTACGTATGAAAATGCAGAAGAGATACGTTTTTGACGGCAATAATTTAAATTATCTTAGGGTATTTGTCCATTTAAATCTAAGATCGCTGTTGTGATCAGAAAAACGGTGACTTTGCTAACAGAGTCACTTGTAATATTCACAATTGATGTAATTTTTCTCATCTCGAACTGAATTGAAAAGCTTAACCTTAACCCTGGTGTTTTATACCTTCAAAATCGAGACTTTTGTGGTTGACCATTAAAATAAACCGAAAGTAAATCTTATTTTTTCAATTAATAATAATATTAATACTCAGAAGTAGGATCCGGCCGGAGTACTCCATCACACTATCATGTTAAAACGTCTCAAGGGGCCTCTACATGTTGGGCCGGTGCCCCCATGCAAGCCTTCCAAAGGATCGGTAAGGTAACACTGCCCGTGATATCCAAAAGGAGACAACAATAATAATCTTACTTGGCTTAGCCCGTAAGTAGTATAAAACACCAGCATTTTGCTGAGAAAAAAAATAATAAATCAGTTTATTGCTCAGAAATTACAAAATATTACTACTAAATGTTTAAATCATGTGTTCATGTCAATAAACAGAATTGAGGCGATCACCTTACGATATCAACTACAATCTTACCGATACCACTTAGATTAATTTTCGTCAATCATATACTTAATGATTAATACACTAGTAAAGTACCCTTTAGCTTTTATAATAATTTATAGTTTCTTTTATTATATAAAAATATTGTGTTTAAATAGTTTAACTATCTGAAAATTCCATAGTAATAAAAAAAAAATCACATCTCTGATCTTAATGAGCAATGATTTATAAGGCGTAGTCAACAAAAACTGAATAATTCCGCAATAAAGCAATAAAAAAAATTACAATCGCCGCACGATAATTGTCACCCCATTCCTTTACAGCTGTAATTTCGAGAAATTCGACCTCAAAATATTCAGTCACAATCACAACTGCATTATTATTTGCAGTTATTTTGAATAACCGCGAATTTGAACCGAGTGGGCGCTGCGATGGCTGACTTTCACAAAGACATTACATTCTATTATGTCTGCTTTCTTGTTATCGCGTGACGATTCTCATTCTAGTTGAATTACTGGAGAGAAACTGAAATTTAGCTGACGCTGTCACCGTAAACCTACTGACGGGATGCGGACTGATCGTAAAGATACTTGCTGACCGGACTATTGGTATGAGAGAGCTTTAGTGAGGTCGGGACTCTATTACGCAGTATACAGAAGTCGAAAATAACAAATATTTTCAAGAAAATGTGATGTTAGATGGCCATCTGAAAACATGTGTTTTAGGAGTACTTAGTACCCTTAGATGGTACCAAGTACTCTTAGTATTTATGGGAATACTCCAAGGGTTGGCATATTGCTTATAAATCACCCTTAGCCAAAAGAATATCTTAAGAAGCAACATCATAAAAAAAAAAATATTTGAACACGTAAGTTACACACATTGCCATCGCCATTCCATTAATGCTGTGTATCCAAATCCAATGCCCATTCTGACATTGAACTGTACTATTATATTCTATTCATAGAGCTGTCTTATCCCATTAAACTACAAAACGATCACAAATACAAGAACCATACATGGGGGTTTAATATAAGGGTATGGTGTTTCTCTAACCATATCCCTTCCCTGGTACAGGTTGCATAGGACAACATATATATGTTCCATGAGGTTATGCATCATATATGCCATGATCACCGTTGCCCTAGTACGCAAAACAATTTGAATCGCCTCTCCATAATAACCGGTAGCACAATTGATAATTCGAATCCGCCGCAAATTCCGCGGCCGATTCAAATCCGATACCGCATTACAGAATACCGCAGTACAAGCAACACTTACGAATCGCCAGCTCATTACCGAGTGGCGGCTGTGCGGTCCGCACTAATGTTATCACTGGCTGTTGTCGGCGACTCGGACATGATTTTGGTAAGACAGTGAGGTCTTTACAACCGGCTGAGGACGAATTAACTTAATTACCAACATTCTATATTTCAACCTATTTATACAAATTCCTATCTCCATCAATTTCAATTAATCAAAATAACATTAAAATATCCTGCATTAATAGGGATGTTAAAGTTCTATTTATCGTATTCTACTATTCTGCTTTACATATTAGTAAAGAATAGGTACTCTTTAACATTTTGAGTTCAAAAATTTATTAAGTAGGTTCTTAAATTTAAATTAAGGTCAATTAAAAACATTAACAATGCCACTTTGACTTACAATGTTAGTTGCTACGAGTAAATTCATTTCTATAAAAGCAAAATAAATAAACTTACAATACACTACTTACTTTAATTGCATCGTTAAACATATCAAGTTGTTACTACATTCCATACTGTTGTTGCCCAGTATACTGAACTCGAAATGAATCGATCGCAATTCGTCCCACAGATGCTTCGATATATTGAAAATATTATTTGGCCCGGACAGGATATTAGGGGAGAATAGGGAAACATCGACAGATACCGTGAGTGAGTGAGGGTGAGCTATATTCTACTAAATAGACTCATTTTACCCATGAACGGAGATGGTTATTATGCGTTAGAAAGAGTAGTAGTTTCTGTCCGTGTGCATATTAATATTTCGATTTACCTCTAACACGGTTTATTTATTATTTATATTTTGACTGGCTCGATGGCGCATTCGGTAGTGACCCTGCCCCATGCGCCAGGAGTTGTGAGTTCGATCCCCACCCAGGATAAATATTCGTGTGATGAATGCTTGTGTTTATTCTGTGTCAGGGTGTTAATATCCAATATTTAGTATATATTTGTAATACCACTGTTGATTCTGACACAAGTGCTACTTACCTCGGAGTCAGATCAATGTAATATAGTCGGATATTTATTTATTTGTATGTATAAAGACTTTTTGTAAATTATTTGGGATCCATTGGCGATGATTTCAGAAAAATTAAAAACCGCAAAAGGGTGCGTCCAATTTTTTTTCAAAATGTCAATTATATTTGATTACTGAATGTCCAACATTTATTTATTAATCAAATCTCATCTATCTCACGAAATTTTCTTTTTAGTAAGATAAATAAATGAATACTTACAATTAAAAAACCCAGAAAACTTTTTTAAACGAGCTTGAACTGATCCCACTCGCGTGTGAGCCAGCTATCCTTATCTATCTACCCACCACTAAACCAAGTACTCTATTAAATAATAAGACTCCTCACTCCCTCTGACCAGCTCATCTCTGCCCCTTGTTACCCTGCAAAGTGCTTATGTGGGTACCCGCATTAAATATGGAAACACATCTAAGTGGATATTCGAGTCGATTAATGTAACGGGAGTCCAAGCATTTTAGACACATACTTTTATAATAATCAAAACAAATTAATTTTGGAAGTAAGCCGTTTGAAGCCATTGATGAGTAGAATTGTTTAGATTTTTTGCTTTATAGCTGTTGGTTTTTCGTGCTTCTATGACAACTAAAAAAAATATATAAATATCAGACTACATCACATATGTATTTGGATCTGACTCCGAGATAAGTAGCTTAAGCACTTGCGTTACGGATATCAGAAACAGACTGGTATTACAAATAACTTAAATATTGGATATTAACATCCAGATACAGAAAAAACACAAGTATTCATCATACGAATATTTGTCCTGGGTGGGGATCGAATCCACAACTCTTGGCGCATGGGGCAGGGTCACTACCGAATGCGCCATCGAGTTAGTCCAAATCTTTTTCTATATGTTTACTTATTCCTTTATAATGTACTGCATAAGAAAATATAATATTTATTGAATAAGACACATGCATTGCTGAATAAATTGTTGCATTCGAGTGGTCTTACCTTCAAGATACCGTGATTATGTTAACTTTAAATCGATAGTACATACATAATTGACGACAAATTTTGAATTTGATATATGCATGATTAAGCTTATGTGTATAAGAGCGGTGGTAGCTCAATGGCAAGGACACGCGCCTCTTAACCGAGGAGTGCGGGTCCAAACCCGGGCACGTACCTCTGGATTTTCAAGTCTATGTACGTATTTATACCACTAGCTCGACGGTGAAGGAAAACATCGAGATGAAACCTGCAAATTCAATCAACTTTGGATTTGTAATCATGATTCAAAAAAAAAATTGTCTGGTTTCCCTATCTTAGGGTTACGAAGGTCAGATCAGCAGTCGCTTCGATGTAATTACCAGACTCGCCAAATCCTGGATCATGGTCTAAGCGGACCCCGTCTAAGCACGGGACATAACGCTAGGAATATGATGATAAGATTACCTATGTGTATAAATCAAATATAAATAAGACAAGTGAAAACTAGTAAAGTGATAATATTATTGTATTGACGATTTTCGGGTGGAAGAGTAAATATAATATACAATGTAAACCATACAAATACAAATTTCCCCGTTTTGGTAACCGTCTGTAGTTGTAGCTGTATAAACTATTTGCATGTCATGACACCTACATGCAATAGGTGGTAGTTTTATAAGTTGTTACTAGATGGCGGTACTTAAAACAGCATCGGCTAGTGTGCTAAATCGCGGTGACGAGATTTTTCTCCGAAACTACTTATAGGCTCAAGGACTTAGAAAATATATATACAATTTTGTCACCTATATTGGCTTTTATTTGAATCCCGAGTAGAAGTCCCATAAGTGCGCGCAAGTTCCGTGGTTTATTCAGTAGCTATAAATATGGACCGCAAACTTTCGTTCAATTACCCCGGACGTACAGTTTAAACACTTAACTCTCTTATTCGCGAACCTGGCTGAGATACAGCATCTGCGGAGTGAGATGACGGGGATGCGAGGCCAGTTATTATAAGTAAGTTACGAGGATTAAATGACCCGCTGGCTCTCAAGAGGTATTGTGTCTTCAAAGGATATTTTTTAACCATCTGTGTATTTTGAAGTAATACATATTAGTTTAGTACAAGTAATTCCTAATAGAAAAAAATCCTAATATTTGACCTGGTTTATTAATCTGCTTTGCTGGAAATGTTATTAAGTATTGTTTACGCTGCAGTAAACCGTTCTTTTTATATATTTATTTAGAGTGTAAATGTTATTTGGGGGAGGCCTTATGTCCTGAAATACGAAAAAAATCTATTTTAGCTTAGGCATCAGTCTATAATATCTATAATAATAATCGATACTTAATTGTCATTTTTGTAATGTAAAAAATACTACGTAATGTTTATTGTGGTAAGATTTTTTATTTTTTATTTATTTATTAACACATATTATATATTTTACATACATACTATCACGCATACAATATTTCAGTAATGCTAAGCAAGCTCTCTCTCAGCTCTCTGCTCCTTATCAGTGAAGTCCATAAACTACTATAAACTAAAATAAATGGGTAAGATGAAAAACTATGAAAAAGTGACAAATCACAATTACAAGCCCAATACCCAATACATCATTTTTCGTTCTTACGACGTGATAAGCAAAACAATTTTAATTTAACTTCAGATTAATATGGGACAATCCCAAACCAACAGAGGTCACCACTGTATCTATCATACCTACCTATTGCACTATCTATTGAAAGAGCACATTCCATCACAAATCAATAGCGGATTACCCTGACCATCTGTGACTACACTCTCAATTTCTTCAACATCGCTCGCGGCGCGACGCGCCCACCGGCGCGGCGCCTGCGCAGGCGACCGGCGATAAGCGCGATCCGAGCGATTAATGATTTAACAGTTACGAGTGCACACGTAACATCAATTATTTAGAAATGGAATGCAATTGATAACCTAGCCAAGTGGCAAGATCGTAATCATTAGATGTGATTGTTGATCTTTAAATGATATCTCCACCACCACCTACGTAACAAAGTACCTACGTAAAGTTTAGAGGCCTGTATAACATGTTATCGGTATCAGTATAACTGGTGGTAGTATTATTTCTTATCCGTTTTTTTTTATGTATATTGACTATTTATAAGTGCTTTCTTGAAGCCCATATAAATAAAGATATTTTGAATTGAATTAAATATTTGTTTGTAATTTTAATAGAAAAAAAATAAGAAAAACCATTTTGTTTTTCTACACAGGTAAGTATACTATTTTTGAGCTATCCTCTTGTCACTACTTTTTCACAAACATCTAATCCGGCGTAGTTTTATTTTTGAGTGAAAATGGTTAAAATCACTAGCTGCCCCTTTGACTGCCTACCACTTCGACGATTTCGGGCGTGACTATATTAATGTTTGTATGTGTATTATTTATATACTGAATATTATGATGTCGACAATACACCTGGTCCACTTTAACATCATCTTCTTTTAACTTGCACCCTAACTTACTTTCACATAAGATTTAGAGGTGCTTAACGTTTTTCCCAAAACCTGTACCTTTGTAAATAAGTCGTTAATCTCTGTTGTTTTTGTAAAAATATTCGCGTAAAATAAAACGCTGTCCAACATTACCTTAAAGGGTTGAGTTGGTCAAATAATGGGCCATTATGGCGGTCTCTTAAACCAACACTCGTCCTGCACACGGGACGGTAATAATTAAGCAATTTGGTTGATAATAATAATTTAAAGAAAGAAAGTCCTGCACATAACACCCTGACTGTAAGCGCCAACTGTAAGTTTCAAATCGAAGTTAAAGATAACCATTCAATTATATACATGCAACTTTTACTTTTTTAATGTCCGTAATTGTAGGGTGCAAAACTTCAAAGTGAAAAACTTGATGAAAAACGTTTTTGTTCGTCTGCAGTCACGGAGGTGGTTACGAAATGCAGCAATGGAATTTATTTTATTTTTCATCAGAAATTCACTTTATGTAATATCGGGATCGCATCTTCCGTTCTGTTGTTTTCATTACTATAAAACACATATTTATTTTTTAATTGACCTTTGAATTTTCAAATCATTATCAGGATTTTGGACTTACCAAGTCTGGTCAACGTAGGTATAGAAAATACCAGGTCTGACCTTTATGGTCTTTTACGTTATTGGATTCCTATTTATTGAAGTCCCTTAGAAGAAGATGCGACAAGAGATCATGGTCATTAAATATTAACATTAAACAAAGGAATCATCACATCCAAAGTATAATAATATAAATATCAGACTACATCACATAATATTGATTTGACTCCGGGGTAAGTAGTTTAAGCACTTGTGTTACGGATATCAGAAACAACAGTGGTATTACAAATATATACTTAAATATCCAATATTAACACCCAGACATAGAACAAACACAAGTATTCATCATACGAATGTTTATCCTGGGTGGGGATCGAACCCACAACTCTTGGCGCATGGGGCAGGGTCACTACCAAATGATAAAATCTATCAAACTAACATTAATCTGCTGGTTTTCATACGACATTTTCTATTCTCGCTAATCTTTATAACTTCAACAGATAAATCAACAAACATTTATTACATAGGTTATAGTATAGATTTTGGTGTAACTTTAAAATCTAAAAGTGCTCAGGCTAGAACCAAAACCTCGCCCATATCTCTCTCCCTTATTGTGCCACCCTTAACTTTAAAAACCCGCACTTATTATACCAATGTTTTTGACAAGAGCTCACTCCAGCTAATATTTCAGTCAAGCGAACTATCTCTTTGATTACATCCGGTGCCTCAAAGGCGCCGGCGCAGGGCAACCGAAACAGGTGGAAATGTCATCGCGCGACCTTTCGCCGTATCACCTGAACCCTATATTTTGGCGTGTTTAGGGCTGCCAACACGAATACGTTAAATTAAAACCTACTGGCAAAAGCGCCTCTTGTCCGGACAATGCAGGTTTTAAATTCAGTCCATGAAACGGTGGACATATTTTCGTGCACTATGAGTGAATTCGCAAGAGTGACGCTAGGTATTCTTAGGTACCAGGTTTGTAAAGTGTAATTAGGCTCGCCACGCTATCGCATTAGGTTAAGTTACCTGTAAGGATAGTTGTAAAAAATAATATATAAATAAATAATTAAAAAAGCCGAAATTAACACGCCTTTCATTTTCAAATGTTTGGCTGAGATGTATGTTCGTAGGTATTTTCTATATTCAAAACATTGTGAAATTAAAAAGAGAATTATTCATTACTGAATATGTATATGATAATATTGAATGTATCTGCCATATTTATCAAATAAACTTAAGCCGTAAAATATCAAGTTACCGTAGCTTAAAATCACACGTACTCGTTCAAGAAAGTAGCAATTTTACTTTTCTAAATATTTTATTGTAATATGTGTTGTACTTAATAAGATGAAAGAAAACTGATATTTCATTTTTTTTCTCAGCTTTCCTTTATCTATTTACTCTGATCCACTTATTTTGTTAACCGACTTAAAAAAAAGAGGAGGTTTTCAATTGTGAATGAATTTTTTTTATTGTTTGGGACCATATTTTTTTAATTTTTGACAGCTTCGCCAAGCGGCTTCTCGCGGTCATCCCTCTGGCAACCTACAAAAGTATCCAATTACTTTTAAGCCCTGTTTAATTTATATATATGTGCGTCATCGCCACCCCCCCCCCCGCGTCATATTTCAGCGCAACCCCTTTAATGGCAGTCGTGAAGTTCACGCGATGTCCGGAGCCGAAATAACAGCAAATCCGAGTCCGACACATTCGTCCTAATCTAAATTAAGTAACAACACCGCCCGCTAAGCCGGATTTGAATATTTTTAACATCGTAAAGCTGAGGTTTTCATAGCAATAACAGCTTTGTATAAAATTATAGAGGAGTTATTCTATTTCGGGAAAACATAACGAACGCGGCATTTTTTTGTGACGAATGGAATTCGCTAAAGCGTTCTGTTCACAGGAAAAAGGACTTAGCCGTATATTTTAATTAAGTACGGCTTGATTAAGGTTTAACAATGTGTTGTGTTTTGTTACATCTCACAAAATACTTTCCATTGCAAAAACAATAAGAAATTGACGATTATTACCACATGATTCAGTAAAAAGACCAGTTTATATTAATATATGTATGGAAAAATTACCAGCCGACATGTTTGTCGCATGTTAGTCCGGAACTTAAAAAGAATTTGCCAACTGTGTTTCTTGCCTAGCATGTCGTAAATGGGCGACTAATGGTATATCAAGTTTTGAGTATATGATTGCGTAGGCGACGAGATAGGCACTTGTCACTACTTATTCAACATTTTCCATCTAACCCAGTCCATCGTCCCATGTTTTGTTTTTGGCTGAATGTGGTTATAGGGGCCTGCTGCCTCTTTGACTCTGCTTATCCCATCGGGGATTATGGGCGTGATGTTATATATGTATGAATGAAAAAAAAACTTATACTGTATTTTTCTAAAAATAAACTTGTGTCCCCTGAAAGTGTAGATACTAAAATACACTATAGAGTGGAAACGCCGCTAAATGCTACACTGCAAGTCACTTTGTCCAGTTTACGGCACCGGCTATTATCGAGTAAGTGCCGCAAGCGTAATGCCCGCGCGATGGTGTTGCGTTGTTCCTCGCAATATTTTGATATTCCTGCTTATTTTGATATTCCTGCTTTATGGTGTGTGTGACCGGGAAATATTTTCCTTTGTATAAAAGCTGCTGAATTGATGACAAAATAGTAAAAAAATGTTAACTAATTGTTTATCGTAGAATGAATTTAAGAGCGGATGAGGAGTAAAACAATAATACGTTTGTTGTATATATACTGTCATAGTCGTTTAATATATATTTTTAGAATTAGGTTAACTAATTTATTTAGAACTAGCAAAGCCCCGCGGTTTACCCGCATAGCTCCCTTTCCCGTGGGAATATTGGGACAAAATATAGCCTATTAATATAAAGCCTATGTCACCCACAAATAATGTGATCCAGAGATTCTACAAACCTCACAAACATACAAACTTTACCTCTTTATAAATAATTTCACCCGCATAGTTCTCGTTCCTATAGGAATATGGGGATAAAATATATCTTACTTCCGGATATTGTAGCTTTCCAATGGTGAAATAATTTTTGAAATCGGCACAGTAGTTGTTGAGTTTATTCATTACAAACATACTCACACACACAAAAATACAAATCTTTCCTCTTTATATTATTAGTATTGATTACTTATAGGCTATTTCCATTGGAAATTGTATGGAAAATATCACAGTTCCTAGCCAATAAAGCAGTAACAACAGCAGCCCTTAGTAAATATGCGTCATTTAAGATGATTCATTCCGGGTCGATTGATGGAGCCATTACAGACGGAATAAGTACGATGATTAGCGAATTTCCAGGCCGAGGTGCCGCCACGCTATCATTTCGTATATCGGTCACTGTATTTTGCGAATCGGTTCCGCGAATTTCTCTTTCGGGTCTGTAGGATGTGTTGTTAGCGGGCATGTGAAGGATTTTGGTTATTTTCCGATATATATAGGTTTCTTAAAGCAAAATTTTTGCTTTTACTTTCAAACGGTATGAAAACTGTCATATATAATGTTACTTTGACAGGCCCGTTGGTCGAGGGGTTAGAGACCCTGGCCACGAAACCGAAGGTCGCGGGTTCGAATCCCGCTAGGGGCAACTATTGCGTGTGATGAACATGAACATTTGTACTCGAGTCAAAGATGATTATAAACGTATTTCAGTATGTCTATCCGTTCACCTAGTATCCATAGCACAAGCGTAAGCTTAGTTTGGAACTAGAGAATTGGTGTCTGGAAAAATTATTAACGAGAATCCCAAATAATGTTGATAGCTAAAAACATTTCTTTAAGAGATGATTGAAGAACATTTTTCTTTCACCCCCCATATAAACGCAATCCGTTCTAAAGTATCCCATCCTTTATGTTAATCAAGTAGTGCGTTAACGGCGATGAGGACGCAACGAGCTCATGAACAGCTGAGATTGAGCCTCCGAGGGGAAATTACTAATTCCCTCTCAAAATGGGTTGCCTATTATGTGACGAAATGTTTGGCAGAGGAATGAATGAAGCAGTGGATTGAAGACATCTCTTGTCAGTCACCTGCGGTAAATTACTAATAGATATACGTAAATTATGTTGGATCTTAATTAACGTATGCCCTGTTGATTTCATAGTTTAATTATTGAATTAAAATCCATCACTACTTTACAGTAAATTATGTCACTAGGAAAAATAAAATACTGCGTATACGTTTTCGTTATCATTTCAAATTATTACATACTAGCAGCGCCCCGGGGTGTCACCTGCGTAGTTCGCGTTCCCGTGGGAATACAAGGATAAAATATAGCCTTTGTTAATCGCTGATAAAATAGCTTTGGTGAAAGAATTTTTCAAATCGGTCCACTAGTTTTGGAGCCTATTGAATGCAAAGAAACAATCAAATCTTTCTTCTTTATACTCGTATATATGTATATATATATATACGAGTTAGGAGTCATAAAAACCGTAGAGCTTGTATGAAAAGGTTCATGAATGTTGAAAAGAATATATAAGTAATTGAGCAAGTTATAACTTTCTGAATTTACTAAATAGATAGAGAAATTTGACAGGTAGATTAATGTCACAATATATAGCGCTATTCGAATCTCCACGAAAATTCATTATTAGGAGAGAGATACGCTTTTATTTAATTTGTTTTTGCCACTTTTGGTAAAAAAAAATACATATTTTTCAAATCAAAACACACTTCGAAAGACAATGACTAATAGCACAGTGAAATATTCACATTTTTCGGAAAATACTTTACCTTTGTTTCTGCCTTAAAACCTCTATTTACCTACAAGCAATCCCGAACAAAAGCTAATGAAAATATTTTCCTCCATTTTCGTTCAAAAACACCGAGTAAAAGTCCTTCGCTCAAGAACCTACTGAATGCATAATTTCCCGGCTGAGTCAGTGATTTCGCAACGAGAATAACAAATGTACTACGCTCTCCTACCTGCTTGTGTATTCGGCTTAATGCTCGTGAATCATCAATTAACACTAGTTTCATCTTGTTGATTCACCGCCATTGACGATGTAACCAATAGAGTTCCAGTGTGATTAAGTTTGTTTGATAGTAGTTCTTCTAGAAAGACATTGCAGTCCCAAGGCTCTGATTATATTTGAAATCTTTTCAAATTAAGAAAAATGTATAAGTTGTCGATCAATTCGATCGAAGAGAGCAACACAAAATTTTATCATGGTTTCTCATGATGCAATTTGATTTCAAATCATTAAATTAAATTAATCGAGATGAGATAAGGTTTTTACTTTACCCGTTTAATTATAATAGGTGAAATATTATTAAAAGGGTTGAGTTAATCAAATGTTTCATTAAGTTTTTGGGTCAAGAATACAGCATAATATATATATGGTCGAGAATTTATAATCTGACTTTTTGTTAGTGACATACCACTAACATGTCCCATTACTACTCCACAGGCTAATTGCTCCATGTTCACCGGTGACGTCATTCGTTGGACGTGCACCACTCCCCGTAGATTTACCCAAGTTAGGAGTCCCTCGTACCTCCTTCCTCTTGTTATTGTTGAGTCAGTACAGTTGAATCGTGTCTTACACTAAATCAGCGGTGAATTCATTCATTTAATGTTGATTCTGTGTTTTTTTAATTAATAGCATACATTTATACATACATACAAACATACATATTATTATTTAGCCGGCCCAAAGAGCAATAAAGCCCCTTAAACCTCATTAAGTCAAAATATTAAGTTTACTTGGGTCACTTGGATCAAATTGGGATGTGGCTGGCTTATTGCCTACATTATTTTGACCGGATTTTGACTGGCTCGATGACGCATTCGGTAGTGACCCTGCCCCATACGCCAAGAGTTGTGGGTTCGATCCCCACCCAGGACAAATATTCGTATGATGAATACTTGTGTTTGTTTGTGTTGTTGATGTTAATATCCAATATTTATGTATATATTTGTAATACCACTGTTGATTCTGATATCTGTAACACAAGTGCCTAAGCTACTTACCTCGGAGTCAGATCAATGTATGTGATGTTGTCGGATATTTATTATTTATTTATTATTATTATCATCATACCTATATATTATAAAGAGGAAATATTTTTTTGCTTGTTTAAATTGAATAGGCTCCGAAAGTACTGCTCTGATTTGAAAAATCTTTTTACCAATGGAAAGCTACTTTATCAGCGAGTAATATAGGCTGTATTTTATTTCCGTATTCCCACGGAAACGCGAACTACGCGGGTATAACGCTGGCAGTCAATCATAAACTCAATAAACCAATAGACGCCTTTTACGACTTATAAAGCAGGAAAAATAAATGTTACAGTGATGATAAATAGATAAAAGAACTTTCTCTGTTTATTATGTTGTTTTTCTATGAAGAAAGCAATATATTGTCGAGGCGACAATCATTTTCCATCGATGACGCAACGGCTCGATCAATTGCCTACTTTCTTCTTTGCGTAACGTTCGTCGGTTCGATTTATTATTCACAGCACTTGTCGATTCGTCTCTGAATAAGTAACGACTTCACTGCGACATTGTTTTCACTGTACTTTAGCCCAAAGCAGGAAGATTCTGAATGAAATTGATGACTCAAATGATAAAAGGCTAGATAACACGACTAATCGTTTTACATCTTTCATATCTGCTCACCTACCACGACCAGATTGGTCGTGTTTTAACAAAAGGTGATGTTAGGAGTCGTAAAAACCGTAGAGCTTGTATGAAAAGGTTCATGAATGTTGAAGAGGCGAGTGAGGTGTGTAAGGATCGTGCCATATGGCGTTCGGTTCTCTCTACCTACTCCGCTAGGGAAGTGGCGTGAAGTTTAGTTAGTTAGTTAAATAGAATGTTATGCTTCCAATGACTTTCCGTAAATAAGAAACACATTTTAGCAAACTAAAACAATACATTTTTAAACGTTTTTATAGCAATAAAATCGAAATGATATTTCAAATTACTAAATCTATTATCTCTTAGATAATCTATACTTATGATAAATCTGTAGAGAGGTCAATTCTGTACATGAAATATATTTTCAAAATAACTATCAGGGGGTGATTAGTGATCGATACTGATGCCAAAAATGCAATCAGTAAAATTTTTGTCTGTCTGTCTGTCTGTCTGTATCCTTCCTTATAGAAACAAAAACTACTCGACGGATTTTAACAAAACTTGGTACAATTATTCTTTATACTCCTGGGCAGGTTATAGTATACTTTTCATCACGCTACAATCAATAGGAGCAGAGCAGTTAAGGGAAATGTTGGGAAAACGGGAGAAGTTACTCCATTTTTTAAGCTTCCGTCGCGTGTGCAGCCTTAATGGTTAAAGTTACATAGAAATCATGTATGACGGAAATAGTCTTTATAATATTAACCATAAATGCGGGTAACACCGCTGGCACAGCTAGTAATAAATAAATAAATAAATAATAAATAAGCTAGTTTGATGTAGGTACCCTAATGGTAACGTTGGGAGAGTTTTATACCGTTAAGTATAATATATTATATGTAAAAATCAGGTAGGTTTCCAGACAGGTTCTCATCGAACCGAATCCATCAACTTCAAGGACGTTGTACTCAGACGACGAAAGCGCTATTTATTTTCCTGAGCTCTTTGGAAGTAGCATTTGAATTGAAATCACTGGTAGTATTTTAAATGTGAAAATGTATATGTTTGTGAGTTAATATAGATTGTTACTCGAATCAAGCAAAAACGACTGATCGAATTGAGATCGAAGGCATTGAAGACTGGATACACCAATTCCCTAGTTTTAAATTAAACTTAAAGCTTGTCCTATGTATACTAGGTAAACATGTTCATCACACGAAACAAATGTCCATCCTTGAGGTCGTGGCCAGGGTCTCTGACCACTCGACCAACGGGCCTGTCAAAATATGTAGGTATAGCTTATTGTAAGGATACTGTTTATTTCGGGAAATTCATAAATTCCACAGATCCCACTCTCTGTAACCGATCCCAAATTGCATGGGAGTGCCTTATCTTAATTTACTAAATTAATATGAACAGCAACTGATCACTCAAAGTTAGCATTAACTGATTAACACTGGCTTTTTTGTCTGTTAACACTGGTTCTAATCATATACAATGCAGGGGTACCAATTCTCTAGGTGTAGTAACAACACTAGAATCTTGGAAGGATCAAAACTCACTAGTTTAGAAATTCCAGTGACTGACACCGTAGACTGCATATGCTTACCTGTAACAAATAAACCAAAGGAATTAGCTAAACATGAAATGATTATCAACATCCAACCCAGCCCACTGTCACATGTTGGTCTTGGACTTGAAAATAATGTGCCAACTGTGGATCTTGCCTAGCATGTCGTAAAAGGCGACAAATTGTATCGGGTTTTGGGTGTGTGATTGTGTAGGCGACAGGTTAGCCGCTTGTAGTGACATGCGGCTAACCTGTCACTGCTTTTTCTCAATTTTCCATCTAACCCAGCCCGGATTTATTTTTGGCTGAATGTAGCTGAAGGGGCCTGCTGCCCTTTTGACTCTGCCTACCCCTTCGGGGATTATGGACGTGATGTTATATATGTATGTGTATGAAATGATTTTTCAAAAATAAGTTCTAATTGAAGCCGCGCAAAAGTCGAGCAGGTATCTAAGCATTTTCAATTTACAATAACCACACAAAAAGAAGAGCGTAAGTTATAAAATAACAATTTACGCGTTCGTTAGCTCGTCATCCATCTCGCCAGACCGACCTGCCCCGAGCGACGCCGCGGGCTGTTAATATATAACCGAGCGCTAAACAATATCGCATTCACAAATGCATGATATGATAGGGATGTACCGAGGTGACTTTATCGGAACCGGAACTTAAAATTTTGAATTATAGGATTCAGTACCGAAATCGGACGTGGGAAAAGAACAGAGTTAAGATAGTAGACAATATAGATAATAAACATATGTAGGCCATTGATATAGTTTGGTTGATTCAAAATATTAAATGACTTTTTTTGCATTATAATAAATTTTGGTACTACTGTCAGAAACCCTAGAATGTAATAGCAGCAAATATTACTTCCTATAAATAAGGAATCTACGGAGCTTTATTTCATCTAGTCTATTCCTTAGCTATCCTGATATTTCTTATAACTTCCGATTCAATATTTCCGAAGCAAATACTCCAATCGGAAGTATTAAATTTATCCGAACATCCGACCTTTCGGATCCGGAATCTTTTCCGTAACATCCTTAGTGCCCACTTAACGCCTTTCTCAATAGGATTAATTGGTGTGATTCCCAGTTCAACTAGGGTCATGTTTCAAATATAACCAGCCACATTCCGAGATGAGAGAGACAAAAGATCGGAGAGATAAGACTGACGTTTGTATGAGGTCTTTATTAGTGTAATCAACTCCGTGTCGTTGCGTAACGTTCAACAACTGAGTGGCCATCGATAAGTACGATCGAGGCAACTACCGCTTATGATGGTGAAGACACTTTCAAGTGTCGTGCTGTAATATTTTTATCTGCCGATCGCAGAAACAAGTGTTTTCTTAACTTAACATGGGTAATTATTGTATGTTAGATAAGGTTCTGTTTCGGAACTTTCGATTCTTTGGATTTATATTTATTTTCTTAAATAAAGGAAATTATCATACCGTCATCGTCATCTTCCTGTTCCGAAATATGTATAGGCAAGGTAATGGCTTACTTTTTATCTACAGTAAAGTTTTTATCTAGATTAAAGTAAAACTTATTACTTACTTAACTTAAAATCTAAACGGTAGTTTGTTTTTATAAAGGAAATACATTAATGTGTAAGAACTCAAATTATGATTTTAGTTTGATCCAAGGAAATGAGATTTTTCAATTAACATAGAAGAGGTGGCCTAATAAGGTAGTAAAATATACATTTATTACAAAGTACTAAACGGAAACAAAGATAATGTAATAAAATAAAAAAATTAAACAACGGTCTGTAAACAGTTTAAACCTAGCAAAAAGCATATATCTACTTTGCGAAATTTTTACAACTACTTACTTTTTAACTTCACAATTTTAATTAATATTTTACTTCTAGCAGAAAGTCCAAAAACAGACATGTCTTGCCAATGATAAGGTACTACATACACACATACCATTACGGAGGCTATCCCCGAAAGGCTGAACAGGCCCTAAGGCGCAAAAAGCTCCTTAAAGTACATTAAGAAAAAAAAATAGTCGTGGAAAAAGGCTAGGTCATCGCCTATAAACTCAGAAACCCAATAAACTATAAACAAAAAACAAACGTCACGCCCGCAATCCCCGAAGGGGTAGGCAGAGTCAAAGGGGCAACAATTAGCCAAAAACAAAACTAGCCAGGTCTAGATGGAAAATTGTGAAAAAGTAGTGCAAGTGGCTAGCTTGTGTAGGCAACGACACAATCATATACCCAAAACCCCATATACCATATGCTTTTTACAACATGCTAGGGATGGAACACAGTTGGCACATTCCTTTTAAGTCCCAGACCAACATGAGACATAAGAAAACTATATTTATAATCTATTTATACTTTATTTAAAGGGTTACGATTACGACACCTTAAAATAAAAAAAAAAATAATGAAATGCGTAGGCGTGTAAATAAATCCATTGCATCTAGAAAGAAAATATTCTTAAAACTTTTTAATTACTCTGTTAATTACATCAGATTATGGATTACCGTGAAAGTATTATGGAATCTAAACATGACACCGACAGTGTTAAATTGAGATCTCTTGAAGATAAAACGAAGGGTGTTGAAATTTCCTATGTTAATGAAATTGTATACTTCTATAAATATCTCTCAAATTATTTTTGAAAGAAAAGATACAATCAAACTTAAACCCTGTCTCTAATTCCATCTGTCTCATCTTTAAATATTTTTAAGTGCCACGCAAAACTCATGAATCAATTGTAATCAAATCAAAAGTCCTTGCATAATAACTAATTTTATTGTTAGTTCTAATAGAACCCAGACAAATGTATTGGATAAAAGAAAAAGTCGTTGTTATAATATGTATTGAACCTCTTCGTATTCTTTATCAATACGGGCTTTTACCAATTGTCATTTATTAACATAGAAGACTCTAACTAAACAATGACAACAGTCGACATTCTGTTTAAGCAACATTCTGCAGAAATAATTAAAATATATTTAAGTTTCATTCACATTTGCTTTTGACTGCCTCGAATATAATGACGAAACAGGTATGTGAGACAAAACAAAGGATATTGAAAAACGTTCTTAACCTTTCAACGCAATTAAAACCTTATTGCCCAAACATAAATATGGCTGACAAAATTAAAATTCAATTCTGTTATTTATATAATAAGTATACCAGTAATGTCATAAGTGGTATTTAATTTAAAGACAAGTTTGCTAATCATTAATCGTCTCTATTTGTCATTCCAGTCACTTCGGCATTTACAAGCGAGGACCTTTTTTCACTGACCGAATCCTTGGTATCGTTGCGACAGAGGGCACGTCTACACTCTTAATGGTCATTCAATGGCTATACAAACACTCATTCACATTCTATCGACAGCCAATACCAGCAGGTTTCATGAAAAGAATTCTGATTTGGTGTGTTGAAATGGACAAGAATGGAGTTACGAATGTGGGCAAATGTAGTTTGTGTGGCTATTGTGCCATTGATGAGTTCTGGGAAGGTATATAATTAATAGATGTATAAGATCTGCAATGGTTATATCAGATTATGGTTATGAATTATTTAATGTTTTTTAGACTAAATTGTTACCAACTGGCCGCAAGGTCTGTTTCAACCTCTTTTGATACCTTTTTATTTTATACTTCTTTTTTACATTGACAATTTCTTGTTCTGTCATATGAATGCTGTATTGAATAGAAAACAATAGAATAGAATAAATGTTTATTTGGCACATTACAAAATTTGCTTACAAACTAAAACTATAACTAGACTAAACTATTGGCTTGTGCTACGTATTTCTTTACTCCATATTATTTCTTTAATTATATAAATTCCATTCTTTTCAAAGCCCTTTATTTCCTTATTCCCTTCCACTCTTTTACTTCGTAACATAAATAATGCAACCATTGGTCTTAATACTATTTAGGTAAAGTATTATTAAAATTATCGCTCAATAATCAAGGGAACACTAAAATTCGCCACAGCTCACTTTGAGATTTTATTAGAAAACTTAATATGAGATAAATTATATATTAGGAGGTTGCAATAAATATTAAAGCTATTTTAATGTCCAATCAGATCGAGACGATTACAATTCTGCCATTGAAATCCTTGATCTTAATGCATTGTATAACTAACTAGGAATAGCGAAATGATGAATAGCTTGCTGCCAAAGTTCCAGCTCCGAATGTCCGATAGCCAATTGGAGCATCAATCTACAAGCAAGCGGTAACGACGGCCATCCATCACGCGGGCGACGTGTCGGGACGTCGCTGAACAATGGGACAACACTCAACAGTGCTTTGCGGATTAGCAAGTGAGTTGTGTGCCTGGTGGGGCTTTAGATCGTATAATGCGACAAAATTATATATACACTCGACAGCACGTACATGTACCGGTCTTGTATAACAATGTATGTCGTTTAAGCACATTTTTTTTATTGAAATAACCTACTAATAGATATCCATTTTTTTTACATCAACTGGGACGTATATCATACTAGCTTTTTCCTGCAACACCGCCCGCGTGGTACTGGGTCTGATACGTAGAGAGTCCAGATTATATTATATATCTGTATCAAGTTCTACTCCGACCCCCGTTCCTGTGTGGTTAAGTGAAAAATATTGACCCGTTAAAATATTCCCATTTGTAAGTAGTAAGATAACTAACCAACTAAACTTCACTCCATTTCCCTAGCGGGGTAGGCAGAGGGAACCAAATGCCATATGGCACGATCCTTACACACCTCACTCGCCTCTTCAACATTCACGATCCTTTTCATACAAGCTCTACGGTTTTTATGACTCCTAACATCACCTTCTGTTAATACACGACCAATTTGGTCGTGGTAGGTGAGCCTGGGCCTTCCGCGGCTCTTACATCCTTCCATTTTCGCATTGTATATCTGTTTAGTCAAGAAATATAACGTTCTCTGTATACATCCCCTGATTTATATCTACCCCGTAGGTTTTCACGGCGATTACGTGATGTGTATACGTGAACCCATCTACTCATATGTCATGTCTCGGATTTAGCTTCGAGGACGATCCCCGTCCCCCTACTGATATGCCGTCCTCGGAAATCCATCGGTTCCGCAACGAATACCGAACGCGCGCTATGCTACCGGCTTCCGACTGCGCGCGCGCACGAGTCATGAGCGCAAGCGGTTGGCGATCCACACGTAATCTATAATATATTAATGAATCGCTGAATGTGTTGCTAAGCGCAAATCTCGAGAACAGCTGATACGATTTCGTTAATTCTTTTTTAGTTGTGTTTGTTATTAACAGGTTCATAAGAAAGAAAAAAAAACGTTGCACGGAAAAAAAATGGAATATTGAAGTTACGAAGTTACAACGTGCGCCGGGTCAACTAGTATTTTATGTTTTTACAAAAATTTTAGATGTGCATCACCAAATTCACTCTGTATGTTATTAAAAAAGACCGATTGTGATGGAATTCGGTATGCCAACAGTTTGGAACATAAAAAGGAGTCCCCGTAACAAAACGAATTGTCAGCGGGCGGAACTGGGGATTCAAACTAGTTTCTCGTATATATTTTGAATGTTTTATTTGTATATAGGCTTGTTGTTTATGTGTTTAGATGAACAACACTTAGTTAACCCTACTTCATTGGATGTTATGTCATACTATGCTAGTAAATAAAATAATGCGTGGTTAGTGATTAGTCCCATGTTAATCTGGGACTTAAAAATAATGTGCCAACTGTGTTTCTTGCCTATCATGTCGTAAAAGGCGACTAATGCTATATCGGATTTTGGGTATGTGATTGTGTAGGCGACAAGCTAGCCACTTGTCATTACTTTTTCACAATTTTCTATCTTTTCTATCAATATTCTATCAGCTATCGCTGGTCGCTTTTAACTCGACTGCTCCGACAGTAGGGCAGACCGCAGGCGCGGTCCTGCGGCCGCGGTAATGGACAGCGCGCAATTACTCGTGGTGACAACTGTTGCGCGGACTATATGCATTTAGAGTTAACTGACAAGATGGTATTTTGGGTTTAGGAATACCAGCTTTAAATAAAATGAAACTAAATCAATATTAACACATATGTACATTGACCTGAGTCCAGACTATATAACTTAATCACTTGTACAATAAAAATGGCTGAACCTTGAGTATTGTGGCCATACGCAGATATTATGTTTTGCCATGGAAATCATAGATGAAATTCATTTGGTATATTCAATATAAGCTTTAGTAAAATACTGTCTGTTCAAGTCTAAAGCAATCAATCTGGTCAAACGTTTGACGAGACACATTTCATAGCAATTGGTAGCGATTTAGGCGTCAAAATTCAATAAATAGTCAGTTATTTTCGGATTTAAACATAAGAAGGGGATAAGGGTCAGTGATGTGTAACTAATTTAAATTTAAAACCAAACATTTACAAACATCACCATTTCGAAATCTGCAAAATTTATTTGCGTTCCCACGAACCACAAGGAAACGAGGAAGAGCTAACCATTGGAGGCTATTTATTACCGCTCAAATTTGCGGCAGCTTGTTTTTAACAGTCAGTCTAATTATGATAATTGTGGAGGCGTTCTGCCGAAGCCATGAATCACACCATGCCGTCATGGTGGGTCATGCGCCAATTATCGGGTCTAGTGCTCAATCATCAATTATCTTGTTTGTTGAGTAGGAAAAGCTGTGAGCATAACACTTACTCGTAGATATTGTGTTAATTGCAACGGACTCTGTCGGCCTCATGAAGTCATTGGAGATGTTGAACAAACTTACATATTTATATTTTTATATATATTACAAAATTAAAATTTCTTAATTTAAGATGTAGGCCTCAAAAAAGTACTCACTTATAAATCGACAATTTGACAAAAATCTGTAGTGCAATGTGAATGTACCACCAGTTAGGAATACTGATTCTACCGAGAAAAAACCGGCAAGAAACTCGGTAGTTACTCTTTTTAGCGTCAAAATATACATGAGTAATATACACTCTTTTTTAGTTCTAAACCAACAATATACAATCAATGACTGCGGGAGATGACATAATATGATTACAATAAAAGTGTAAGATTAACCAGAGCAGACCAGTCCCCAAAGGTGGCACCACCAGCATGACGTATTCGTCATGCTTGTGCACGTGTGCCATCGTTTCACTCAATCATATCAGAGGGAATGTAACGGCCCGTCACATAACGCCACTACTCCAGAAAAAACTAAGTTCTTGTTTGTCTAGCATGTCATAAAACGTGACTAATGGTGCAGTGATATTGGATTTGTGATTATATAGGTTATACCCACTTATCACTATTTATCCATAAGTATCACGTTATCCAGCTCAATGTGACAGTGTAGGCGACACGTTAGCCACCTGTCAATAATATGTAGTTTACAATTTTCCATCTTACTCAGCTCAATTTTATTTTGGCCAAAAGTAATTCAGGGCGTTTGCTACTTCTAGTCCTCTGCCTGCCTCTTCGGAGATCGCGTAGTACATGAATGTGTCAAAATTTATACTGCATATTAAGTGAATATTTTCAAATGTTTCATAACATTCGTTTTTAATATAATGCGCGTTTAAAATAGCACGCGAATATGTACTCGGTATCGGAGATATTTCATTAGTAAATACTCGCCGGAGAACGGAATGGAATCAGAGAGCGCGATGTATGTGAGCTGGAATGCGTTGCATTTCACGTATTATGCTCTTTGGGTGAGCATTCGCTACTTTGAGAGGAGGAATGATGCAGCATTCTGCGCAATATAAAAAAAAGCTCTTGACTAATATTTTAAGAGTATAAATACGAATACGAAAGTGGGTTCGCTACGTTTTAAATACTCAAAACGATGATGCTTACGTTTTGAGTAGTCATAAAATGTTGTATACCTTTATCAGGGTATAGTATATCATACCTTTTACCGAAATAAATGTGTTGTTTCTGAATGATTGATAAATAATTGATAATAATAGCTTAAACTGACAAAATCGTATATTCTCACGAGTAAAGTGGCAAAAAAGAGTACTTTCCTGAGTAGACAATCCTTGGAGGCTAAAATGAAAAAAAAATATATCACCAGCTTGAAGGATCTTCTATATTAGTATAAACATGTACGTTTAAAAAAATGAATAAATATTCTTTTGATAGTCGAAAGACGCACGTCTCCTCCGGGACCCGCGCTAAGAATGACTGACAAAGTGATTTGAAAGCTCTGCCTTCATCATTTTCGCTCGTCCGAATAATTTAATTTGATATCTGTTTTGACAGAAATTTATGTTGCGGTTGGGCTTATGATCCCATTTGCTCAGAAAATCCTGATGTAGTATAGTATATTCTTGTTGAACAAGCTATAACTTTAAAATTTAATATCGATAGCAAACGTTTTGCGCATTACTGTATGAGCAAAAATTTTGGGTATCGGTGTTAGTATGTAGTATGTTACCCGGACTATATAATGAATACATCAACTGAGAGACATCGAAGGAACTTTAATGTCTTGAAATATGATTAAAGTTCTACGATTAGAATTTATGAATATAATTATAAATCAAGCAATTGAGGTGTGTAATGGTGCACCTATGGAGACCTCAGGAGGTATAAAGTCAGTTAGTAAAAATATAATTATTGGTTAACCTTTGACGTCCCGTCGTCGCGATATCCGGTCCATAACAATTGAAAATCAATTGTGTCTGGAATCTCGGTACTCAAAGCATTAAATGAGCTACGTCGGAACATTTATAAATACAAACATATTCTGCTAAAATAATAGGTAATTCTTGTGTCTTGGCTGTACTTAAACAAAAAGCTCGTACAGACCTCTTCTCTGAGCTCGACTATGTCTCGTAACCCCGGATCAAACAGTAAAATATTAAGCACACGACAAATAAACAGTCAAGTACGAGTGACCCGGCCGTAAACCACTCGCTATCTGAGTCCGGGCCATCAAAGCGAGGCAGTAAAGCGGCTAGCTTAGTAGCCGACAGATAACAGCGCCATGGGAGCAGTTTATGACGACCAAGATACATTTGAATACGTAGGAGGTAATCGCGTTTCCATGACTTTTGGTGGAGCCAATTTTGCTTGGATGCATAATATTGACTAGCTCTTGCTGACGCCTTCGACAGACCTGGGACTTAAGTTGTCGACGTTAATTTATTCCCGATTTTAACACACAACATACGTGTAAGATAAAAGGTCGTATCATTATGGCTTATGCCCAACATAAGTTAGTTTTGCGTAGCAGAATAACAACTGTCGTGATGGACAGTTGTTGACTTTTACATCGGCACATAGTTTAAATAAAAAGGGCCACCAAGTGGATTGTAGGCATCCAAGAAAAACAGGACATCAAAAAGAAGTTCAGAAATTGTATGCACTTGTGTTATCTCTAATGTTGTAATTGTCCACATGCAACGGTGACCGTTTATGACAAGTAAGCTCGTGTGTCACCTTTACTGACATAAAATACTACTTTGTAGATGTTAGCATTGGCAGACTTAAATCTTCAATTGTATTTGTTACAAAAAGTCTATTGAAACTAAATTAAAGCGTCAAATCCAGAAGTGATTTGAGATAAGAAGTTTAAGGTTACATTACATACCAAAAACCATATCACCATGTAACCTAACTGAACCAGAGGCTAATTAACAATCACGATCCGGATTCGTCGAGCGATAACGATATTTGCATACAATGCCGTTTCTGCTTGAGATGTAACAATGGTCCTGTGAATGTGGAAATACACATTTCTTCAAGACGCATCCGATGAGAGCAGAGATTTCTCTTTTTCTGGTGAATGGCGAGGGCGGACGATTGGGTGTATTAAATTAGGCAGAACAGTCATTACATAACAACATCACGCCCATACATGCAACAGGCCCCTTTAACCAAATTCAGCCAAAAACAAAACTGGGCTGGGTTAGATGGAAAATTGTGTAAAAGTAATGACAAGTGGCTAGCTTGTCGCCTACACAATCACATACCCAAAACCCGATAAACCATTAGTCGTCTTTTACAACATGCTAGGGAAGAATTACAGTTGGCCCATTCTTTTTAAGTCCCAGACCAACATGGGACAATGGGCTGGGTCTAACCCAGAACATTAATTGTATTCATTATACAGTATATGGTATCGCTCTAGGTACATTCATTGGTTTCCAAAATATCTTTGATTAAGCACTTTTACGTACTATGGAAATATCTCTTTAAACTATAAGCCACCAGATAATTCTCCAGAAAAATCTTCTGAATCTTGCAGTTCCACTACAAATTACATGTGTTGAAAAAACCTTTCTTTGACGCCAGGAAAATATGTATGTATTTTTATACTGATAGTAACCTCTATGCTATAATACACACCGTCGTTATTATCAGCAAACAGTAAGTAATAATGTCCATAGATGACTATTGTATTCCGCCGACTTCGTAATTTGCATAACACTATTGTTATGTAGCAACGTCTGAATCATCGCTCACACATTTTCTATAGAAATTCTTGAATGTATAATGTCTACAAGTGAGTCATCGTTATCCTATTTGCAAAAGCTGTTTTCATGGTAATAGCTGTAGCTAATAGATGTATCGTTTCAGAGTGACCCTACTCTATGCGCCAAGAGTTGTGAGTTCGATCCCCACCCAGGAAAAACATTTGTTTGATTCATCATACTTGTGTTTGTTCTGTGTCTGGGTGTTAATATCCAATGTTTAAGTATATATTTTATTTTGACAAGCTCGATGGCGCATTCGGTAGTGACCCTGCCCCATGCGCCAAGAGTTGTGGGTTCGATTCCCACCCAGGACAAACATTCGTATGATGAATACTTGTGTTTGTTCTGTGTCTGGGTGTTAATATCCAATGTTTAAGTATATATTTGTAATACCACTGTTGTTTCTGATATCTGTAACACAAGTGCTTAAGCTACTTACCTCGGAGTCAGATCAATGTATGTGATGTAGTCTGATTTTTGGTAATTTGAAGAAAGGAACATGCAGACAGAACCAGTGCAAAATAATATTGGTGGGTTTTGTTTTGTGATTGAGAGTATGGGAGCTTAAACTCTGAAGATTCGCTAACGACGGATAACTGGCTTATCAAGCTCTTCTCCCTTAAGGCGAGTCTCCACCCAACAAAAGTTGCTAACTTTTGTGTTGTTAACACGTGTTCGTGACAAAAGTTTCTGTCATTTCCTTGTGTTGGCAACAAACATTTTTAACAAATGTTGAGAACCGTGTTTCTATTTTTGTCAGGAAATATCAAAGAATACGCTTGTAGCAGATATTAATTGGGTTTGCGGAGACGTTTAGTTCGAAACAAAAAGCACTAAACTACTTGTTTTCTTACTTTCTAACTTTTAAAATTGTTGGTCTGGGACTTAAAAAAGAATGTGCCAACTGTTCTTGTCTAGAATGTCGTAAAAGGCAACTAATGGTAAACGCCGCCAGTATTCTGGGTACCTTGATCGGCGAGGCGGACAACTACCCTTTTTCGTAAATATGTATATAGTTATTTCTTTTTAATACATTTTTAATATTTTACATTTTCAATGTAAATTTGAGTGGTGTAAATAAAGTTTACCTCTGCATGATGAAAAAAACTAATGATATATGGGGTTTTGGTTATGTGATTGTGTAGGCGACGAACTAGCCACTTGTCACTACCTTTTCACAATTTTCCATCTAACCCAGTATCAAAAAATCTTGGCGATGTTCGGCGGCTTTGTATCACATCGTAACGTTATACTTTTTTACTATTGAATCACCATATCTTCCCACATGCACCAAATATGCTACATCACTGATGAACACCTGGCCATCTGTCTCCATAACGGTAATGGCCGCTGATCGGTTCCAGGTTCGTTAGCGGCCCCGTCGGCGGCGACAATGATGCTCCGTAACGAACTAGTTTAATTGTTTACGCGGATCATATTACAGCGTGGCTAGTGGCAGTGAAAGATTTCCAGTACAGTCTTGAAAATACGTGCTATATATTGCAAGTTCAATTACTAAAAACGAATGGCTGTCATCATCATCCTCTTGCCCTTCTCCCAGTTCATCTGGGGTCGCGCAGCATGTCTTCTTCTTCCATAAGTCCACATAAAAACGAATGGCTATGCAAAATCTAATTACATGATTAAGTCACATTGCCTGAAGTGGTACGTAGAGTGTAAGGGGCAATAAGCCACTTGAACCACATTTACTTTCATGAATATAATATTAGACATATTTACTATCACATAAATACCGCGGCAGAAAAGTAGAATGAGTTTTATTTTATTTCAATGCCATCAATCCTGCGCTCTAAGGCATGAAGAAGACTTCATCAAATGTTTTCTGACAATCTCCTCTTGCAATAACTATGTCGAAGCGTCAATCTGTCACGACCCTCTGCACTGTGCCAGCCCGTTTGCCGACAGAGAGTTATGCAAACGCTAACTAGGTTCGAATTTACGAGACCATTACAGCGTGGAAGTGTCGATGAGTTATTTTACATATTGTTAACTCAAACTACGTTTAAATCTTATTGATATTGTAGGCGTGTGAATTGCGAGAGTGGTGGGTTGATTTAAACTAGTCATTCTGATTGGATTGTTTTGATCAACGAATTGGTCTACATCTAGTTTGATATATCGTAGTATCTTTATTAAATGAATGTAGAGAAAATTAAAATTCTGGCGATAGAAAGTTTTAAAATAATATTTTTATGGAGTTGCTACTACTTAGACACAATCCTATGGGGATTACGAGGTGATGGTGTGACTATTAAAGTTTTGGCGTAATTTTGCACAATCAGTTAACTTTATTCTTATTGCTTGAAGGTTTTGTCTTGCAGTATACCGAAAATAATACTAAACGCTAATTATCACGTCCCATTGCAATTAGTCCCACTGAAAATAAGCTGTACGTATGAATTACATGAAGCAAATCATGTGTAGTTTTTATGAAAAAAAAAAATATCCGACGACATCACATACATTGATCTGACTCCGAGGTAAGTAGCTTAAGCACTTGTGTTACGGATATCAGAATCAACAGTGGTATTATAAATATATACTTAAATATTGGATATTTTTTACATTAACACCCAGACACAGAACAAACACAAGTATTCATCATACGAATTTTTGTCCTGGGTGGGAATTGAACCCACAACTCTTGGCGCATGAGGCAGGTTCACTACCGAATGTGCCATAGAGCTTGTCAAAAATTGATCCGGTATTATTTTTAAGACTACACGATTCAGAGCTTCAGAACAAACGAAGGTTCAACGTCCCCAGATGGAATTCTGCATACCCTAATTAGTATCCGCTCAGCCATAGCTGGATGCTAATGTATTAGTAAATAGTTGCGAAGTTTTAATAACTAGTCGAACTAGACTGAAGCGTTACAGTTGGAGATGCTTACATACCCTGAATACTTAACAGTTATTGAAGTTGCCGTTGTAACTAAGCTTCGCTTCGCTTCCAAGATGTTTGCCGGGAATGTCTCAGTCAAGGCTGGAGTATCTCACTTGGTTGCTGTGGTTGTTTAGCTAACGGCGCCATACTGTCTTATGCCTTACTTTGAACAGGTGCTCGCGATCGGTGGACTCTAGTTTAGTTGGCCTTGCAATTTAATATATATTTTTTCATTTATGACAAATTGATACATTGTATTTGAAATGTTATCTCAAATAGTAATAACGAAACATTTTTATATATTCTAAGTTTTTCAGTTAAAATCAAATTCGGGTACCTTAAAATATCGCACTGTTAAAGAAATGCCTCCTTATGTCTATCCAAAGGACTCAAAGGACTACTCACCACAATATAAGGTGTATCACATAAATGTATCACATAAATAAGACACTAGGGTGGAACAAAAGTGAACATAAACATTCTGCAGTTTTTCAAAATAAAATTCGACTGAATTTTAATATATCGTAGGTACTCCAATCCATGCTATGAACTTAACTTTTACGATGACATTTAGTTGAGCGTCCGGATAAGTGAAGAAGCGGATAATAAGAATTCGATTACGATAGCCTTCATTTAGAACGTTCTTTATCTATACTTATAATAAATCTGTAGAGAGGTAAATTCTGTACATGAAATATATTTTCAAAATAACTATCAGGGGATGATTAGTGATCGATACTGATGCCAAAAATGCAATCAATAAAATTTTTGTCTGTCTGTCTATCTGTCTGTCTGTCTGTCTGTATGTTCCTTATAGAAACAAAAACTACTCGACGGATTTTAACGAAACTTGGTACAATTATTCTTCATACTCCTGGGCAGGTTATAGTATACTTTTCATCACGCTACAATCAATAGGAGCAGAGTAGTGAAGGGAAATGTTGGGAAAACGGGAGAAGTTACTCCATTTTTAAGCTTCCGTTGCGTGTTCAGCCTTAATGGTTAAAGTTACATAGAAATCATGTATGACGGAAATAGTCTATATAATATTAACCATAAACGCGGGTGATACCGCTAGCACAGCTAGTTTAAAATATTTGATGTCAAAAACAGCTCTCTCGATATGATCGACTCGTTGCAGTTTCAGCTGTTGACTTTGCTCGATTACATCGTCAGATAAGGAGGCTATATAAAAATAGCAATGCACCAACAGCTGCTGGTCAGCTGCGCGGGCGCAGGGACGCGCGAATGTGCGCAGAAACATCTGTTGTAAGTGAGCCCGGTGTGCACTGGTGGAGATAGCTCTCTTCATTGTGTGGTTGACAAAAGCTAATTGCGGCCTTGACTCTGTATTCAGTGGTTAATGTTAAATGACAGAATAATCGCAATGCAACATTTTTAAGGTTCGTCGGTATCTCAGTTTCTTTCTACTTTATAACTTTTAGCAGCTTACGACTGTGGTTCCGCTTCAAATTTAGTCTGTTAGACACGTCCAATCTAACACCCCATGCCAAATATAATTATATTATTTTTTTAAAAATGCGGGAAATAAATATTACGTGTCCTTTATCACAGTACAATTCAAACTTTTGAAGAAGCTCTTATCACAATAGTCAAATTATAAATTATTTCTTCTTTGCCTTGTTAACTTTACGTAACATAAATACTCATAAAAATGTTTAAACTGGTAAAACTTTGCTTTTTCCCACAGCTTACCTTACAAACTTCAAATTATACACAAAATTTCATCACTTCCCTTGTAAGATAAACACGTCAAACGCTTCCACACCGCCTCGTTATCTACATCATCTAATAGACACGCGCCTTACACCCGATGCGAACAATCACTGGATAGGAATATTTCATACAAAATTTTGTGAAATGTTTTCTTAAAATCTCTTGAGTGTCTAAGGAAGACGATATTAGATATCGGCTTCTGTCAGACATTTCGTTTGCGTAGACCGGAACATTAGTCCTAAAATGTTATCCCACGGGAATACATAAATAAAGATAAAAGGTATATCATTCTCTGAGATTAATCTACATCTTTTAGCAATTTAATTTTCCTACATTTTTTTTGACAGAAAATATCATAGAAGCCGTAGTGGTAAATATAAAGCAAACGTTTTAATGAACTCAATGGTGCTTAAAACAATGACGAATACAAGAATATAAGTGATCGTACAGAGCGCAAAAAAAAACAAAACTCGCTTTCCCAAATTCGATTGTTTTACAAATAAGACTACAGCAGACCAATTACATCGCTATCACAAACCAAAAGACATCCTTTACCATTCCGTCGAAACACTAAAAAATGCCTTCACGCCGTCAGCTATCTCTCGATCTAACGGCCCGCGCCCGCGCCGACACGCGCCTTGAATGAACATTCCCGCTCAACAATCTTATTCACGCCGAAAACAAAAGCTTGCGGACCGCTTCATCCCAACGCACCCTAATTGGGGGCGGATGGGCTCTACAGGCCATTTTATATGAGTCGATTTTGGTTTACAAGATAATTGAGGGAAGCCTCTCTGTTTGTGTATTATTGGTTATTTTTAATTGGCGGAATTTATAACCAATGAATAGGCTAAAGATGATAAGGTGACTATGTTTTATTTTTTTATGATAATACTATGCGAATGGGTGCGTGTGACGTGTTCATGAATTAATTAATGATTAAATATTTTACAATAGTAAAATTTATAGATCGGGAGATAGTAAAGACAATTGCGGGGCCAATCATACATTTATCCCTCCTTAACTTATCATTACAAGAACTAAACCAGATTCGATTGATTTTAATTGCGATCCATATTCTTCTTCTTTTCTGGGTACTTAGCCAGATGCGCGCCAGCGATTCCATAACAAACTTCGCTATCGCTCGTATCGCGCCACAAACTTGTTTACTAAGAACTCATAGTGCGGAACTCAGAGTTAGTTCCGGACTTGTCCACCCGAATAAGTTGTAGCGCGATACGAGCGATAGCGAAGTTCGTTATGGAATTGCTAGCGCGCATTTGGCTAAGCACCCTGAAATCAATGCAACAAAACTAACTTAGCAGCTGTAGTGATTGATAAGTCATCATATGCTTTCACTATAGATGGAAATGTTTATTGAACGCTTCGGCCAAAATCCGACCACTTATTGTATGTACAACATCTAACAATGCTTTTTCCCCCAAATGTCCAATCCAACACTGTCAGTTACGCCTAACAAACACGGGTAACAAATTTATTACCCTAACCGTAACTTGTCGCTTAAGGAGTCGAAAAAAATCGGACCCTATAAATCCCTTTTTAGCCCACGTGCTCTATTCAATGAACGACGCATTCCACAACCATGTCAAATCCATGCCCAAACTAAAACCGACTTTACACCTAGTCGTTATAGTTTAAATAAGCTTGGCGTAAAAGCAGGATATACGACCGTTAGCAACAGTGTGGTGGGAACAAAAAGCAGAAAAAGTCTGATGTTTCCGAATACAGAGGTAGTGTAAGGCTTTTTGCGCGTTCGCCGGCAAAGGTGTGGAACGGCTGTGGGTCGGCTTGACTGACAGTTAGCTGGACAGCTGATCCGGTCGCGTGAAGGATGCCTGGCCTAAGCCTTTGAAGCAGGACATGGATTCGATCTAAAAAGTAAGATGATCTAAAATGTAGGTACCCTGTTGGTCTACGAGTAGGCCTTTAAAATAATATGCCAACTATGTTCTTCGACTGGCTCGATGGCGCATTTGGTAGTGACCCTGCCCCATGCGCCAAGAGTTCTGGGTTCGATTCCCGCCCAAGACAAACATTCGTGTGATAAATACTTGTGTTTGTTCTGTGTTTGGGTGTTCTACTGCTAAAATTTAAGTATAGATATATTTGTAATACCACTGTTGATTTTGATATCCGTAACACAAGTGCTTAAGCTACTTACCTCGGAATCAGATGCAATGTATGTGATCTAGTCGAATATTTATATCGCATGAAGTCGGTTAAAAAGGCAACTAATGCCTGAACGCAGGACATAGATATAATGTGTCAATTGGGAGTATCCTAACTTACTTCGGTCTCCTTTTAATAAAATATATAATAAATTATATGATATTTACGTACTTACCATTAAAACTGGATTATACTGCTGATTTTGTACAAATATTAGAAATTGGTGCTTACCTGCAACAATAAAATGTACAAATTTAATTAAAGCAGAAAGACACTAGTTATTTCTAGTTGAAAGTATAGTAACATTTAATTACTATGTTTGCTTGTTAGCCGGCATTATGGTGTTACAAGTCACTATTATGGTGTAACACCATAATAGCGTCAAATGTTTTTATTTAAATGCTATATGTATAATTTTGGTTAGTTGAAGTCGCGAATTAAATGCACCTTAATAGAATATAATAACATTTTATTGAACTGTAACTACGGATAGTTACTATCAAATCTTTACTAATAATTACATACTATTAATATTATGTAATGGATTACATAAGTCATAGTTCAACCGATGAACACGCCCAATTTGTAGCTAGGAATCGCATGACTCTGAACGACTTATGCATCTAATTGTTGTTACACAACCGGAGATTTCGCTCGCATAATTACAGGGGCTAGGCTTTACATTGATGCGACCATCTGTTGCTATCAACAAATATTGATTTGCAATAGAGGATTTATTAGCGCGCAATTAATCAAGCTTCCATTTACAGCGTGGACAGTTGAATTACTACTGGCGGGTCTAATTAGAGGAGCGGTTGAGCTGAACACCGCCGTTTTGGTGGAAACGGTCAAATGACTTTCGAACGGGTCATAGTCACATCCGAGGTACAGTCAAAAGTTTAATTTTCAATAGAAAAAAAATACGGTTGGCGCTTGGCTACCAATACAAACCAGACTCGCTAAATACGGAAGCCTATTCAAATTCAAATTCAAATTAAAAATCTCTTTATTTATATAGGCTTCAAAAAGCATTATAAATAGTCAATTTAAACAGAAAAAAGGACTACCACTGCTTGAAATGAAAGTGAATTACGATTTATTGTAAAAACGTAATTTTATTACGTGTTGTTGAATCATTGTACCATGAATAGGAAAATAATACATACTGTTGTAATATTTGTCACTGATAAACAAACTAAAACTAAACTAAATTAGATTTAGAATCGACATTCAAAATTTCATTGCATAACTAATCAGTAAGATAGTTACAAATTAAGCAATGAATACGAAAATAAAGTAAATAAAAATTGGTGAAGTTAGCTCAAACTCAACGGATAAAGAAAGCAACTAAACTGATGAAGCTGATTTGTATACGACTAATGGCGGTAAACAAATACACGAACTGCCTGTTACCTTGCCTATCAAAATTTGCAATATCAAGCTTATATTTCAGCAATTCGAAAAAACGCAGTTATACAAATACTAAGAAAAATTAATTGCGTTTGTAAATTTGCTCTCGACTGTACGATCTCACGTTTTATTACCATTCAATAGCATTCCAGTTTGGGATTACTTGCCATATTGAAGATTGGCTTTCTCGAGCTTTGGAGACAGCTAGCTTAGGAAGTCCATATCCGTATGTTTGCTGACTTCCTATGTTCTCATAAGATATCTACATTAGTAACACTAAACTCGTGGATATATTTTACTAAAGTTCCTTAAAGATATTGGTAATCTGAACATTTTGAAAATAACGTTTTTTCAGAAGCGCAAAATAATTTAAAAACCGATAATCTCATTGCCATTGAACCCAGCCCACTGTCCCATGTTGGTCTGAGACTTGAAAAGAATGTGCCAACTGTGGATCTTGCATAGCATGTCGTAAAAGGTGAAGGTGATGGTATATCGGGTTTTGGGTGTGTGATTGTGTAGGCGACAGATTAGCCGCTTGTAGTGACAAGCGGCTATCCTGTCACTGCTTTTTCACAATTTTCCATCTAACCCAGCCCAGCTTTATTTTTGGCTGAATGTGGTTAAAGGAACTTGCTGCCCCTTCGACTTTGCCTACCCCTTTGGGGATTATGGGCGTGATGTTATTATTATATATTATGCAAAATAATTCTTAATAGCTTACAAGATTTTAATAACCGACAAACCTCGGAACAGGTGAAATTAAATAAAAGCTTGTAATAATAAAGTATATACTTTTCTACTGGTAAAATAGCTAGATAAGAACTCTTCATAAACAATTAGGCACACTTATAGAAACATCACACCATTTCAGAGCCAATTCAAGAAATATTGGTCTACAGAAAGTGTTTAATTGAATGGCGTCAAAATGTTATGACCACCAACTTCTTTAACCACAATGTTTTTGAGACATCAAGTATAAAGTCCCACGTTCAATATCGACAGAACATGTTCAACTAAGACAACTAACGACTGTGTGTCGTGCCCATAAATCGGCAGCGATCTACAACAAGCAGGAGTGCTGGCTCAATCGCCCGGTAGATTTACGGCCGGGGTCGGAGCAACAAGTTCTTAACAAATTGCCGAATTGTAACAATGTTCTGTCTCTTTTGTTCTAATAGGGGATCGTGTTTGGTTGTCTTTTTCTGTAACTGGAATAGCAATGCTGTTAAAGTGTAGTTTATATATGTATATTGGTGCTTCAATAAAGAAGAAAGTATTGAGTTAAGTTCTCAATTCATCGCAGTCAATTCATTGTTACTATCTAGAAACAATGTTCTATATAAAAGAATCCACCTGCTTATTGAAGCAGGATTCTTTTAACTACATATTAATTACTAAATCTAAATACTTAACAATGTCTCAAACATGAGATTTATAATTTTTTTCAAAAGTATTAACTTTATCATAAAATAATAATATGATAATAATATTATCTGCTTTATGCCGATAATATACATTCTACATGAACATATATAAGCATGATAATCCGGTAACCGAAATTATCCGATCCCCATCTAAGACATGGATTACACAAGTATTTAAGTGTATGTACCTATCGGATTATAAAGTAATTTATCTCATCGCCTCAAAGTTCGCCCGAACCAATATCAATCAGCATATCGTGGCTCCTAACTTATTTACGTGACAGCCGAGTCCGATGCACAAAGAACAATTTATGTGTCCCGTTCCGGAGCCAAACGTCTCATTTTTCCACGTCCACTGAACTCTTAGACGAAATTAACATCCTACACGCGCTTTCACTAATTATTAACACAATTTGTCCCAAAATGGGGGACATACATTATTCTAAGTTCGTAAGCCGACAAAGAAATATTGCAGGTGGACGATCGCATTAATACAAATTGCTAGCGTGTCAAATGCGATTTAATTTATTAATAACTAAATATGCTATTCTGATTGTCGTAATAAAGCTAATAAATGAGGCTTAATCAGAATTTGGAGTTGTTCCATTTTGAACTTTATTCGAAAGTGGTAAAGTTCAGTAGTTGCGGTCACTGCCGGTCATGGTCACAGGTTCCATAAAACAAACATTAATCATGTGAAAGTGAATACCCCATCAAGTGCGCTCGTGTAAAAGTCGCGCCAAGTTTCAACACTCTCCGTAAAAGGTTTAAAGACTGCGTGTACGACTAAATAGGTTCCTTATATGCGGGTCTCAGTCGCGCCGGACAAATTCCGACCAAAGAAAGGAAAAAGTCATTAAAGTTCTTCGACTGAAGTTTTAACAATGTGAATGCAAGCGCGTATAATTTTTTTTATTGGAAATGTCATATTTGAATACTAGTGGCCTTTTGTTCGATATTCTTATAAAGAAAGGTATGAATCTTTCTCCTATTGTTTACCTATATTATTATCAATTTGCATGCGTCCATACAATATCTAACTTAACTTGAGAAATGACAACGTTCATAATTATTTATTTCTTAATGCCACATTATTTTAAAGCACTGTTAAACTTTAACGTAATTACATTACCTTTTAATAATATATGTCTCAAGTACTAGCACAACTTGGCCAGAACACTGCCGTGCGCTAAATTTCATGGAGGTTACATAATTTGCGCCGCGAATATGTACTGGCGCAGGGCAATATATCATTGGGTTAGATATTTTTTCAAAAGGGATTAAAGTCACTTTGGACCAGGTGATTTATGGAGCGGCCGGGTCGTAGAAGTGCCTCGTGTGAACTCAATTGAGCCAGTCTTCCTATTAAATACATATACGAGTATTTTATTTACGAGATAAAAAGGAAAACCTATAGGAACAGAATTTGTTCTCAATTGTTTCTGTAATTTATTGACCGTATACTTGTTTCCCTTATTTATGGTATTACAAACATCGCTGGGAAAAAGTATATAACTAAGATACTATGTATCTATGTACATGCATACTACTAACCCCGAAATCCCTGAAAGGAATTCTGAAGTGCGCAAAGTCCAAGGAGCGCTGAGATAAAGCCACTTTTAGTCAAAATAACATTGAGCTGATTCGATGAAAAATTCAAATTCAAATTCAAAATATCTTTATTTAGATAGGCTTCAAGAAAGCACTTATAAATAGTCAATATACAAAAAAGAACTACATAATACTACCACCGGTTCGGAAGGTAGATTCTATCGAGAAAAAACCGGCAAGAAACTCGATAGTTACTCTTATAAATGCCAATTATACAATTTTCTAAACTTAATTAATCTACACTTAAGACTAGATATTACTGCAGATGAAGTTGACCATAAATCCTTGATATTGAGGAATTCTTCGATCTTGTAATAGACCTTACTGATTAAAAATGATTAGATGCAATATATGTAAGAGTAATGTTAAAATACTTTGTGGTAGTTTATTGAACATTTTAATACTTATACCGATAAATGGATTACCACTCTTCTGGAGTCTATGATTTGGAACAGCAAGTTTGTGTTTATTTCTTGTATTAAAACTATGAGTATTTGACTTTTTAGGAAATGATTCAATATATTTCAAATGATTACAGAGTCACTAGTAGACACAAATATAAACGCGTACCGAATACATCACTGGTCGCCTTTTACGACGTACACTGTTAGAATATTAAGTCTCAGGCTAACATGGGACAATGAAATGAAATTACTATTTTTATGTACAGATTTTTCTTTCGCAAAATTTTTAGTCCGCAATCTCCGAAGAGATAGGCAGAGTTACTTAGAACTTCCATAAGCCACATTGGCCAAAAAAAAATTAAGTTAGGTTCTAGATAGAAAACTGTAAAAAAATAGTGATAATTGGATAGCTCGTCACCTACATAATCAAAAACCTTCAAACTCAAACTCAAACTCAAAATATCGACAAGTAGTACAAAATAGAACAATTTGAATATACCACTGGCCAGTTCGGAATGTCGCATCTACCGAGAAGAAACCGGCAGGAAACCTGCCATTCAATACACCATTAATCGCCTTTTACTACATGCTAGGCCAAGTGACATAGTTGGTGCATTAATTTTTAGGTCTTAAATCAACATGGGACAATATTTTTTTATTTGTTTCTGATACAGCTGTAACGGTTATTCCTGCGACCGTTTATATATACAAGACATACAGAAGGCTGCCAGCGGGCGTCCCAAACTACGTATCATTAATAAAATTATATCATTAATTCTAATACAGCGCCATAATTACTAGTCGGATTGATCATTATCATTAACTGTTCGCGGGGAAATTGATATATCTGAACACCTGTTTCGAAATAGTTAATATCAGTTAATCAAATCGTTACTTGATAAATATATCTATCTATAATTTGGTTGTCTTTACCTTTTTAGCCGTGGGAACATACCGAAGATTTTTAAATATTCTTTTGAAACCTATTTGAATAAAAAAGATTTAATTTAATATCCCATTATATTTGGATAATTGTAAATTACTAACTTAGCCTAGGTACTTATGCTACAATCAAGATTGAAGAATATTTAACGTGCAATTATTTTTCATTGGTCCGTGGTCGGTGAGCTCTTGATTTCGACGACTAATCTAAATCATTACACCGAAGAGACTGTCTAAGTACATTTACTGATAAAATGTTATGGTAAATTAAAAAGGAAAAAAATAAAAACGCCTCTAATTTATAGTGTTATTTATATTATTGTTAATACTTCCAAAAGGCGACTAAAGTAAAGTAATATGTTGCGTGTACAGTCATCATCAAGTACTCAGTTCGACGATACGAATAAAACAATTAATCGCTGGCTGGACGCTGCATCCAGCTTTCCTCCGGTCGTAACAGTTCTCTGTTCCATCGGAAAAAGGAATGCATGGACGAGAGGGTGCATCTGTGTTGTTACGCTCACACCTATGCACCAAAATATATCCTGCGTATCAGATTAGACTAAGTCAATAATAAATAATAATAAATATCAGACAACATCACATACATTGATCTGACTCTGAAGTAAGTAGCTTAAACACTTGTGATACGGATATCAGAAACAACAGTGGTATTACAAATATGTACTTAAATATTGGATAGTAACACCCAGACACACAACAAACACAAGTATTCATCACACGAATGTTTGTCCTGGGTGGGGATCGAACCCACAACTCTTGGCGCATGGGGCAGGGTCACTACCGAATGAGCCATCGAGCTTGTCAATGATGATGATGAATACTTCTGCACTAGATTAATACATTAACCGTGCGATTTCAAACATAAAATACTTCTGTTGAAACCCCACTTACTTTATGATAGCAATAATCATTGAAAAAGTATCGCTGATCTATCATATCTGTTCAGGTTCCCAATATTGTTAGTACGCCGCACACGAAAAGGTTAATTAATTTTATGAATGAATATAAAAATTTATGTTGAAACATTAAAACAAGCACCTTGTGGACATAATTTATGACGCCAATTTACACGTCATAAAGTCTTTTAATTTTCTCAATAACAACCGCAATTATATTAATGGAGAAAATTAATTGGTCATTAGCTTATTTCATTTAAGTTTTAAAGATAAATAAATGTAATTATGAGTACAAGAGATATTCTTGATTATTTTAAAACGGGAAATACAGGTAGGTATATTATCTACGGTAAACCTTTTTCAATTGAATAGCAAACACTACATGCCATGATATACCACCAACACCTTGTACACATTATGGAAGCAATAAATTATTGAGTATTGAGTATTGAGTATATGGTAATTTGTGTAGGTATACGATATTGAGTGTAATAATGAAATACATTGTGACAATTGACAATTGTCACAATCTATCGTACATACATAATTTAGAAACTAGGGAATTTGTATAAACGTTTAAACATTTCATTCAGTTCTATATTACCTCAACGAATTAAATAAAACAAACATCACACTCTCTATTTGGCATTGCATCAAACTATTCATAGCTCTTTCAATTTTCAATTAAAATACCGGCACTTCCTTGTCGCTTTTGTTCTGAGCCCTTACGAACATTCGTAAACATCCTTCAGTGAGCCAAAACATTTCATTAGCAGTCCCTTGACAAGTGAAGATTTATTCGTCGGCCCATGTGCGGGCGCATGCCGCGACTGAAAGCTCCATTCAATAAGCTCGGTTTAAACTTTCATTTGGGTTCCGCGGTTCATTAGCGGTCGGGTGAAGAACCCTTCTTGTGTTACAGGTCGCTTTAGCGAGGTGAACTGGTTCGTATTCGAACATGTGCTTTGGATTTTGAAAATCACACTACTACATACGTCGACGATGTAAATATCTTTTGAAAGAAATCAACGTAATCATATACATTTTGATAGACATATACAGTATATTAGATATAGCATTTTAAACAAATAAATTTATATATCGTAAGCCTGCAATAAACACACGTAATCTCATGCTGTCTGCAAATTTTTTTGGCAAATAACCTGTTATTACCCCAATGACTTTTAAACGCAGAAATATAAAACTGATTATTAAACATATTAACAATCAAGTACATCTAATACTAGCGATGCCGAACTATCGATAGTTTCGCTATCGATAGTTGACCTCGATCCCCAATTTGGGCTATCGATACTATCGATAGTATCGATAGGCTATCGATAGTATCGAAAGGCTATCGATACAATTGATATGACGTCAACTATCGATAGACTAGACGGCATCACTATCTAATACCCAATCGCTAACATTCCATACAAACAACTTATACTGAACTTGGAATCAAGCTCGACTTATCCCTAACAAATTTTTATTTCAAAGCAAGAGTTCAAATGCTGTTCGTCATCAGCAAGGAAGCAGCATCAGTAGCGATGTTGTTGCTGCGGCTCCCGCGATCACGATCAAATAAACACTCAATGTTTGTTTGGGCTCCCTTAGCTGAGTCAACACGACTGTAGGAGGTAACTCATTATGAGGGCTTCATGTCATTAGCTCTGGTTTATTTATTTGATTCGCTCTAAGTGGTTCCTGATATAAATAAATACGTCAGCAAAGATCTTCAAGCGTGTGTCGTAATCTGGACAAGACTAAGGCGTGATATTCATTAAGAATAATTGATTGGCGTAACATATTTATTCTTTTTGAATAATGAGAATTTATCAATTGCATCTTTTTATGTAATTTAGTAAGATTGTACATGTCCAATATCAAGCAACATGTTTTTTACATTACGCTTCAGATAGCAGTAGTAATATATAGTAGTAAAAATATCTGCAAATAGTACGTATCACACTAATTTACATTTACAAAAACTGCTATTTTATGGAAATCTTGATCATGCAATACAATTTATTTTATTAAATAACTGACAAACTTTCACCATTATTGGGCATATTTAAAAAGCAGGTGGTTAATAAATGTCAAAGCTTTTATTTCATTAATTATCTAATACTACTATAAGAATAAAGTAAATTGAATTAAGCTTCTTTAAAACAATGAGCCGACGCGTTACACCGCGCAGCTAGGACCCCCCATGGTTCAGACCCCCACTGATTGGACCCCCACGGCTAACACAGCTTCCACTCGAGTCCTGCGGGGCTTCTGGTGGTATACCCATTGTTTTAGTGGTTGTTTCTTCATTATTACTAGTTTTAGAAAGTCCGATGAGAAAAAACGACAGTATTTTTGAATAATTCTGAATATAGAAATAGCTTCTAAGAACCATCCAAAATAATGTAAAATTATAAACAAATTGACGGATGAACACATAAATTAAAACCTTAAATACATAATTATATTGGTTATGTTTCTATATGTTGAAGTTATTTAAAATTTCTCGACTAGCCGTATAGTCGAGAAATTTTAAAACCGACGACGGTCGCTACTGAGACGCGCGTTCTCATCCATTAAGCTACCATTACTTAAATAAAAATATTCCTTTAACAGTAACACCATGCGATAATGAATTTTCCTTCAGAGTGGACGCAGAATCTGAACTGATTCAATTCACCAAAGGGGTGTTAAAAAACCTGCAAAATGACATCACAGCTAATTATCTTCTCTCTCACGTTTACTGCAAATTGAAATTTAAAAAAATAATTTGTGTTATCAATCCAATTTGAAAATACACTTTCCTTTTCTCCAAGTTTAAACAAATGTGTTGTTTCGTTCTACATGCGGGCACCTATCTAGAGAACGAAGCGACGATAGGGAAAGTAATGTTTACTGCTTGTCAACATATAATAATGTACGACGATATTGTATCAGTGTAAGTTATTATTAATAAACACAGAAACCTGATTAACGCTAATTAATTAACATAATGTGGATGCAATAAACAGTATAATAGTTAAGGCCCTTTTTTACACACCACTTATATTATAAGCCAAGAATTGCTTGTGTTTTTGATACTAGAATATACGAGAATAACGTTTAGAGACATCTACATATTATGTATATATTATGTATAAATTACTATATTGATTACAATTGCATATAAAACCATTACCATTTTGCAATAAATGCAAATGTTACAACATTATGATTAGCACCCAAATTTTAAAACAGGGCTGTAACATAAATCCAGATTTAGAAATTTCTTAACTTGTAAGGTAGAATATTTCTAATTTATTATCCAATTTTGGGTCGCCACTGAACAGCTGGTATTAAATCTTATGGGGGCCGGGCTGGGTTAGATGGAAAATTGTGAAAAATCAGTAACAAGCGGCTAACCTGTCGCCTACACAATCACACACCCAAAACCCGATATACCATTAGTCGCCTTTTACGCCATGCTAGGCAAGAACCACAGTCGGCATATTTTTTTAGGTTCCAGACCAACATGGAACAGTGAGTTGGGTTGGATGGAAAGCTGTGATAAAATAAACACAGATTTTAAAAGAAGAATGTTTAAAGTAAAAGCAGAATGCACTCGTTGTTCCACCGCCCCGACACCCAACCCCTTGCAGAGACCATTTCTCAAACGTCCCGTGGTTCGTGTGCAGACGATTACTCCACGTCCTACAGGAATATGCTGTTAGTTCAGCCGCGACTACCTCAGTTATCATTGTTGTGGATATTTATGGTCGGGGCGTTAGTAAACTGAATATAACTAGCTTTGTTAGATGCAGAGTACGTTGTATAATTAATTAGTTTTAAAGCTTAGCTTATAAATACTAATTATTATGAAAATTTTAGACTCAAAAAAAATTACATAATAATCATTATCTTAAAATAATGTGTAGGTTATTTTATTATATTGTGCTCGTTCAAAAACAAAACATTACTTTAAAAGAACAAAAATAAACTTCTAGTATTACGATATTTTTCTTTAAAACAAAAATTCATCCAAAATAAATTTTCTTTTACGTTGTTACAATAATTCTTTAAAAGCAAAGCTTTATGTACCTTAAAATATTTACCAAGTTACGTTTCTATTGTAATTACACAAATACAGCCAAATATACTTTGTACATTTTAAAGGGAGCAACTTTTAATGGCGTGAAATGTTACTTTTAACGAGATGAAAAAGATTTGTCCCCCGTTCTGTTTTCGCTCGGCAAAATATGCAAAAGACCTTTGCGGAGTTAATCCCGGCGTATCGGGCGTAACTTGTGACAATATTTGCTTATTTGCTTTGCGCGTATTGTGTGAGGCGACTACACGATGCTTTTAGATTCTGTGATATGAGGAGATGTTTCAATTCTAGTTTTAATCATGTTTTAATAAATTACTTGATCATTTTTAAATTTAAGTAAGATGTTCTCATCTTGGTAGATAATTGCAGTGAAAGGATCTATAAATGTTTCTTTATATAAATCATTCAATTCAGATATGTATAAACGTGCTGTCATTTCATTTTTTATGTGTAATACTAAAAGTTGTAAGATAAGATAATATTAAATGTTATCACAAATAATTGCAATTTTAAACAATCATTATACAGTTTAAAATTAAGTTGAAGTTTTTAACAATCATTCTAATCAGAAATCGCTTTTATTGTTGAACTCAATGCACTATTACACAGTTACAAACCTTGCAAAATCACGTCAAATACCAAACGCCGGTTAACAGTCATAAAGTTGAGATTCCAAACGAGCCTCACTTAAATCACTTACCGTACCAAGTATACCGCAAGCATAGCAAGTAAATAATATACTAGTCCGGCCCCGTGCCTAACGACTCCAAACAAAGCATTACAGATCCCATTTTGGCGCCAATTTACGTTCCAACAACGCTTCTCACGCTCAACTTTCCAAATATGCGGCACATCATCAACATAGACCAGAAGCAAAACAAATGACTTCGCCCTATATAGGTACAGCGCGATATTACACCTACATGCCCACCTGACCTTTGGGCTCGTATCACATCGCCCACGGCTCCAAATGAGGCCCTTTGCCTTATAAAGAGCAATTAGAGGACCAAAGGGCCACTAAGGGTATTTGTACGAACCCAATTTCTATGTCCAGGTGAATTAGAGATAGGTTAATCGGTTAATACCTTATTGAATCAGTGTATTCAGATATAATTAATATAAATATAGGGTTCTCTTATTCACTAGAGGGTAAGTCGATGTTCCGAAAGATATTTCTGGCTCTTGAAAAAAAATGGTCGTTTGATAATTTATATAACAGACAAAATAGAAAGTTATTAAAGCTGTCCTATTTTGGATCTAGATTTGTTTCAATTAAATCTCTATTAGCCTGTTCTAAGCCAATAATATTAAATCATAGTATCCACATCTAAAATCGTAAATTAGTAAATTTATGTATGTAAAAAAATACATTACACTCTTTGATTAAAATATGCAATAACAGCTTAACACTTAGACTCGAAAAATATAGTAAAACAAAGCGATTATCTATAGGTATCCCGCAAGCAAAAGTGTATATGTATACCTTAAAGCAATCGAAACCAGTATATTAAACAAACAAAGAAAACTTTCATCGTAAAGTACACTGAATCTTATTTAATAATTCATAAGCATTACGAATAAGGAAATCAACAATTAAACAGTCCATTAAAACTGTCAACAGGGACATTGTATGCGTATCATTCGGTACGATCTTGATTACAGCATTGAATATTACAAGACAATAACAGCGAAGAAAGACGAATGAAGAATTTTCTTTGCAAATAATATTAATTTACACTTGCGTAAGATATTTACCATAATTATATATTAGAATTTAAAATTGAATACTACTTTTATTAACCATTTTTATCTTATTTAAATATTATCCAAGAACACAAGTAATAATACTAAGTACATCATACTATGCCCATAATTTCCAAAGAAGTAGAAAAAGTATAAGTAGATAAGTTTTTTTCCCCTCTTTAAGCCAAAGATAAACATGAATTCGATTAGATTTTCAATCTGTTATATACAGCAGGTAGTGGTAAGTGGCTAGCACATATCCAATACCCAATTAGTATCTACAATATGATTGATAAGGAACAGAGTTTACATTCAATTTAAGTCCCACCCACCACACAATAGGAAATGACCATAAACTTTGAGATAATAGCTTTTCGAGTTGAAACGCTACAAAAAACACTGTACCCGATAACATCTAGAGATGAGTACGCAAAATCGTGATACAAAAGATGGCAACACGGTTCAGTAACAGCTGTTGAGCGCGCGGCCGATACTCGCTAACGGGACTGCGCGGGCGCAGTTGCGTAACCGTTCAAGGCCTTCATTGTCCGGAGCGATAGACTGCGTCGGAAAGAAAACAATGCGCTTCTGTTCAGATTTGGGCCGTGAAAAGTATTCGGTGTAAACAAATAAGAGAACGTTGATGCAACGGTTCGTTAGGACGGGTTAAACTGCGCACGCGCTCCGAAGATTATTGCGAAGGGTTTGCTCGATATAGATTAGTACTCCGCCGATGTTTCGGATTAGAAATACCGATAGGCGGAGTGAGTACAGACTCGTGGTGGCTAAGTTGGGAAAGAGCTCATCAAAATGTATAAAATCACCAATTTCCAAGTAAGCTCCATAATTCGAACCAAATGATTAGAGTATACCTATCCAAGATATTTGAATGTTGTACTAATATCAGTTTTCAATTAAATCAAACCTGAGTTATTGCTTTCAAAAATATGTTATGTAACTGGAATTTGAACACTTTGTCTCATTTTTTAATAGAAAAATTAAACTAGAAATAGAATTGAACTGATTGCTTTGTGACCAATGTTTGTTTAGATTTAAAAATAAATATTTGTGATTTTTAGATTTTCTAACTCTTGTGGAGCGACCATGTAAATAACGGACTCATTGTACTCTAGCCCTTTCAAGAGTACCCAAGAAAAAGCTACCTAAAAAAATGTGGTCTAAAATTGGGCTTTGTGGTATTGACCCCAACCCACTTCTCATAGCCGGCTCTATTGACAATCGCATTACGAACCTTTTGACGACGGATAAGGCACGGAATGCGCCACAATATATATAGAGTATATATTGTCTCGCGCCATAACTTCGCAGTGCAACTGTGATGTATTCTGCGGCGGCTGTCGCGCGACAATACGTGACGCGAACAGTTACACGAGATGGATGTCGCGACCTCTAAAATCCGTAGTGATCGTGTTGCGTGACAGCGCACAGAGTAACTTACAGACAGATGTCCTAAGAACAAATAGAAGATCAATATCATGAGTGTGTTCAGGAACAAATCAAGGGATGATGACTGCATTGAAAACTATAATTGTAGTCCGTCAGTTAGATTATACAAAAATACTGGACACATATTTTTCGCTTTACCAAATAACAAAAAATCACAAATATAAAGAACATCAAAGGATAGGAGTGGGGGCTTGCGACGTCACTATTTAGTAAAAATTGTACAGAAGTACGCGCAACTTGAATGCATAGTATTTTGGTCAATGTTTGTTTGAAAAATAAATAGGAAAATACGTGTTAAATATTTTGTTATAATTTTACTGACGGACTCAACAGAATTTTTTGATCGCCTTGCCTAATAGGCAAACACAGCATATTAAGAAAAATAAACATTTAGACCAACAAAATTGAGTTGAGCTTAGATAGAGAATTGTTAGAAGATAAATAGAAAAATAGTGAAGGAGACTAACTCTTACACTTCTATACACGAATTTGCTTTCAACATCTATATGTAGTACATGAGTACTTAGGTAGGTTCATGTAGCAGCCTCATATGTGGATCGATCAATAATATTGCAATTCGACAGTTCATGACCAAATCCTTTTATCCATCGATTTTGTAACCTATTAAAAATAGGTACTTTCTTTTATAGATATTTGCCGTTCTGCAACATTTTGAAAATCAGCATTGTGGGCTTTTCATGTTTGTAAAATAGACCGTTAATGTGCGACCCCGTTTTAAAAGCGAACTTAAAACTCAAAACAATGTGCGCGAATGAATGGAAATATTTTTTGTGACTCTGAATCCGCATTTTAAAGGCGTTGGTAGGAAACATTGTTATGTGCATTTGTGGATCGTTAATTATAATGTCGTATAGTATAGTTTGGGAAAATTCACCATAATTGAAACGTACCATATTACAAGACTATTTAAATTAATTATTATGTACTTAACTGACTTTAATTGTATATTCTTTCACTGTTTTTCTTTATTTAGCTAATATTATAAAAATTGGTTTCAAACAGCTATTGAGACTCCAGGCAAGATTTCTTTAATGCCTTTTATTTAAAAGAAAACGACTTTAAATAGCCATTTTGGTTTTAATTAACCATTGTTTAACAGCAGTAGATTCGTTTATCGCTTCATCAATGTATGTACTATATATCACACCGAGTTTCTCTACATAATCAGAAAGTAATTATCTACGCTGAGTTTTGATTAAACTTTTATGCAACAGTGATTATTTAATTAAAACGTTATTCGCTAAATCTTCCCACTCATCGCAACTGTTGATCTCAAGTTTGTATTAAAGATAAAAGGCGACTCGAAGCTAATTATAATTTCACCCGCGTCTCTCCCCTGGTCTCCGTACTCCGTGTGGCACGGAATATGTCAATTTCGTGGAAACCGCCACGAGTGAGGTTGAATGGGCGAGGAACATTACGACAAATTTACATACAATCAACGATATTGAACACATTCTGATGTATTTCATACGCCCTTTATGTAGGGTCACCAAGCAAGTAAAAAATATTATCTTAGAGATAGTTTTTTTTTATAACCCCCTTAATTACCCATCTTTATATCTTTAAAGATTTCAGGAGACCGGTTATTATATTGAAGCGACCCCAGTGTAATTTATGTAAAAATAGAATATAAATATTATAAATAACTCTATGTAGATTTATTGCGAGTCAATACAATAATTCAATTAAAAATGATGTTGCTATATTTTTTTATTATTATCTATTGTAAAAGGCCGGAGCCTATTTAATATTCAATTCTGTACTGGATTGAATATTAAATAAATTGAGGGAATGTCATTAAATATTAATAGAAATTAATTAAAAATTTAAAATGTGTGAACCCTACTTTCATAAACTCCGCATTTGTATGTTAGCGGATGTCGCATGTTCCAAGTGGTGAGTAACTTTTGATGTTTTCGCTCTTCCCGTGTTGTGCAACACGCGGCAAACTTCAAGCGAATAACTGTGAACATTGTTTGTTTAGATTTGTGAAATTAATTAATTAACTGACGTGCACACGTCAGCGAATTTGTTATTTTACGAAATCCTGACTAATGGTTGACTTGATGGCGCATTCGGTAGTGACCCTGCTCCATGCGCCAAGAGTTGCGGGTTCGTCCCCACCCAGGCCAAACATTCGTGTGATAAATACTTGTGCTTTTTCTGTGTCTGGATGTTAATATCCAATATTTTAAGTAGATATATATTTGTGATATTTACTATTAGAAAAAAAAAAATTTAAACATTCCAAGGTAACATTGTCTTTTGCCTCTCAACTTAGCCGGTTGCGATGAAATTTGGCACCCAATATTCTATATTAACACCCAGACACAGAAGAAACACAAGTGTTCATCATACGAATGTTTGTCCTGGATGGGGATCGAACCCACAACTCTTGGCGCATAGGGCATGTTCACTACCGAATGAGCCATCAAGCCAGTCGAAAGAAAGAAAGTAAAACGAATAAAAGGAGTCTCTACCTGTAGGCTACTCTGTGGCCAAAGGTCAAGTACAAATAAGTTCGGGCCGACGCAGTGACCACGCTGTCCGGTTTACGAGACGCACAAAGAAGAGGTCACGCGAACCTCGCGGCTCCAGGCTCGTGCACGGAGTGAGAGGGACCAAATAGACTCGCTGATTCAGATATAAGTAGTTTGGTAAACGAAATAACTTAACAACTAAATAAAACTGCTAAGAAACTTGTAGAATAAAGATTTTTTTTATAAAAATAGGGTAAGGGGTAGGCAGAGTCCAAGGGACAGCAGTCCACTTTAACCACATTCAGCCAAAAATAAAACTGGGATAAAACTTAGATGTAAAATTATGAAAAGGTAGTGACAAGTGGCTACCTTGTCGCCCACACAATCACATACCCGAAACCCGATATACCATTAGTCCCCTTTTACGACATGCTAGGCAAGAAACGCATGTCACATTCTTTTTTACCAACACGGGACAATGGGCTGGGTTAGATGGAAAATTATGAAAAAGTAGTGACAAGTAGCTAGTTTGTCGTCTACACAATCACATATCCACTGTTGTTTCTGATATCCGTAACACAAGTGCTTAAGCTACTTACCTCGGAGTCAGATCAATGTATGTGATGTAGTCGGATATTTATATATTTATTTATTTATGATATTACACTACCAACATTCATTCTTTGACAGCCAAATACGCCAATCATTCAAGTTATTCAAAGCGTGCGTGCTATACCGCCGTATCGCCCTGTCTACTTCAAACGGTCCCACATATTTGCTGGGCGCTTAGGGAAATACTTCGCATATTTTCAGCCACTCGAATTGTGGGTACAGTGTCCATTGTCCATGGACTATCTAAAGACGCATCAAGGGACTTTTTACTTCCTATTTACGTGTAACATTTGATGAGGAGCAATGTGCAAAGTGGGATAAATTAGTATTTTCTGGAAGTCGTTAATTTATAGCTGGACAGATTAGTAAGGTAGGAGAGTGGTTGTAGCTCAATGTTAAGGATACGTGCCTTTTACCTGAGGGTCCGGGTTTAAAACCGGGCATGTTGCAAACCCTCGGGATTTTTCAAATCAACGGACGTATTTATACCACTAGCTCGACGGTGACGGAAAACATCGAGATAAAACCTGCGAATTCAACTTTGTATTTGTAACCATGATCCAAAAATTGTCTGATTCCCCTATCTTAGGGTTACGAAGGTCAGATCGGCAGTCGCCTCAATGTAATTACCAGACTCGCTAAATCCTGGATCATGGTCTAAGTCGACCCCGTCTAAACGTGGGACATAACGCTAGGAAGATGGAGATTAGTAAGGTATTATTTCTTCTATTTTTTTCTTTTTTACATTGCTAAGGTAAGAAGCAGACAGTTGGGTCCACTAAGTCTTGCCAAAAACAATGCGACTGTACACTGGGTATACCTCCTCAAACCATCTGCTCAATTTACTATACCATCCAAAGTTAGGTCAAAATATTGACTAAAAGCACGGACTAGTAAAAAAGAAGGACTCCGCGCCACTAACTAGACGTTGAAGCTTCTCAAGTGCTCCAACTTGACACGCAAATTACGTCACACATTGACATAATAAGTGCTCCAAATGACAGAAATCCGTTAACTGGTATCCTTACATAGCTCACTCACACATGCATAAAGGTGGCTTCACGCTGAAGAATGATAGTGTGGGATCCTTCTTTTTTTACTAGTCCGTGACTAAAAGATATTAGTTAATCTAGTCTTATTACATAAATAGCATTTGAAACAAAGGTCTGATCTATTCACTCCACTGTCACATGTAATCGCTGTAATTACACTCATATCATTATTATTTCAAACATAATTAGATGTAACTATTGTCGTGACTCAAAAATCATGTACGACTTGACCGTGGGACACATCGAACTCGACTTACATAAACAAAACTTATTAACAAACACAATCTGCAATTTTAAACTCTATAATTAGTCTAATAGATATCAAGATGGCTTGACAAACAATCAAACTCAGCTGACCACAACATTGAGTCATCAAAGTTCATTGAATGTAAACCTTATATGTTTATAAATAAGGTGTAAAATAAGATTAAATTAGTAGGCGACTCTTGCGCATGTCAAAGCTTGGGTATGTCAACGCGGGTGGCGTTGACGGGTGACCTTAAGGCGAAGACAGCATCAGGCAAATATTATTATAATACCGCTCACATCTTGTTGAATGACGGGTTGAACAAATATTTTAGAGAAGATAAGTGTTTGTTCAAATAATGCATTTGTCCAGTCGCGATGCATATTTTTAACATAAAAGTTGTTTAAAAAAATAATAATAATGCTATGAGTGGGAAGAGTTAATTTATATTTAAAAACTAGCTGTGCCAGCGGTGTCACCCGCGTTTATGGTTAATATTATAAAGACTATTTCCGTCATACATGATTTCTATGTAACTTTAACCATTAAGGCTGCACACGCGACGGAAGCTTAAAAAATGGAGTAACTTCTCCCGTTTTCCCAACATTTCCCTTCACTACTCTGCTCCTATTGATTGTAGCGTGATGAAAAGTATACTATAACCTGCCCAGAAGTATGTAGAATAATTGTACCATGTTTCGTTAAAATCCGTCGAGTAGTTTTTGTTTCTATAAGGAACATACAGACAGACAGACAGACAGACAGACAAAAATTTTACTGATTCCATTTTTGGCATCAGTATCGATCACTAATCACCCCCTGATAGTTATTTTGAAAATATATTTAATGTACAGAATTGACCTCTCTACAGATTTATTATAAATAGATAATATAGGAGAATGTGTTGTGCAGTCAATGTCCTTTTTTAAATTCCTGTATAATAGAATATGCATGTAGGTACGTTTTTTTTTACTAAGTAAGTCACTTTCGTGCACTCAAAATGGAATTTTTAAAACTTGAAGTAAATAGCACGTAACCCTTAAAATAATAAAATAACGTAAACCAATTTGACATCATCCATTACACATAATATTCTTGCACAAGAATTAGCAAGCACACAATATTGTCATATGATAAATGAGCATGAATTGTAAGTGTAAGTTTTTATGGCATTTCACAAAAATATTCTAAAATTACCTTTTAAATCATAAAATTAACACCAACCATTAGTTTCAGTCTTAAATCTTATCTTAAATCTTAATTAGTAAGTATAACGTACAAAATATAATATCAAACAATTAAACTCGGCTGATCGCATCATCAAGTTTTCGAAGTCTAATCTAATAAGGCTGAACCTAAGTCGGTCAATTATGAAATTATTACATGGATCCCGTACTAACAATGTCCAATCATTTTCTCAAAAAGTAATTTGCATTTAATACAAATCATCTCACTATTCGTAAAATGAAACTGGGCCAGTGTTAAGAAAATCTTTTTGCTTCAATCGGCCTCTTAACCGCATGTGACGCCGGCAGTATCGTCGCATGCGGTGCGCGCGCGCATTCCAGCTTTGTCGGAGCGCGGGAGTCGCCTGGACCTTCGCCGCACATACGTTATTGCTGCACGGCACATGACATGACTTAAATAGAAAATTACAGTTTTTTTTTAAATAGGCAACTCCTGTTGCTGAGTTTTTGATAATACTTATTTTGCCTTTCAAGCGAATTAAAGTAAGATTTCTACTTTTACTCCTACACACAAACATCTTTAAATGCGTTGTGACTGGTGCGATTGACTTTGTATGCATAGTTAAGCAACCCTTGCAGTAATAAAGAATTGGATGGGTGACCGACAATTTATTATAAAGACGTTAACGGTGCGTCACTATAACGGCTGTTTATATTTTACCGAAAGTAGGAAATAGTAAGGATTATATCGTAAATGTAAATTACAAATTACCCTGCATTTTGAGATTTTCGTTATTTTGAGAGGCACTGAAATCTTTTGCAATTAAACTTCAATTGCAAAACATTTTCAAAGACCAATTGGCAACGAACAATGAACTGTCTCATTACATCACAAAGGCTTATTAGCCTTACGCTACTATACATTTTACGTTAATAAGGAACTAATGAAATTGAGAGCTGTCCTTTTAACCTCAGCACCAAACTGACCTGGTTCGTTTTCGAGAGCAACGATTACGATACAATCGAAGAGTCGATCGTAGGCGTCATTACTACACTAGTGCCGCGACCCGGCGTTGCGTCAGCGCGTGGGCATGGACCAGGTGGCCTGTGACGACAGAACTGCAATCGCTTAATCTATGATTAATTAGACAGAGTGATCGGATAGGATATGAGGTCAAGAGGTTTTCCTATAAAGAGGTTTTACTAGAAGTATTATAAATGAGAGGTATATATTAAACTTAGAGGTACTTCTATGTATTTTTAGTGAGCATCATCATTATCTTTCAAGAAACCCCGTAAGGTTAGGATTGCAGATTCCAGTCTGGTTTGATTATAACATTAAAGTGACAGTATTTTTTTTTTTTGTAACTTCTATATAGCAGATCCCCAGACGAATTAAGTATACTTATGAGAGGCCTTGTGAGCAAGTCTTGACTTGACTAATTTTTCACATCAAGAAACTTTGACCAGAACTCCTGACATGGGACGTGAAGTAGCTATCCAGATAGATATAACTACTCCTACTAATCATTAGGCACCTCCCAAAGGATTCTCTATTATGTATGAGACAACATAGAATATTAACACCAAATATTTGATGTAGGGCGGAGAGCGCAAGACTAGTGTCGCGCCCGGGGTTACGTCACGCGAGTGGGCATATGCCCGCCAGATGGCTGTGACAACACAGCGATTGTCTTAGCTATCGAGAGTAACCCCAAATACGGCTTAATGAGATGCAATCCTGTAACATGTGGCGGATATTGCTCGCATCGAAAGAAACGCTTTAATGGTCATGAGCACCGAGCTTCGCGGAATCGTTTTATCTGGGTTGCTTCATTTGAATTCGAATTACGATGACTTAAGATGTATTAAGGTTGTTTCTGCGAAAATGATTTGATTAGATTAGATTTGTGGTTCAGTTGGGTGTTAAGACGAAGATCACTTCGAGAACACTACAAACTTATTTTATTTTTAAATTGGGTACGTGAACCCAATTTGTTTTTTCAACTTAAAAGAGTGCTTTCAAATGCTTTAGCAGACAGTGCTAAGATCAGAAAAAGTATTGTCGCTCTTCAATTTTTTATCACTCAATAAATTTACCAAGATTTTCTTCATTTGCATATATTTACTGTTATGCTGTTAACAAGCTGTTATAAGTCCAAGTTTTATGGAATAACATTATCAACGACCTCAATCCCATCGATCACATCTCCAATACCGACGCGATAATACAAATTAATCCCATGTTTACGACGCTAAATTCTACACTGTAAGGTCAGGCCGCTAGCGCGAGGTGCGTAATGTTATTGTGCGCATTATGCACTTTATTGGGCATCGGCTGTCAAATAACTGTACAAATCGGCGCGCGCGCCGCCTCGCGCCGGGCGACAGTTACGCGGGACAGGGTTGCCGGATATTTAATTTTGTCCGTTTAAATATGAATTCAAAACTTACTTGATACTTTGGTTTCTGGAACTAGGTAGAATCTAGTCTAGTTTTATTAGCTGAATATACGATAATAATTTAATAAATATATATACAAACTGTTCTGAGTCAATAGTTCATTTAACAATATCCAAAAATCTATGAAATTATTTCTGGCGTAAAGAGAGCATGCACTGGAGGTATGTGCCTTTTTCGGACCTTTGAACTGCATATATCTGTTTAAATTAAAGCATTATTTACTTTTTTTGACTTGGACTTTAAAAATGTCACAGTGGTAGGTCGCATTTATGGGCCATATGTATCAATATTATGTGAAAAAGAGAAAGGGTTCTAGTAGCAATTCACTATTATTTTAATATCACGTTAATCAGAATTTCTAAGAAAATATACAATTTTGTAATTAACTAATTTCCACGCGTCTCCTATCAACCCTACCCACCGGCGCGTGCGCATCCAAGTGTCAGGTTTCGTAAGCGGCGACAGGCGTCGGGCGCGAGCGAGCTGTTTGCTTTGCGTAAGGCTCTTGTAACAGCGCCTTCACACTCGTCTTTGAGATGAGGCCCAGACACATCCATTGTTGTTGTGTCCTTGATGGAAAAATGTGATTTAAAAGTCCCATTTCGGTTCGTTGACCGACACCAAACTTCTAAACTTCAAATTCACAAAAGTTGATAGTAGATAGATAAAAAGGCAATTTAATACGATATCAAAGTCTGAAGCAAGAAGAACTTCAAAAATATTATCATGACATGAAAAGACTATTTTCCGCATTCGTCTATTCTTTGTCGTATATTTTAAAACAGGATTGAATTGATATTGCAATGTGTTTAACTGACACTTTTCTTTTGGTTAAAGATTAGTTTTTAAAGTGAATCTAATATTGATTGTGATTATTGTAAACATGTGAAGGAAAATAGAATGAGAGACTATTTTTCAGCATGTTTAAATTGATTGATTGAACATCAGCTATACTTCCAGTATCGGTTCACGAAACGCTCTTTGTTTTATTGGACCTCAGTCCATCAATTTGTTGTTTTTCATTTCTTTGTTTATTGTTTTGGTTCGTTTGTCGGAGGAAATTGGGCTGAGTCGCCATTGTATTGATGGATCGAGAAGAAAAGCCGTTGTGTACACTTCCGTGCTTAGCCGGCTTTGTTTGTTTTGCTGCGTGCGACCCTTCGTTTGCGGTTTCGGACTTCTAGTTGTTACTACTTTCTAATTTAACTTTGGTGTCATCTAATACATTATAGTTAGCAGCAGTAATAGAAGCAAAGTGTGTATGGATTGGTTCCTCTCGATGGCGCATCCGGTAGTGGCCCTGCCCCATGCGCCAAGAATTGTGGGTTCGATCCCCACCCAGGACAAACATTCGTGTGATGAATACTTTTGTTTGTTCTGTGTCTGGGCGTTAATATCCGATATTTAAGTATATATTTGTAATACCACTGTTGATTCTGATATCCGTAACCCAAGTGCTTAAGCTACTTACCTCAAAGTCAGATCAATGTATGTGATGTAGTCGGATATATTTATATGTGTGTACATTTTATGGAGAGTATCACCATATTGTTGTTAGAACACGAATTTTTTGTGTCATGGTATTTCTGGTGTCATAAGAGTGGTGTCTATTTCAGTAGCATTTACTAGATTTTTATTTGTAGGTATATTGTGTCATACGTGTTCGTGTGTGTCTAACTCTGAATAAGTGTTTTTCTTTGTTGAGCTGAAGCTCACAAAATTATTGTGCATTTTCTGTTAACGATTAAATTGTAAATGTATCATCATAAGGACTTTAAAGATTATTTTAAGCATAGTCGTAATATATCTATTTGTTATTACAACAAAATAGCGGATTCAGAAATATTGTACTTTTATAACTGGCTAATATCATTTAATTTTTATTTGTAGTCAAAACGAGAAAAAAGCGATACAAATCCAAACGAAACATTTATTTACGCCGCTCGGCTCTGACACGAGGTTACGTGAAATCATTACTCTTCTGTCGCTACGCAATTACGAATCAGTTTATTCATTTTGAAGAGAAAAAAACACGCAATTTAAATTATACACCTGAAGCAGTAACAATGTTGCTGTAAATATAAGTGTACTTATCTGAATGAGAGATAAGATCGAGCAGAAAATTACTTTGCGAGATTTACTTTTATTACGCAATTATTGAGAAATATTCATAATAATAACTTTGGCGAGGTATTGTTGAAGCCTTATTACAAGAAATGATAACCAGTCTAGATAAATCAATGATTCTAAATGCATGTCATGGTTTTTTTCTTTGGATTTTTAGTGGTAACATTTTGAATAGCTTATTGGAATTCTAACTTTGTGTGGTTTTTTCATTAGTCTATTTATCTTTACAGCAAATGAAGATACACTTGTCACTACTTTTTCACAATTTTCCATATAATCGAACATTATTTCTCTAAGTAAGCTCAGCGCTTTATCTAAGCTTATCGCTCTTTGGAGCCTCCCTACTCATTTGAGGATAAGGGTGTGATAGTATGTTGGCTTTAAGTGAAGTGCTTAAAACCTACTTCGTATTATATGGTAAAGAAGTAGGTCTCAAAAGTAATAGATTCCTAACACAATAGAAGTCGGCCACCTCCGGCAAAATCAGTAAATCACCAGTCATTCACGAATGCCTCCTAGCCGCAAACGTTCGCTCCACTTGACCGGCATTCGGTCTCAGCTGTTGCTTTTTGTTAATTTTTATGGCAACACCGCGTTATTCAATTACGTTTTACTGCTGGCAACACTGAATTGCTTTGAGATTTATCGCTTCGTTTGCGAGCAGGGTTGTCAATGTGAATCGGTGCGAGTTAAACGAAATTGATTGTCACATTATCATATATTTTCTGTTCAACTGCGCAAAATTAAAATATACCCTCAAAATTATCCTGAGATTCAAGATTTTATTTGAATACTAGTAACCAAAGTCTAAAAAAACTTTTAGCCTATATTATGGAAATAACAACAAGTTCCTTTTGTTGCTCACCGTTCAAGACCGACAAAATGGCAACTGAAATTATCAGAAGCAGTCCATGCAATTAGACATAATCAGTAGACATCTACATCTCACGGATTACGACACTTTTGTGAACAATATTTGGGATTTAAGCCGACAAAATATTTTTTCACATGCCTATATCTACAAAACCATACTAGTTAACATTTTTGCATCTCAATAGACGTAATTCAAAGAAACGTATGAATGTTCTTGATATGTTGGCGTCCATATTACAGTTAGGATACAGGGAAAAGGTTTGACCCACTTACTGAATCAAAAATCCCTTTTTACTAAACTTTTGGGCATAGTAAAGTGAAACTGTGAAGAAAGATTTAGTTTATGCTAGGAATAAGGGAGATATTTTTATATTTTATATGGCAAAAAAGCCTTTGGGATGGCATTATGATATGTACTCGTTTGTAGGTATTTTATATTTCAATCCTTAAAGAGTAAAATGGGTAGGTAGGTATCCTTTCCATTAAGATTAACGAAAATGCAATAATCACATTGTAATATCTGATGACCCAGGCGCATTCCGACGACAACATTATTTTTACAGTACCATTGCGGTCACACTCCACTCTACTTCACGAGCGCGCTACCAATTGCGAGCGATATGCGCAGGAGTCTGCGCGCGTGATTTATGCGCTGGCGATTTGTTTTGACGCAGAGCGACCGTAATGGTTTTATTAGCTATGGAATTGGCTGTGAAATTACTTTCTTTAGGACGGAGAGAAATTTCGAGACAGGTGGACATTGTTCAATTTAATATTAACTTACCGTACACGTCTAATAGTTTATATTGATCACAGGTGTTTATGATCAGTGGACCGGACCATTTCCAATGCCTTTCATATAGAAGTATAACTCTCTTAATATTTGGATAATGATAGGCTATGTTGTGGGAGTCCAAGATCTATATCGATCTGTGCCATCGATATATCCAGACCGCTCGCAGGCGGTGAGCATTTATTTCATTAGTAGCTTATTTGTTGTACAAAGATTTCATTTAACACTATATTTATGCAGACCATGTCAATCATCATCAGCCTATCGAAGTCATCAATTTCCATAATAGACACCAAAAGTCGAAGACGAATTTACAACTTCTTACGTCACTGCACTTTAAAAAACAAATTTCACACTTATCAACACAATTTATTGGCCCATTCAACTTTTCACCAAATAAAAGGGCAACAAATGCCTTTATGGGCGACAAAAGTATCGCCTTGTACCGCGGCGTTGCGTACGTGTCCCGTTGTCGCCAAGAATCAATTATCTATACACTGAACGTCTCTATTCGCGACTGTGTGTTAAATGGGACGTGTGACGCAATGGACTTGGTCTGTGGCACAAGATATCGTTTAGAGCGGATTATAAAAACTTTAAAGGTTGAAATTACATGAATTAGATTAAGTAAGCTTGCAATAAATTAATTGCAACATCAAATTAAACAAATTGATCATGTCTTAGCAGAAGGCGATGTTAGGAGACATAATAACCATAGAGCGTCTATGAAAAGAGTTATGAACGTCGAAGAAGCGAGTGAGGTGCGACAAGGACCTTGCTATATGTCGTGGCGTGTTATTAAGCGTGTAGTCATCCTGCGTGGGGATCTTATACTTTACGCCTATCTGACTATCACTCCTACTGATTAAGATAAAGAAAGCTTAAGCTATATACCATTACTTGAAAATCTGTCCAATCAAAAGTCGCTGACGGCACTTAACTTGCACCGCCACGCGGCGCGGCCTGTCCCGCAGCCCGTACTACTGACTCCGGAGCGCTAAGGTGATAAACACGCTCTGACGACATTCCTAGGCTTTGTTTTATTGCAGCGCCTACTTACTATGAAGGTCGCGCTGCGCTCAGCTTTAGCATACATCGACCTGCATCATTGAGGATCCGAATATTATGAGCAGACACCAATATATTTAATTGACATATATATATCTTACTACCAGCGCCCCGCGGTTTTACCCGCGTAGTCCCTGTTTCCGTGGGATTGCGAGGACAAAATATAGCCTATGTTACTTGCTGGTAAAGTAGCTTTCCATTAGTGAAAGAATTATTTAAATCGGTTCAGGAGTTTTGGAGCTTATTCAATGCAAACGAACAATCAAACCTTTTCTCTTTATAATATATATTAGTATAGATGAACTGTCAAGCTGCAATGTGAGTCTTATAGAGCAATCTCAGACTCCTAGATCGCGAGTTGGTATAATCGAATAACTGTAATTATTTTAGTGAGTTCAATTTATTATATGGGAGCGGTGGTAGCTCAATGGTAAGGACACGCGCCTCTTAACCGAGGAGTGCGGGTCAAACCCGGGCACGTACCTCTGGATTTTTCAAATCTAAGTACGTATTTATACCACTAGCTTTACGGTGAGGGAAAACATCGTGATGAAACCTGCAACAACTTTGAATTTGTAACCATGATCCAAAATTTGTCTGGTTTCCCTATATAAGGGTTACGAAAGTCAGATCGGCAGTCGCTTCAATGTAATTACCAGACTCGCTAAATCCTGGATCATAGTCTAGCGGACCCCGTCTAAGCACGGGACATAACGCTAGGAAGATGATGAATAAAACGCAACGAAAACCAATGATAATGATATAGCTCGATGGTAAAATAAAGCACCTCTTGCCCGAGGAGCGGGAGTTCAAATGCGGGGATCATGGAAGGCAAGGAACACAGTTGGCACATTCTTTTGAGTCCTTTCGTTTCGAATTTATTTTTTATTCCTATTCTCATAATTTGATAGATCGCTTGTCCCAATAGTTGTTAACCTAACTGTGTTGTGGCCTGGCAACCAAACGCTGCGGGTTCGAGCCCTTCCAAAGGGAAATTGTGTTGTCCTAAACACGTTTACAGTTGAATAATGGATGTTGATAATCGTACTTAAGTTTATTCATCCAATAGTAGGTACAAATAGATGAAATATTATTTAAATTATTAAATAGTTCGATATCTTCGACAGCACATTGATTGACGGTGTGGTACTGCAAGGTGATGAAATTCATAAGTATATACGCATTATATATCAATATTTAATCGCGTTGACCGGCCAAGAATAGCCAGATATGTTTATGAACGACATATCGATGGAAAAATACTGGATTTACCCAAATGTAGCTCAGACCGAGACAGACACCTGCGCAGTTAATATTTATTTGAGAATTAATACATACTGTGTCTCCTGTGCCTTATAAATAAAACATATTTACTGGAAGCAAACCGCATATTTTGAGATTGTAATTTCTGTGACAAAAAGTAATACGTTCTATTTTGCGTTAGGTTGAGGCAAATGTTGTTCGAAATACTATTTAGGTTTGTTTCAGTTTAATCTATACTCATATTATAGAGAGGAAAGATTTGTATTATCATATTTTTGTGTGTGTTTGTAGTTAATAAACTCAAAAACTACTGTGCTGATTTCAAAAATTCTTTCAGCATTGGAAAGCTACATTATCCGGAAGTAACATAGGCTATATTTTATCCCAATATTCCCACGGGAACGGGAACTACGCGGGTGAAACCGCGGGGCGCTGCTAGTGATATATATTTTATATGGTTTTTACTAAGTTATGGCAAAGCGAATAGATGGGCTTATAATTTTAGCAATCTATATAATAATTCCTTATCCTTTTAGAATCTAAACTACTCTTTAGATAATGATTAATATATGTGTAAATCTAATATTTTTCAACGAAGTACATTTTCAAGAGTCATTTTCAATGACGTCACAATTATCCACACTACAGGTTTTTCTTTGTTTTTATTCCGTTTATACTATGTATATATATATATATATATATATACATAACATCACGCCCGTAATCCCCGAAGGAGTAGGCAGAGTTAAAGGGGCAGCTAGCCTACTTAACCACATTAAGCCAAAAATAAAACTGGGATGGGTTAGATGGAAATATTTTCGCGAAACAATACTCTTGTTTGGTTAGGTTTTGAAGTAGCAGACGAAGCCGCATGCAGGAGCAAGTCGAAAGTAGTTTATCCACAAACACTCATACATACCTGTCTGGTACTGCGTAATAATTCTAAACGGGCATTCTGTCTGTTTGTTTTTCATTACGAACGCGGATAAGTTTCATTGCAGTAATGAAATATGTGAAGTCATAAACAAGCCGACTGGTTTGTAAGCCGAGAATGGCGGGTCCTAGCTGGGTGGCTCGGGCTACTATTAATGTCTGGGGCCACCAGCACCAGGGATCAAGTCATCGCTACTATAGCCTTTTCAACTGCGAATGGTCGCAGACTGTATCAGGGATGCTTTTATAGAGATTCGTCGTATTTAGATATTTCTGGACGCGCAAAAAGGTGCCCAGCACAGTTTGAGATGCGCTTAATATGTGATTCTTAAGAGATGGGCAGACGTATTTTTTTTGCATGTTATGGGTACTGTAATTTACGGCCAGATTTTATTAATTTCATAAAGTCTGCTGCTCAATGGCAAGGAGGTGCGTTTCAGAAACATTCATAATTTAGACAGATCAGTTGTGACGTTTGACAGCAATCCTGCACAAATATTATACTACTCGTACTCGTACTATTATTTTAAATGATTTGATTATGTGTTTGACTAAATAGACTCCAAAATTACTGGACCGATTTGAAAAATTATTTCACCAAATGAAAAGCTACTTTATCAGCGAGTAACATAGGCTATATTGTATCCTTGTATTCCCAAGGGAACGGTAACTACACGGGTGAAACCGCGGGGCGCTACTATCTTATATATGAATGAATAGAACATTTAAGAATACGCAATTTAAATACAAGTTACTAGTACTATTTGTAGAACAATGTAAGTAAGTAAGTTGAGTAGCGACGGAAGCTAGCAAACCTGTAAATCTGACTTCGCAGGAGCGGCGAAAGGTCGCTATTTACAACCTGCATAGCGCAAGTGCGAATAGTAAGCTTCTATTAGAATAACCGCTATCTATATATAACACTAGTTTTTGATATAACATAAGGAATCTACATATATAGCATGGTATATAAATTATTAAAATTTATTTTGTAACAAAAGTTTTCAGGTTACGTTTATTCTTAAAATAAAGTTTATCTGCCCTAATAACGAAAAAGTTTACTAAATAAGTTTAACCCAAGCTTTTTTCCTAAAATATAGTTACAGCTAACATTTAGTAACGATCCCTAATAAATCCTCAAAATAAACATTAAATGTATCCCAACTGTATTTTTGGCCGAATGTGGTTGAGAGGGCTGATTGCCCCTTTGACTCTGCCTACCCCTTCGGGGATGCAGGCGTTCTGATATGTATGAATCTATGTAACCTTACTGCAGCACAAAGCTGGACTATTCTTTCCTCGTGTACTAGGCGCGGGCTGCGCATACGCAGTGCAGTGCGGCGACCCACATACCGCGCGGAAGGCCGCGACGAGGAAGCTTTCGGCGATATGGGCCGGCTGGCGCTAGTGATGGGGCGACGGCGGGTTCGACGTATCGATAATATTTAAAACTCGTATGTTTGATCGTCGATATTAATAAAAAGTCATACAGGTAATCAATACATGCATGAATATCTGCATACCTGCAATCTTCTGAGGGGAAGACCGATTCTATGGAGTAATTTTTATCATCTTTAGAAAGCTACATCATCGCCGAGTGACATAGGCTATATTTATTGCAAAATGTCTAAAATTTAAATAAAAACAGTCTATACTAATATAGATGGTAATTGTGTTCTCATGTAAGTCGATTTAATGTAATCACATATAAGAATAAATTATTTAAGCCTTAATAAACCCTCTAACTCGCATTTAGCTAAAAATAACTAACTAAACTTCACGCCACTTCCCTAGCGGGGTAGGCAGAGAGAACCGAACGCCATATGGCACGATCCTTACACACCTCACTCGCCTCTTCAACATTCAGTTTAGTTGGTGCAATATGGAAAATTCTGGGAATCTAGTGAAAAAAGGCTAAGCCGTCGTCTAGATAATTAAATAATCCAGTTGCCAGTACACCATTAGCCTATTACAATATGCTATCTCAATAAAATAAATTAAATTATAGATGATAGGCAGTTATTGTGACATTTTCTATTTCCATACAATATTAACAAATGACCAATCACATAAGATTCAATTTTGGAGCAGATTTATCAAAACTTTAATTCTTATTTCAATTCTGTTAAACAAACAATGAATAGGTCACAATAAATTACATCACAACCTACAATTATAATGACTAATGTAACACCAGAACACAACGTAACCACCAAACACAATTAATTAATTTCTAATTGGACGATTATACTCACGCAACCGAATCTAACTCAAGAAGCTCACCTGCAACAAAACGTGTGTTATTATTAAAACTGTAAAGCTCATTTATTAAAGTAATGCTGTAATTAAGATTCTCTTACAAGCTAATTAGGTGTAAGCCGAAATGATTAATATCGTAGTAAAAATGTTTGAATTACATAATTATAATGCTTAATGGACTTGCCGATGGCTAAACCACCACATTAATTTTAATTGGAAAGTTGTTCAATGTGTTATATTACAAAGGTTTAATATTAAATTGCTTGTATTTGAAGAAAATTACAGCTTTTAAATGTTCTTAATTAGATGTATTAGGGCGTCTTAAGAGATTATTACCATTTATTATATTCTGGTTTAATTTAAGGTCATCAGAATTGTTGTGCACTAGCTTTGCCCGCGATCTCACCCGCGTTTATGGTTAATTTTATATAGCCTATAACCTTTCTCGTAAATGGGCTATCTAACATTGAAATAATTTTTCAAATCAGGCCAATAGTTCCTGAGATTAGCGCGTTAAAGCAAACAATCAAATAAACAAACTCTTCAGCTTTATAATATTAGTAAGTAAGTATGGATTAGTAAAGATATAAATAATTTGCATTTTTTGGAAATTTTACAATCACGTTGGTGCAATGGTTTAGCAGATTCGAACCTTTGCCAGGTTAAAAAGCTTTGATACAAGAGATTAAGAGTTTGGGTGTTTGTAGAATCTTGGTAATTAATGCCTAATGCATTGTAAGGTACGTATGTAATCTTCACACAAACTTTTTCGAGGTCTTAAATCTAATTAGAAATTGTTTGATTATAATGTAACTAATGTCAGTAGGTATCTTACCACCACATGTGCCAAAAAAGTATCTAGTTATTTTTATATTATGTTATGATAGATATATGTCTAGCATACATAAAAAAAATCTTACACTCCTTTCGTTATTGTAAAATATAATCAAGCATATCGAATAACAAATAGTGACTTAGCGTAAAATAAAATAAATCAATAAAATAAATCGGTTCTCTCTGCATACCTCCCTAGGGAGTTGGCGTGAAGTTTAGTTAGTTAAAATAAATCTAATCCAATTAATTTTTATTTTGGTTAAAAATGGATTGCCCAGCAGTGGTACACAATAGGTTAAATAAAAAAAATGGAAGGGCATATGCTCTAGACTCTGTTGGTCCATTCGGGGGACTCTGGGCGTTATAGTATGTATTCCTATAATGTTGCTATGATGTTGCGAGAAATCAAAAATAATTACATATAAATAAATATAAATATAAATATCCGACAAAAGATTGATCTGACTCCGAGGTAAGTAGTTTAAGCACTTGTGTTACGGATATCAGAAACAACAGTGGTATTACAAATATATACTTAAATGTTAGATATTAACACCCAGTCACAGAAAAACACAAGCATTCATCACACGAATGTTTGTGTACTGGGTGGGGATCGAATCCACAACTCTTGGCGCATAGGGCAGGGTCACTATCAAATGCGCCATCGAGCCAGACATATGTCATTAAGATATAGGTCTCTCCTCCATAACGCTTCTAGCTCCGATGAAACTCGTAAAGTGGGCTGCCCAGCCTCATTGCGCAGCCGTTTCGTTGGCAACACCTCATCAGTCCGAAGCTTGCCATTTACAAACTCCAGTAATTACTAGACGCATAATAGAGTAATGCAATTCGACGTCGAAGCGAATCATCAATCATCAATGTCTCACTCGATCGCTTCGCAACACGAGTAGGAATAGACAGTGTTTTCAATATCGATATATAATCGATATCTGCATCTATTATATATCGATATTGAATATATTAGTGATATGATAATACATTAGTGTCTCGGAATAATAAAGTGTTGCATGACAATGTTAGAGGTTAATTTTGACATAACTGAAATTCACTTTAAATAACTACAATGTTTTGATTTTTTTATAAAAGACAGGCGACTTTGTGTGCGTAGCCCTCAGAATAAAGTCAAAACGGAATGTTAGATTTAAAACTTCTACGTTGCATTATACTTATAACTAACTATCTTGTTAAACAACAAGGTACTTAGTTACAAGTATAATGCAACGTCAACGTCTCTAACTAACTACCCTGTTGTTTAACAAGATAGTTAATAAGTATTATTTTCCACAATATTCTATTAATTTATCATGTCTAACTCTCTGACTTGAAACACCAAAGACATTTTATCAACAATATCCAATATTTGGTTATCATTTATTGTTGCGTCGGTTCATCGATAATATCATTATCGATATTTTCAAGTCCCATCACACGCAGAGTCGTAGCTAAACCTCTAGTCACTTGCATCACTATAGATGTGTTATACAGCTTCGTTTTGCCCAATTTTTCTTTGTGCTGCGATTGCTAACGCTCATTGTTTTAGCTCACAATGGATCGCCGGAAAATAGTAATTAGGGACGCAAATGTTTGGAGTTATGGTTGTGGGACGGAATCGGACAAATGGGTGTGTGCTTGATCTGCTCTCGGTGTAAACAATACGTACGTAATTTACTACTTTCTCAGAATATGCACCGACTTCTAGTGGTATTGTTTAATAAGACCGCAATTGACTACTTTTCGTGTTTAACTACTGAAACACGATTAGACAATCTGAATTCAATTGTATTTGACTTTTACCTTGCATGTCATTGTCTGTTTTGATAATATTTCAGAAGTTTGGAAGAAATAAATTTATTTATTTATTTAAAAAATAAATAAAAGAAATAAAAGAAGTGAGATGTAAATCATGAATAAAAACAATTCTCATATTTCCTGAATTAAAAGATACCTTGTAAATTATATTTGTCACAGGTTGTGCAGATTCCAGACGCTTATAAAAAGATTCTAACTTCCGTTTAAGAACGTGAGATCGCTTGAATTTGACGATTTCTAAGTGCGTTTTTGAGACATATATACATAAGGATTATTTACTCTTAAGTTTGAATGTTCACCTTTATCGAATCGTTTAAAGAACCAAACTCTTAACCTAGGATCATAGCCCGAAAAGAATCCGATTGGATTCAGTACATAAGTACGCCAAGAAGACAACGGTACGGCTCATCTTTAAACTGAGTCCTAGCTATCAGATTGTCTTACTATTCTTTATAGTCTGTTCTGAGAAAGAATTCAGTTATATGGTTACTGTCTGGTGCACAGGAACTACATCTAATGGATGGCCTCAGTAAATGTCATCGCGTCGGAGAAAGCAGGATGCTCCCCGTCCGGGCCCGAATTAGCTCCCGAAAGCTAACGCAAGTAGGTCAAGTGAGTGACTATTTTTGTTTTTACTACACTCAATGGGCGGTTGCACTGAAAGAATTCGTGTAATTGGCTTGGTGAAGCTCTATCTGAAATATTTTGATGGCAGCAATGAATAGTCTGGCTACTGAAAAGCCCAGTTCAGTACATACATACATAACATCACGCCCATGATCCCCGAAGGGATAGGCAGAGTCAAAGGGGCAGCAGGGCCCTTTAACCACATTCAGCTAAAACAAAACTGGGCTGGGTTAGATGAAAAATTGTGAAATGTTAGTGACAAGTGGCTAGCTCCTCGTCTACAAAAAAAACCCCATATAACTGTCGCCTGTTACGACTTGCTAGACAAGAAACACAGTTGGCACATTCTTTTTTAAGTCCCAGACCAACATTGGACTAACTACTCTTTTTAAGTTCCCAGTTCAGTGTTGAGGTATAATGACAAAAGACGATGTGGTTAAAGCGGTCTGCTGCCGCTTTGACTCTGCCCACCCCTTTGGGGATTATGGGCGTGATGCTATGTATGTGGACATGCGATGCAGAGCAGTAGCAGGGGCCTATCATTGAACATTTTCAGCCTTAATGATGATGAATTTACTGACCATGTAGTATATTCTAGGGTTTGCTCGTTAGCCCGAAACAATCACCCTTCCTACTTATGAAAATTATCTTTATTTACATAGGCTTCAAAAAAACACTTTTAAATAGTCATAACAAAAAAAAACATAAAAGTAGTGCTGATTACCGCTGTACTTACTGACTGACTGACACACTGCTAATCACCCTTCACGTACCACAGCACATTTAGTATATTTGGCCGTGAAATACTAAATATATGTTTTTTTTGCAAATACTTGTGGTATTTATTACGGTCTTGAAAATGCCTCATGGCAAGGTTCCACCGAAAACCAATTATCACTCCACCGCTATTACGCCTTATTAGCGTACCGTCCCTCACAGATCGCGTAATAGTGGTCGCCTTGACCCTCATGCGACCACGTGGCAGTATCACGATAATGGCCCGGTGATGCCAACTTGGGAGATTTTTTTCCTACATTTAGGTGGAATATTTATTCCACCTAAATGTAGGAACAATTTTGTTATAGTGGATTTTTTAGGAGCTTTGTAGGCTCCGTCGGCAACTGCAACACTAGAGAAATTGTTGATGCTTTGCCAGCTTTTAAGGGACTTCGGTTCTTAAATGTCCCCAAGTCGTAACTGTTTAGGAATACCGCTACAGTGCGACCGTTCTACAAAACCAAAGTTTAGGTTAAAACGTCCTGTAAAAGTCGAATTGTAGTAGATCGCTATCACCAATAGGATAATGAGAAGGAAAAGATATGTGAAAGCAGTATTTTAAGGAAGTGATAAATCAGTCTTATTGATTTTGTATGATCGTATTTTCATAAATGCTGGAAATGTCAAAAAATTTTAAATGTTCACGTGCGAATAACATGAAGTTTAGAGTGTTAAAGTATAAATTTGGTTTATTAGGAATTTAGTATCATTCGAAAACTCATTTGTGGAAAATATTTCGACAAGTTGGCATCACCAATGGCGACAATAAACTCTTCCACAATGACTCGCCATCAGACCTCCGTACTGAACCACCGGCTGCGCAAACACTACCACTGTTTGAGTAGACGTCGCATCGTTACTATTGTATTTAACATAATACGTAATTGATGCTATTCTCTTGATATTTCGACGTCGTAATTCCGAATCGTTTTGTTCAGGTGGGTTTTTTGTATAGATATATAAACACGCATTAAAACTTCTGGAAACGCGATGTGTCATTGGAATATTTGACTATTAAAGTCAAGCTATGTTTGATGCTATCTCTGGTTGGTATAATATATACAATATGGCATACTATCATAGAGTTTGTAAAATAAAATAAAAAAATACCTACTACGAAGCTATTTGATTTCCGCAAAATAAATTTTTATTGTCTTTTCTTCGTAGATATACATAACGCTAAGTTCTGTTTCCATAAGACAATGATGAACGAGTCTGGTTGAAGTAGCAGTTGCAGCCATCTGAGCTCGGAACGCTTACGAGAACCAGACAAATTGGGTCATGGTAGACCTGTAGTCTTTATTTTTTTATGTCATTTATTTTTATGTAAAGATTTCCTAAGAATGGTTTCCTTCACTCCTGGTAACGAGCTCTGTGGTACAATATAAAAGGTTCTTGGATACCACTTTTCAAGTTAGATTGCTTTAGATGAGTTAAAAAAAGTAATTAGGCAAACAAACTCAAACGATTCCTTAATTAATTTCTCGTTGACCCGAACGCGCCCGCCCAGAAAGCATAATTCGACCTTTGATCAGCTTCACGGGGTTCGATTCCGTTCCGATCGTTACATAATTAAACGAATCATTCCTTTTTATTTTCACGCCAATTACACGAAACATCAATTATTTTGTTATTTAAACATTTTTCTGATCGATAAAATTGTATTTTGATGGAGTTGTGTTCATATTTTTGTTTTTATCCAAAAATTTTCATTAGCATAATGAGGACAGTGTAAATGAAATGAGAATATTGACTGTAATGGTGTATTCAAATGGGTCTCAGGTAATATTCAGCAGAAATTATACTTTCACAGCAAACTGTAAGCAATGTTTATTATTATAGGCGTGCTCAATGTCATCTGAATGTGTAGTGAAGCCGTGATCTTCAGCTCGCTCATATGACTAAGGTTACCAATATCACATTGTAGGCATTTGAATGTAAAAACCAGACTCTATTGCAGGATTATGGTCCGATGAGACAATATTCATCCTATTTGCTCTTCACGCGACTAGAATCACTTTCATCGTTGCTATATTTAACTACTACTACAATCGAACCATATCTTAATTCATTCATTATTATTAGCCCTGCTTGCGGCTTCGCATCGATGAAACATAGTTTTATGTTATTCGGACGTTTAAGCTATATTATTGCAAAGTTTCATTAAAAATCATTCAGTAGCTTCTGCTTTAATCTTAATAAATAAATTTATATAAATTACGCGTCACGTTGTTTGTCCGCGATGGACTCCGAAACTACTTAATCGATTTTAATCAAATTTGCACACCGTGTGCAGTTTGATCCAACTTGAAAGATAGGATAGCTTACATCTCAATTTATTTAACCCAATTATGTGTCATTGACTGTTAGGGGGAACGAAGTAATATTATAACATTCGACACATTAGACTTTCAGCCCTCTCCGAAATGCTTTCACCTAATCCAAATCAGCGCTCCCACGTGAAGCGCAACACACATTCGCCTTTTTGCGGCATCCGATTACGGCTTAGTTGGACAGCGTTTTGTTTTGCGAGGATGGGCGGTGGAAAACATGTTTCGACGGTGAATGAAAATTACGTCAAAATAACGTTTCGCTTTTAGGATTTAAGAGTATTTTTTCAGCTGATGCGCTAATTCTGCTAGTACAAATTAGAGCAGGTGTGTTTTAATTAAAAAGCGTGTGTGTATTTGGATCAATCAAACACCAAAACAACATACACCAGATTTTTCTAACTAATATGTATTATAAATGCGAAAGTCAGTTTCTTTGCTCGTTATGATAATTTTGTTCTGACTTCTATTTTTTTCTATTTGACCGACCATACGAGGTTTAATTTGTGCATCAGGAGTATAAAAATTATGGTGGGTGGTGAAGGGCATAGTTAAAGTGAAAAGCATATGAAACTAGGATGGAAAACCCTACACTAATGTGACGGAATCCGCAACAAAAAGCTATTCACTTATAAAAAAATATCTGAAGCATCTACTATTGAGTTGAGCCGTATCATCAGTCGAATTATTTCTGCCTTTGTCTAACAACCGCTCAGCTACAGATATTCTACCAACGTTCTTTTTTAGACACTTTAGTCAAAAGGGCTTGGTTGGAGAGCCGCTTGTTCTGACCAAACCTCTTTAGAAGCCCTTACCTACATTTTTTGTCTTAGTTTTCTTTCTGATTTTGTTAATTGGTATGCGATTGTTAAACTTAGTATATGTTTTTATATTTTCTATTACATATGTTTGTATTTTCCCGAAAATATTATGAAGGTGTGTGGGTATGAATTAATGTAAATCGTGTTTACCCCGTGTTGACCTGCGACTTAAAAAGAATTTGCCAACTGTATCTCTTGCCTAGCATATCGTAAAAGGCGACTAATGGTATATTGGGTTTTGGAATATGTGATTATGTAGACGATGAGCTAGCTACTTGTCACTACTTTTTCACAATTTTCCATCAAACCTAGCCCAGTTTTATTTATGGCTGAATGTGGTTAAAGACTCCAACTGTCCCTTTTACTCTGCTTACCCCTTCGGGGATTATGGGCGTGATTTAAATATAGTAAATTTTGGCAAATGTGGCATAAATCTAAGCCCCAACTTGCTTATTTTTGACCAATAAAAATGCATTACAAGCTGAGACTGTGAGAATTCAAAGGATTATTCGTCAGATTGTCAGGAGTGTTCGTCAGAAATGCTGTAAATTATTTGATAAATTCTACTAGAAGTATAAGAATAATCGATAATAAACGTAGATTACAGAATTCATAAACCTAAAACCTTGATCCAAATCGGGTACGTTTATTAACTTATCCAAGCAGCTAATTATTATTCTTAGAAAGAAGTTGTGTAATATTGAATAAGTAATTGAATTCATAACGTCGTAAAGCGAATTAATTTGCCTCATTAACGATAGCTCGGCTAAACAGGGTCAATGAATATTTACTGCTCAGTAGAAGATAGCGAATTGGAAATTTGCATGAAGAACAACATTTATTTGAATGATGTCGTTTGCGATTCTCTGTCAGTATTTAATGACTTCATTTCAGATCTTTGTACTGTAATGAGAGAAATTCAAATGTAAGAAGCCATGTTTGTTTAAGATAAGTTTGGAAATGGAACTCATGAATCTTTTGTACAAAATAATAAAAATCAAATGAGAATGTATTTTCTTTTTATTCTTAAAGGCTACAAGAAACCGTTATTTTAGTCATCCTTATCTTTCCAGCGTTAAGTACCGTCCCTAGTCTGGCTCCATTCTGATGATTTTCTTGGATTAGAGTGGAGTGAGACTGCTTTAGTTTGTTTACATCAAATGTATCACCATCTGACCTTATTAACTTTTATGCACGCGAATCGAGTAATAAGGGATAATATTGGGTCAAAAAACTATACACTGGCTGTAGAATATTTTTTTTGTATTATTATGACTATTCATAAGTGCTTTTTTGTGGGAGCCTACATGAATAAAACTATTTATATTTCTATTTCTATAATGCTATTTAGTAGATAATATAAAAATACAAGACACATATTTTTTGCTTCATCAAGATAACCAAAACTTACAAAGAGCATCAACATTTTGGAGTAAGGGCTTGCGACGTCACAAGTAAGTAAAAATTGTACCAACGTGTGACGTCAGGCGCAACTTGAATACGCTGTATCTTCGCCAGTGTTTATTTGACAAGTAAATGAGAAAATACTTATTAAATATTTTTTTATAATATAACTGACGCGGACGGACTTAACAGTTATTTTTAGTCGGCTCCCTATTATTTAATTATGCATGTAGGCTCTCCTATTTCCTTCACCGTCGAGCTAGTGGTATTAAATATAAAAAATCCAGATGACATCGCTGGAATCATCTCGCCTCGCATAAGAGCAATCCTTTGAGCCACCACCGCACATTTTTTACAACTTCATTGTTTATATAAAACTGACCATGACCGTGAGTGCTTCATGTGTCAATGGTTTACCTCCCCTGGTTGCACCATAAACCCCGCAACTATCCCAACTCTTCATCGTGTGTGGCGCGATGATTGACTGCTCCTCGCGATAACGAACCACAACCAATAGACCATAGAGTAACGGAAGCGACCAAACTTAATCTCTTAGATTAATGCCCCCGGCTCCGCTCGGTTTAGACTAAGTGTTTAATCTCGTTTCGATAAAACTGATTTATTGGTAATGGCCTTTATCAATATTGAGATTACCGTGATTTCGAATATCGTTATCATTATTTTTTTTGTTTATGTTTGTCTTGTTACTGACATGACAGATGGGTATTAAGTGAAATTTATAATAAATCTTACGTAAACGTTATCTAAATACATTTGCAACAGATCTAGTTTGTAAGAAAGACAGCGGTCTCCAAACTTTTTGATTGTAATTTATTATTATTTATTAAAAGTCTGTAATATTTTATTATCGTTCGACATTTATTTAATATAGAATAGAATAGAATAAATGTTTATTTGGCACATTACAAAATTTGATTACAAATGATTACTATAATTATATTACATAAATGGTGAACGATAATAAAATATAACAAATTAACTTATTAAGTAGAAACTTTAAAAATGTCTAGTAAGGAATTGGGGTTTTAAACCCTTGAACAGAGGTCGAATAACTATCGTCTTCACAAGCGATGAAAAAATCTCATTATTAAAGGATGTGTTGTGAATTTATCGTCGCTTGAATAATGACCTTGGTATTGACAGAAAGACAGATGGGTTACAAGACAGCCTTATATGTATACCAAAAAAAAATGCTGGACCCTTACCAGAAATTGAGACTACCTTTAGCAAGGCAGACTCTACAAGCCACAGTAACTACAGACGACCTTCAAATAATGGGCAAATAAACAAACCGTCATAAAGCCGTCATAAACAGCGCTCCAGGCCGCGATCCGAATACCGCCCAATTGACTGCGCCCGCGCACCGGGACACCGCTGCGCATAGACGCCGCATAATGTACCCAAATCATCATCCTAATAGCGTTATGTCCAGTCGGGGTTCTCTTGGATCAAAACCCAGGACATAGCGAGTTTGGTAATTATGAAACGCATTTAAGCCACTGCCGATCTGGCTTCCGTAACCGATCCAAAGAATATGGATCATGAAAGAATGATTTAATTATTGGCTTATTTAGTCAAATTTATTTAATTAGTCTTTCTTTCCAAGGAAGACCATCCGAACCTGAGTTTTTTTTAATTTTTCAAGGATTAAAATCAGCCTATGCTCCAAACTACGAGCATTTCTGGAAATAGATTTTTATTTACATAGATCTAATTGTGGTTTTATTTATTTGTCTAAAATTAATAATAAAAAAATCAACTTATAGACCGAGTTATTATAATTTATAACCATATTCTCGCTTATCCTTATATTTAGCGATATAGACTCCGTAGTCTATATCGGTAAATAGTCCTGGGCGAGTGCGCAGGCGACGCTAATGCCGCAGCTTAATTGCGCACGGCTAGGCTCACCTTCAACACTATTAGCTAGACTTGTGACAAATAGCGAATATGGGTCATAGCTCGCTAACACCAATTATATGTTCTCAAACTGGGGTACAATAGGATAGATTGTTAGTACAAATTTTATTACAAGATTTATTAACCATATACTTAGTAAGCTTATCTAATCGACTAACGCAATCAATTCTATTAAAAAAGCTGAAAAAAATATTGGTGACCAAGAATATAGACCGCTTCCCTTTTGAAAAAAAAAGTTATTTGTCTAATTTCAAATTTCTTCTAATATCAAAATAGACAAAAATCTCTTTTTCTTCTACGAAGAATTATCAAAATCAATCGTGTACCTTTGTATATATTCGTACAGCAAGTAAAAAACCAACACCGATAATTATTTTAATTACACAATACTTATATTCACGAGTAACTATATTTTTTGCAATAAAATATTCCTACATAGCGATTTAATATCTCACAGTACACTGACCTGCTATAATTATAATAATACATTAATAAATTATAACAAAATTGACGAGTACTATAAAATACGTCGTATTTATCTACACGCCATTATGACACAAATTCCAGTAGCAGTAAGAACTCTAATAGCCTAACATAGTTTAAATCTAATTTTACGACGTGAGAAGCAGGCTTCACTCGTTGTAATTTCAAATTCCGAATCCTTCGAATTACCTGCGTTATTTGATTGGTTGGAAACTGCCTATAAAAGCTAGACCCATTTCACAAAGTAGCTGGTGAAAAAATATTAGATTCTATTGTTCAGGCTATAAGGTTGTGTTTTGGTTGCATTTGTGATTTGTATGTGTGAAGGGTCTTTGTTTTGGTAAGTGTATTTATAAGTAAAAACGGTATTTTACTTGCAAATGCGAGTCCAAGCGCAGGTCTGAAGGCGCCGTGGTCGGAATAAAAATTTAAAGGGACTCGTCCTTCCTTTGAAATCGTCCGAGTGTATTTCTGGTTGTGAGGTTGTTAGTTCTTTGAAATAATATTGTACTCGTCTTGTTTATTTTTATTATTTATACAGTAAAAAACAGAACTATTTTTATGACGTATGTTGGTCTGGGACTTCAAATGTGCCAACTGTGTTTCTTGCCTAGCATGTCGTAAAAAGCGACAATGGCATATCGGGTTTTGGGTATGTGATTGTGTAGGCGACAAGCTAGCCACTTGTCACTACTTTTTCACAATTTTCTATCTAACCCAGCCCATTGTCTCATGTTGGTCTGGGACTTAAATAAAAGAGAATGTGCCAACTGTGGTTCTTGCCCTGTATATCGTAGAAGGCGACTAATGGTATCGGGTTTTGGTTATGTGATTGTGTAGGCGACAAGCTAGCCACTTGTCACAAATTTTTCACAATTTTCCATCTAACCCAGCCCATTGTCCCATGTTGGTCTGGTACTTAAATAAAAGAGAATGTGCCAACTGTGGTTCTTGCCCTGTATATCGTAGAAGGCGACTAATGGTATCGGGTTTTGGTTATGTGATTGTGTAGGCGACAAGCTAGCCACTTGTCACTACTTTTTCACAGTTTTCCATCTAACTCAGCCCAGTTGTATTGTTGGCTTAAAGTAGTTTAAGGAGCTTTATTGCTCTGTATGCCCCGTTTGGTGATTGCTTGATATGATTGAGTGATGTAAGAGTATTAAAAACTACAAAATAAATAATATTGACTGTAATATTGTTATGGCGTCTGCAAATGTTTGCGAACATAAAAAGCAAATAAAATATCAATAAGCGGCATTAGCTGATCGGCATCGAATGTGAGCAAAGAGACCGCCTTCATACCAACGCCATAGGATGACTAGCCCTGAAATTTAGATTTTTTTTAAATGGAATAGTAAGAAATAAATTTTGAACAAATTTTACAAAAAAAATATTGTGTAATACTTATAAATTATATGCAAAAATTTTGGAATTCGACTTTTTTTTTAAAGCTTAAAGCAAACATAATATTCTACAGCTTTTATTATACAAAATGAATGTAATAGATAGTAGAAATGAAGTTCAAATGTTGAATTATAAATCCTTCTTAAGATGCTCTGAATAAAATCCAATCTTATTATATTATATACAGTGTTATATCGCAAGTTCCAGCTGTTCTAATCCTATTAAAATGGTTGAATGCAATTACAACTTTAGCTAAAAACACCCACTTTACTAAATCGATTTCTAAGTAACGCCTTCGAAGCCATCTGGCATTCACTGTGCGCATAAGACGGCCTTACTGCCTTTAATGAGGAATACATATCTAACGCAGTACCATTATGTTCGGTTAAATATTACTTCAAGATAAAGTTAGTAGATTAAGTTTGCACAGCATAGTCACACATTCAATTAAGTTGGCTATATTACTGGTATTGTTTTGAAAGTTAGCAAGTTTTGAAAAAAGTTTACCCTTTTACTGTCCCGTGTTATTTAAGTTACAAAACAATTGTATGGCTTTTTCTATTGTGTCTGGCGCTGGGCAGTGAACCCGTTAAACATGTGCAACAGCAAAAATCTCTATGTTGACGACACAGTGCCTTAAGCGCACACCACTTTGTCAGCTCTTGAAGTTGCGCTATAGGACAGAAAAATAAAACTCATCGAGCCGCAAAGTGCTATGACCAGCACTTTCTTCATTCTATTAGAAGATAGTTGCAAGACGCCGACATATTTTGGAATTGAGTTATTACATGTAGCGCAGTAAAGTGATTTAACGCAATTGCATGGCGCAGAGCGTGTTACACAACACACATGTTTAATCTAGACGCGATTGCGGTACGGCGGAACGTTGTACAGTACGGTCCTGTAAGGACCGTTCGGTTCTCCCTGCCTTTTAGTTTAGTAGCTATTAATTTTTTTTATTGCTTTTAAGAAAAAAGTGGCGCTAGTTAGCTCAGCCAAAACTCACGAAACCCAATACCGTACAAAGTGACTGCTCGAACTTGTATTTTGAAAGAAATAAGCTCTCAAATTGATACATTGTGCCAATGTCCCTGACTCACTGCCGTTCGGTATTTCATTCGAACTTTTTTGTTGCTTTTCAAACATAATGTTTTTAATACTTTTCCTTGTACGTTAGAGATAAAAGTTATTTAATGGCTTATTGTTGATTTACGATGTAAACGTTATGTTAATTATTGATAATGGTGACGATAAATAAAGGACGTGAAAGGTATCATAAATATTTTTAATTACCTTTCTTACAAAGATCTGATTAGGTATTTTGTAAGAAACTTGATTTTTTTTTAATGGATAGAAAATAATAAAATTAATAAATCTCTATTAGTTACACACAACTTAAGGCAAATATCATTGATAGTTTTTATAAACATAATTAATAATTACGCAGATGATTACGTACATAACATACATAACATCATTTCCGTAATATAATATGTAGGAAAAAAACTAAATATTTTTACATTAAAATTACATTTCACATATTGCTAGAACTCGATCGATACCTACATACTAAGAAAAGTTTGTAAAATGTCTATTAATTAAAATAGATATCTACATTCGTATTATTTGACTAACTAACTAAACTTCACGCCACTTCCCTAGCGGGGTAGGCAGAGAGAACCGAACGCTATATGGCACGATCCTTACGAATGTTGAAGAGGCGAGTGACACCTCACTCGCCTCTTCAACATTCATAATCCTTTTCATACAAACTCTACGATTTTTATGACTCCTAACATCACCTTCTTTTAAATATACGATCAATCTGGTCGTGGTAGGTGAGCCTGGTCCTTCCGCGGCTCCTACATCCTTCCACATTCGCATTGTATATCTGTTTAGTCAATCTTTCGTCATCCATTCTTTCCACATGTCCGAACCACCGGAGCATGCTTCTTCTTACCTTGACTCCGACGCTGTCCTTCAGACCAACTCTCTTTCTTACATCATCATTCCGAACGCAGTCTGTGAGCGATACACCGCAGATTTTCCGCAGCGCACGCATCTCGACCGCGTTTATTCTACTTTCATGCTCTTTCTGCCATACCCAACTCTCGCTTCCATATGTTAGCGTAGGAATCAGCACCGCATTGTGTATGGCGAGCTGGGCCTTCTGGCTTAAGATTTTGCTGCCTAAAAGTTTTCCTAACGCTCCATTCACCCTATTCCCTGCATTCACTCTTCTTTCTATATCAGCGGAGTACCTTCCATCTCTACTAAATGCAGATCCTAGATATACAATTTCATTCACCTGTTCCAGCACTACATCGTCAACCGTTATCCTTGTATCCGTTCTGGTTTCATCTCTTTCATTAGTATTATTTGACACAAATTCAATTAAAACTTTAAATCAATTTAACCACGAACTAACTCTCCTGCTACGAACAACACAAGTCAGTAACAAGCGAGTTGACGAATTCAAATTGCAGCAAGAATTTAATGCCGAGGCCAAGATATCGAATTTCGGCAACTATTCCGTGTTTCCTACTCTTAAAAAGGTATAACGAAGGAGACCGAAACAGAAATCGTTGATGTAGACTAAAAATGTAACCACAATTTAATAGAGATAGAGAAGTCGCGTGTTATTTAGCGAGCCGTGACGTGACGTGACATTGTTCACGCTAAACAAAGTCACGTGATGAGTATTGAACGATTTATGCGAAGCTTTGTTTGATGTGATCGGTCGAACGCAATTTATTGGTCGATGTGATCAGTCAGTACAGACTTGCTAAAAAATATAATTCATACATGGAATAGATATGGATTCAATCAGCGACGTTTTAATACGAGAAGTTTTGATTAAATATCTCTGGATCTCTCAAATCTAAGTTCCTCTCAACACGATTCGGTATTGAGTGAAAACATCGAAACACTGCAAATTCAAATATTTTTCTTGTGGACGTGAGAGCATGATCCGATATGTATGTATGGATTCCCTGTCTAAGAGTTACGGAGATTGGATGACATTTGCTACAATTTAACAAATCATACCAGGAGGGTATTATTCATAGCATTAATATTCGGTCGATTTGGCCTTGGTCTCAAACAAACAAAAAATGTAACTTTAGGTATGTACTTATGCATATAATACATAATGCATATCGCGTTTAGTCTTGTTAGTGTCATTTTTTGGTTATGTTATTATTTGGGATAGGGTCCCAATTAATTGTTATGATTGTTAATTACGTTTAATTTGATAATGTGTTTGTTTTTTATTTTATTGTGGTGTCAAATAAATACTTTTTCTTTCTTTCTTTCTTTCTAATGCAATGCGAAGTTTAAAATTTTGTTTGATATTCATGTTCGTTACTACCGCCATTGAGTACGGCTATGACGTAATCTACCATCATACTTGACATAATAACCTAGAACGAAATAGTCAAACGCGGAATGCCAATAAAATCGGTTCCACCTCGTTGTGCCATCGATCAACTTAATCTAGACTTAATGGCGTAAAATATTGAATTGAGTTTCCATTAACAATGGGGCCGACGTCAAATCTACAAAACAAAAGCACTATGTAAATCAATTCTCTACAGACATCGACGGCTACTTCTCGTATTTTTACGAAGTAATTTTACCTGATCATTGTCAAGAATCATTTTATATATTCGTATATCTATATAAATCCGACGACATCACATACATTGATCCGACTCCAAGTTAAGTAGCTTAAGCACTTGTGTTGCGAATATCAGAATCAACACTGGTATTACAAATATTGTATAATATGTACTTAAATATAGATATTAACATCCAGACGCAGAACAAACACAAGTATTCATCACCGAATGTTTGTCCTGGGTGGGGATCGAACCCACAACTCTTGGCGCATGGGGCAGGATCATTACCAAATGCGCCATCGAGTTTGTTAATTTTAATTACATATATTTAAAATAGTTTCTAGCCACTTCTTATTCTGCATAGATTGAATTATCCAGGATATCATTTAACGAGAACATAGAAATGGGATATCTGGTGTAGGACTCAAAATTAAAGCACCAACTGTGCTCCCTGCCTATTGTTACATTTCACAATTTTCCATCTAAGCAAGCCCATTATCCCATGTTAGTCTGGGACTTAAAAAAAAATTGCCAACTGTGGTTCTTGCGTAGCATGTCGTAGAAGACGACTAGTGGTATATCGGGTTTTGGGTGTGTGATTGTGTAGGCGGCGAGCTAGCCACTTGTCACTACTTTTTCACTATTTTTCATCTAACCCAGCCCGGTTTTATTTTTGGCTTAAAGTAGTTTAAGGAGCTTTATTGCTCTGTATGCCCCGTTTGGTGATTGCTTGATATAATTAAGTGATGTGAGAGTATTAAAAACTACAAAATAAATAATATTGACTGTAATATTGTTACGGCATCTGCAAATGTTTGCAAACATCAATAAGCGGCAAATATCAATAAGCGGCATTAGCTGATCGGCATCGAATGTGAGCAAAGAGACCGCCTTAGGCGGCGAGCTAACCACTTGTCACTACTTTTTCACAATTTTCATTTCACATTCACATTTCCATCTGACCCAGCCCGGTTTTATTTTCGGCTGAATGTGGTTAAGGCTGCTTGCTGCCCCTTTGACTCTGCCTACCCCTTCGAGGATTATAGACGTGATGTTATGTATGTATGTAACCAGTAAATTTTTTGACTACTTGACGTCTTGGACTCTTCCTAATCCTTCAAGGATAGCGATAATGATAGTATGTATGAAAAATGTCCACAGACATTATATATACCATCATATATATATATATATATAGTATACCCATTGATAACGATAAAGAGGTATAATGAAGGTGTGGCAGAACTTGTACCTCGCAGGCGCCGCCGGAGGCTCTTGACATCACTCTTTAAATTTAAATTTAGCAAAAGTATTCGCTAAAAAAGTGTGTTAATAAAATTAGTTCCACCTTGTACCGGTGATGAGGTGATGAGCAAACCCGGTCGACGCAAACTGCCGAATAAACGAGTCGCGCCGCATTCCGTGCGCCCGCGCCGGTCAGCCTTGGACGTGGACATCTGACTGTTATGATGCATGCGTGCATCCTTCGCGGTATGCTGACGAGATAATTGAGGCAGCGTTTTTGCTATGATAGGCTATTCCGGTTTACCTTGTACCATCAATAACTGTTGTACCTCTGATTAACTAAAACAGACATCATTCAAACATTGACTGAATTTGTGACGTCTGTATTTTTCATTGGAGTTTTATTTTTTTTTACTTAGTTTCTTGCCAATTTTTTGACAGGCCCGAGTGATCAGAGACCCTGGCCACGAAACCAAGGGTCGCGGGTTCGAATTCCGCTAGGGGCAAAAGTTTCGTGTGATGAACATGGACATTTGTACTCGAGTCATGGACTAGTTTATATACGTATTTATGTATGTCTATCCGTTCACCTAGTATCCATAGCACAAGCGTATAAACTTAGTTTGGAACGAAGGTGTGTCAGTCTAGGGAATTTATTATTATTAATTAAATTTCTTCCTAGCATCTGAAAGAAGAAGATTAAATCAAATTATTTGGATAGGAAATATATATGTTCAGTTGAGATGATACAAGTTTATTTGAAACCTGTAGGTACGTATTAAATTGTTGTCAGAGATGTTATTTTTCCGTTATGTTTAGATATTCGGGCATTCGACCTCTGAACACTGTTGTAACGGATCTGGAAAAATTCTGATACTTTGTATTATATTTTCTTTTCATCTGGATTAGACGAAGGAAAGCAGACGTGGTTTGATTTTAAAAAAGAAGTGTAAAGACATGTTACATTTCATGAGTAAGATTAATATTTTTCTTACGTTAAATCACAAATGTTTCTTCATCACTTTAATGCCAATCTAATTATTCTATGCTTTACCTACATCTACATCTACAGTATTAAATAATAAATAAATAAATAAACTCTTCAGACAGACACACCAATTTCCTAGCTCCAAACTAAGCTTATGCTTGTGCTATGGATACTAGGTGAACGGATAGACATACTTAAACACGTTTATAAACGTCCATGACTCGAGTACAAATGTCCATGTTCATCACACGAAACATTTGCCCCTAGCGGGATTCGAACCCGCGACCCTTGGATTCGTGGCTAGGGTCTCTGACCACTCGTCAGTCAAGTATTATTATAAAAAGGAACGATTTGTATGTATATATGTAATGAAAAACTCAAATACTATTAGACCGATATCAAAAATTCTTTTACCATTAGATTGTTACATTATCAGTAGTGTCACTGATGAACGTAGGCTACAAATATTTTGAAAAAGATACGTAAGGTTAAAAAATCAATGTCCACCCGTGCGAAGCTGGTACAAGTCTAGATCAATTTGATTTCCATTAATTGACAACACTTGCTTTCAATTGGCCAAGGTTAGTGCTTACGAAAGAATTATCCAACTGATAAAAGATGAATACTGATTAATTAGACAGATCAGAATACGTGGCTGGAATATGTGCTTTGCGAAATAGTTATTCCATTTTATATTTGCACATAAAACCTCTTGACATTTGCAGTGTCTCTCAATTAACATTTGAACAATTTTATCACACAACTAATAATTACCATACTTAAATACCAATTACCTAACGCGAAGGCCGTTCGTAATCAGTTTCTTGGTAAAAATATGATGAAATCATATTAGTACCGCAGAATACTTAATGAAATCAGAAGAGTTATAGTATAAAGACAGTTTAATGGTAAGAAACAGACGTCTAGACTTGTCCGAACAAGATTTATTTCTGCAGCGTCTCTCGGACTAAGTACGGTGGTAGCTCAATGGTAAGAACAAGCTCTTTACATGCTGTTTTAACACCAGGCATCAACAATTAGCATTTTAGGGTACTTTAGGGTTATTTTAGGGTACCCAGGGTAAAGAGCGGTCGTAGCTTAATGGTAAGGACACGCGCCTCTTAACCGAGGAGTGCGGGTTCAAACCCGGGCACGTTCTCTGGATTTTTCAGTACGTGTCTATGTATGTATTTATACCACTAGCTCGACGGTGAGGGAAAACATCGTGATGAAACCTTCAACTTTGACTTTGACTTTGACTTTGACTTTGACTTTGAAGGTCAGATCGGGCGTCGCTTCAATGTAATTACCAGACTCGCTAAATCCTGGATCATGGTCTAAGCGGACCCCGTCTAAACAGGGGACATAACGCTAGGAAGATGATGACCCAAAGGGTAAAACGGGACCCTATTACTAAGACTTCTCTATCCGTTCGTCTGTCACCAAGCTGTATCTCATAAACCGTGATATTTAGACAGTTGACATTTTTACAGATGATTTATTTCTGTTGCCGCTATAACAACAAATACTAAAAACAGAATAAAATGAATATTTAAGAGGGCTCTCATACAACAAACTTGATTTTTTTGCCGTTTTAAAGATCATGACTTGACGACTTGTCACTATGGATGTAGCGATGATATCAATTGTTTGTCTTCCCCATCTAAGGTCAATGTAACATCCCAGACTAGCCAAATACAAGAGCATGGGTCAAGCGGACCCCAACTAAGGAATAGACCGTCTTCCAAGCGTTATTGGAAGGCGACAAGCGTCTCTTAGACTAACTTGTATATGACGCAACTTGTAGTAGTCTATTTATATTTATTTATTCTAACTGTCAGTTATCATTTGCAGTATAGCGAAACAGTGTCAGTCCGATTCTCACGCTCCGTTCGCAGGTCACGAGACGTTTTGCGAGGACTTTATTACTAGAGTAATAAAGTGTAATTTCGCGTGTTGTCAGGTTTGATTGCAGCAAGTACAATGGGGGTCTGTGCCTGCGTCTGCGCACTCGGCCGCCTTGAGAGCGCGCGTGGGCACATTCTGTGGATAGCGGCTGTGTTGTAGCTTCACCTATTCGATTTGTGTGGATATCTTTACTTTGTTGCAAGAAATATATTCATTATGATCTTGTATTTTGCACAAATTATAAGAAAGATTCTTTAACCTATGTGTTTTTCGAAGTGTAATCCACATATATGTGTCAAATTTTGAATAGTTTATTTGGTATTGAATGACAAACATACAAACTTTCACGTTTCTGATTATGTAATTATCAGTTGGATTCACCAACGTCAAAACAACCTATCTGTCAATTCAAACAGACAAAATCGAACAAAAACAAAGATGGCGCCGCGTCAGTTTGCGCGCCAAAATAAAATCTTCCAACGGCTGTTGACAAATGGAATATTACGGGGACCAGGTGATTTTCCTGTTATTCCTACTCGGCAGTAGGTACCAAGTGCAGTAACGCGACGAGGGCGTCCAAAGATCAAAGAGCCTGCAAAAGTATACAATAATTGCAATTATGTATATTACGTTTAAAAGCTAAATCTCGAATAGCGTAAATATCGCTACAGAAAAGTAAATTTATTAATTATATAATTATTTGGAAAACTTTTTTCAGACCACCGCTTCGGCTCCGATAAAATGTGGCTTATGTTACCTGAATAAATATTAACTGTTTGATACTTATGGATCAAAAGCATATAAGTGGTTTCGCTTACTTTAGACACTACAACAGAATGGACATACATAAAGATAAACATATATCTACCATTATACACTTAAAATTTCTTAAAAATACCGGTACTAGATGTGGAAATATGAATACAAGATCATATGTACCTATAGATACAACGACTGATACGCTAGTTGCCATCTGCAATCATCCCTCGGCATGCGGGCGGAAGCAGCGCAATAATAAAGTTACGAATATCGGGAATCGAACCCGGAACCCGCGTGGACAGTATACTGTCTATCGGTGAGTCAGCGCCGGCGTGCGCGAGCGCACCGACGCGCTTAGCTCTGCTGCGCCACACGCTTGCGATTTGTCGGCAAAACAGTATAATTGTATCAATTATTGTGATAGAAAAAGATTTTGCATATCAGATAAGTAGTATGTTACACTCGTCAATTAATTCCGTCAGTACAAGTTATCCCCTCCACATTATGGAAATGTCATTATACACGCTTAGTAAAGTACGTCGTTTTGAAATCCCAATGCAAGATTTTTAATTTTTTTATCTGATTAGACATAATGCTAACAAAGACTATAGAAGAAGCAAAGGTGTGAGCTAGAATTATAGCAAATGAGAGGATGCGACATATGCTGACCCCACATGCGAAAAGATGTGGTAAAATCACAGACAAGTAAAAAATGACGGACTCCACGCTGTCATACTATAGCGAAAAGCTACGTTTATGCATGCGTGAGTGAGATACTTATGGATACCAGATATCGGATAACTGTAAATTGGAGCATTTATTATGTCAATGTGCGACGTAAGTTGCGTGTCAAGGTGGAGCACTTGAGGAGCTTCCATGTCTAGTTAGTGGCGCGGAGTCCTTCTTTTTTTACAAGTCCGTGGGTAAAATGTATTTATGTAATATATAAATCAAAATCAGAATAAATGAAGGACACAAAGTATGTACCTAAAAGTAGGTACGCAAAGTGTCTCATATTTCTCGCATCGGAATTGCATGTATATTTATCGTTGACTATAAATACTACTGCAAAGTTGTAATATCTTTAATACCGAATGGGCGTTGAATTAATAAAATCCAGATCACACTTTTGTTTCAAACCACTTTCCCATATCGCAGGGCTGCAGATCGTAATTAAGCGGCGACGCACCGCGCTTCACAAACTGCCTTTTGTGTTCCATCAGCGCAGCGCCCACAGAGTTATGAATTAATCCGGCGCGCACGCGCAGTTAGTCATGCGTCGGCTGGGCCGCGCGCACGCCTCGTTATTGTGACGAAAAGTGCATAATGTGTTAAACACAATTCTAAACGATCAACCGACGGTGCATTTTATCCATAAAAAGCTTCTTCTAATATCTCTTACATACCCGTCGGGGACTTAAAAAGAATATGCCAACTGTGGTTCTTGCCTAGTATGGCGTAAAAGGCGACTATATCGGATTTTGGGTGTGTGATTGTGTAGGCGACAGGTTAGCCGCTTGTCACTGCTTGTTCACAATTTTTGATCTAACCCAGGCCGGCTTTATTTTCGCCTGAATGTGGTTGAAGGGGCATACTGCCCCTTTGACTCTGCCTAACCCTTCGGGGATTATGGGCATAATGTATGTATGTATGTATGTACATCACATAATATGGAAAACTAGCCATTTACTTGTGAAACTACAGAATATTTATTTTTATTTCAAAGCTTACATAGTCCCATTGATTAAGTATAGCCTTATTTGTATTAAAAAAAGTTATACACAAGGTTTTAGAATTATTTAAAGATATATTGTTTAGAGGTGCCTTGTCAACACTTAAAATGATAGCCCTACGCCGCGTATTTCGCCTGCATGGGTGGACCGGCCCTGCTCTTGACTTAGTTCTGTAAGCAGGTTATAGGACCGCAATACGTCTTCAAGTCAGTAAACTGCTTACGCCGTCAATGTCAAGAGTTCAGGTCATTCGCCATAATAAGTTAATTTACGACTTACATTTTATGAGCTAGGGCTGTGTTAACGTGCTTTCTGAAATGAGGAAACGTCGACGAGGCTTTTGTTAGCTGGGAATCCCAATTTCCATTATGCAGACGATCAACTGTCGACTAAATAAACTTCTCCTTCATCGATCCGTCATTTGAAATTCGTAAACACTCTTCCAATTTTGAATTAAATTCAATCTTGACATAAGATCTGGCCTTCAATAGGCTGATACCGACTTGAATAGGCTGATACTGACGTCGTGTTTTTGTGGGTATAAATGTCAAAAGGTTTACACAACAATTTCTGTATTAACGGGTTCGCGTAAAGTCTTTCTTATGAAAGTAATCCCAAAATGAATATTTTTTTAACAATTCAAGGTATCACCTTCGTCAAGTCTAGACACATGAAATATGATTCGAAGAAAAATAGTCATACATAATTTATTTTAAAAAAAATTGCACATCGCATTCAATATAGCAGTGTGCAAGCCATTCGCAACGGCTCATATAAATCGCGTTTAATCGCATCGTTCAAAAGTCGCGATTTATCCGCGCTTTTTACGCGCGCGCCGTAGTATTTCATATTTATTGTTCCGTCCTTGCCATAATTCATGAAGGCTGGACTCTGGTTGTTTTGAAATCACCCGACTGTATTTGCTGTTACGATTGTATCGGCCGTAGTACAGGGAAGTGGGTTGTCGATTATGTGTTAACTGAAAACTTCTTCCTATTCTACTACTGTCATAGACACCGATGAAAAAAGTTTGAAACTAAAACTTTTAGCTCAAAAGGGCACCGGTAGGGGGTCCATGGAGGTATTCAAATTCAAATTCAAAATATCTTTATTTATATAGGCTTCAAGAAAGCACTTATAAATAGTCGATATACAAAAAATAACAAATAATACTACCCCCCTTAACTAAGTATACTTGCACCCCCCTGTCAGGAAAGAAACTATATATTTTTTACTCGACTTCGTCAGCCGGAGGGTAAAATGTATAAAAAATATATTATTTTAAAATATAAAAATACGCGTATAATTCTATATTGGTCAATAATATGTGTGGATGCAGATACAGAAGGACCTCCTTGAATATAAATCTGGCGGCGTTCATGGTAGTACCTACAGCATATTAAAAGACCACAAAGGCCATGCCTTCAAATCAGTCGGTTGTTGTGATTTGTCATCTTAGGATGTTGTGCAAATTGGCAAATCGACAGCTGTGGGCGAAGAGTGAGTGGAAGTTTTAATTGATATTAGCGATTTAGTAATAATGCCATGCCTATGTTTTCGTGGAACTGCTAGCAGTAATTCTATTTGAGAAACCTTAAACATTTGCAATATAATCGATGATATATTTAACTGAAATCTGTATATTTTGTCCAATGTTGGTCTGGAACTTACTATCTTTGGATTTATTATTAGCAGATCTATATTATTATCGTAATACTATTCGGTAATATGTATTGTTCTAGAATTACTACAAAAATAATAGAATAAGACTTATAGTATTCCAGATAGCACAATAACAGCTCATTATTTAACACAGATTGTAGGACTAATACTGAAAACGGAACAATATCTAAGGCATCTAAAATCGATATATTGTGTCCAAAATGGCTATCGACAGTTCCGCAACACTAAGCAACATTCCGATGTTTCGAGCGACAGACACAGCTGCAGTAGCAGAGCAAATGTTACGCTGTTTACATTGCACCGAGTCGGAGCGAGGCGAAATAGTCTGTGCTTGGCTCTATGTTTACCGAACCGCGAGACTTTGTCGTGCGTTGCAGTTGTAAGAACATAGCTGCTGAATTGCAATAGCACTTCAATGTATAATTTATAATTTAAGAAAAAACGTATACAATTTATGAGGCAGTAAGATAACGGATTTTAAATCAAAGCTTTTATATTATAATCGATTTAAGATATTCCCAAAAAAAATGGTTAAGTTAAGAATATGAAATTGACTTTTGACTTTGAATATAAAGTTAGAATAAAGAAACCTTTTTTTTTTTTTTTTACTTGAGGAATGCATTTACGCACCATCCAAATAGAATTCTGGGTGGACCCATAAGGGTGAGTCGGGCTCGAAACCGGTAGCAATCTCCGGAGACCCTACCGAATAAACCTCAAGGCTGTCGTTCTTCGGGCGCTAACGCAAAACCAACGGGGTCCCCACTGTCGGGATTCATCTCGAAAAGTCTACGCAGCGCGCGCTGCCGCCTAGCGGATCATCTCGAGGGAGTGATATTCTCCCCCAGAACACCTAGGGTGGTGTTTCACGACCACATAGACAACTGTGTACCCTATCCTGACGGACCGGGTGTAACACCTGCAGTCGGCTTCTCTGGGGACGATAGAGGGCCAGAGGACCCATCCCCTAACCCCCACGACCCCAAAAGCCCTTTTAGTCGCCTCCTACGACAGGCAGGGATACCTCAGGAGTATTCGGAGCCCCCCTGCAGGGCGCAGAATAAAGAAACCTACCTCAACCAACATTACACAGATTGTAAGTAATAACAGTTTGTTAGTTCAACACAAATTTAACATAATTCGATCATCTCTACGCAAATTTACCATCAAACAAACAAATACAAAAGCACAATCTTGTGACCTTTCGTGGCGCCCAATAAACATTCCTTTCGATGTAAATACACAACTGTTTTATTGGCCCTAGTATCAATTTGTTAGTCAGCGGTAAAACCGCCGGCTTATTCTACGAACCGTTCAGGATAAATCCGCTTGAATTAAGGGATACATAAGTTATTATAGGTATTTTTAGCACATTAAAAACGATTGCATTTATTGCGCATAAATTTGACTTACTGTGTAATTTGAAATAAATTCGATTTAAGTTGAATGCTTTCCTATTTTCGTTTTAATGAGTGCACCCTATTTTTACTAAACAATTTTTTATCATATCTTTGTGCTGATCTTGAGATAAAAAAAAAATACCATTTAATCATATAATGTTTGTATAATGGTATTCTGCAATAGCAATTACAAAATCTTTGATATTTAATTTTTGATCTGTTATATGTCCAATAAAGCGTCCATTTTATTAATGAACTATCTATTGTGTAAAAAATTATAACAGGTATTTAATATAACACAAATGGTAGATTTCATTTGTGTTACAAGGATTGTTATCGCTAGCATCTCGGCTCATAACATAACGATAACGATCTTTAGGCAGCCTTTGAGTGTTATAATGATGTAACTAATGAACGCAGGTACTCGTGTTTCATTTTATAACGTTGTCTTTCGTAGTCGAAGTCATTACTTATTTTAATTGAAAACATTTTGGTGCGTTGTCTATGAATTTGTAAAGCGAAGGGTAATGTACGATTAATGGTTTAATTTGACTGTTAATGTGATGTTGACGTAGAACGCATTGAATTATAAACACGATTTATTGGAGTCTGATATATAATTGCAAGAGTCCATTAACAGACGGACATCACTGCGATCTGTTTGACTCGTCAAAATATAAGCCTAAACAACAGGTATTAACAACTTAACAGAGACTTACCAGCAACCCATGAAAAATTTATCTGATTCGGTCATCAACAACATTTATTTTGTATTGTCATTCAACATACAAAATATAATTTTGATACTCCAATTGACTGGCTCGATGGCGCATTCGGTAGTGACCCTGCCCCATGCGCCAAGAGTTGTGGGTTCGATCCCCACCCAGGACAAACTTTTGTGTGTTAACTTGTGCTTGTTCTGTGTCTAGGTGTAAATATCCAATATTTAAGTATATATTTGTAATGGCACTGTTGATTCAAATATCCGTAACACAAGTGCTTAAGCTACTTACCTCGGAGTCAGATCAATGTATGAGATTAAAGTACGATTTCAAAGATTTATTACATTGTTATTGTGTGTTAAGATTATATGTAGTACTGCTTAGTTTATATAATTTTCAATCTCCATAAAAGAGGGCAAAACAAACAAATACGTAGCACACAAATTGTTTCCCAGTGCACCCCACCCGCCCCTTAATGCCTGTAAACGTTTCATGCCCACCGTATGTAAATCAGCTCATTGTGTATCCGTCTGTTTGTTCGTCAATCACGGCGAGCGATGCGATCAATACCGACAATTTGCATACGAACCAGACGCACTGATGCCACAGTAACAGGTAAGGGAGACGCGTGAAAAGAGATCAGCCTTGTTTGATCTGCCTCAGGATGCTTGAATAAACAATGAGATGGAAAATGGTACGTTTAGAGTAACACCCATATTTGTTGATGAAGGAATAGAAGAATACAATATAATATGCGATCCTGGAGCACTTACAATGAAGGCAGAATATGATAATACACCAATCACTTTCATGAAAACGAAATCGCCCAATTTTTTATTTCAGTCGAAAATATATTTTTTTGTTAGACACTATCTGACCTTCGTAAACTTTTAGGTACAGGAAGCAAACAAATTAGATCCTGGTAATGATTCATAAAGTTGTAGGTAAACGTAGTCTATACTAATATAAGTCGAAAGTGTTCAGTGTCTTAAATGCAATAATTAACAACTGAGGCCTGAACAGTGAGCAAGAAGTAACTAAAACTTTGCATCTGCATCTTTTTGCCGTCTCAGAAACTTCAGCTATAAATACTCACAAATCCGCCGCAGCAGGCCAAAAGAAATACTTCTGCTTTTTATGCTCCTAAATTAATAAATCCGCTCGCTTTTTGCTCCATTCTATTATCTCCCATTCATGAAGCGAGATGGAAAAAGAAACAAAGCGTTTTTTGTTACGCATCTAAAAGGATTTGCAATATAAGGACTCGTCAAAACAACTGCTGTGTTAAATTCATTTATAACAGAGATTAGATCGTGAACCTTATTATTGAAACAGTGAAGTCTTGTTTACGGGGACGTCGGCGATCCGAGATAGCTGCTAACAATTGACTGTATCATGATTAACTTTATAATAAGTCACGCCGTTAGCTTCTTGCGGTCGCTCAAGCTACTGGTCAACTTTATTTAGGAGGACACAACGTTCAAAATCATTAAATCCGAGAGCACACTCAATTGTAATGTTAAATCTTGACAGCATTAAGCTAGTGAATGGCTAATAACATCTCGATTGACAGTAAGTCTTCCTTGTTGCGCTTCTGATTTGCATAATCTCTGGGCCGGTTTTTGTTATGGAAAAAGAATGACACTAATTCATATACAATGAAGATCGTGACAATTTGAGGTGTTAGTTATAAGTGTGGGCTGATCTACTCCGAATATGTGCGGATCACGAAACAATGCTACCTGAAACCTAAAAGGGAAATAGGGTCATTGTGAAGCGAATCCGATACTTGTACTTAATCAGGCTGCTCAAGAGATGTGGATCTAAGATAAAGCCCAGTTGCTTTTATTTCTATTTAATCACGTTATTATACTCTAAGATGCTGTCAGAAGAGCACTTAAGTTAATAATTGGTGTTAAGTTAAGAGTTTTTATGAATAAGAAATGTTTTTGCTGGAGCCGAGGATAAGAGGCTATAAGATTAATAGAACCACTCACTATAGAGAGCATATTAAGTCTTGTAATGTAAGTCGTGCACAATCTTTGACCGCACACATATAAGATATTATTCATGAACTTTTCTGTGATAAGCGTGCTATTTATAAATTAGAGATGATTACTTAAGATAGTAACGGAAACATAAACCTAGCAATGAAAAACTAAGAAATTAAAAATTGTCTTAATAATTGAACGAGTATAACCAAAAACCAGACTGGCATTGATGCAGTCGCTTCCTGCTCGACCCGACCGAGGTGACTGCAGAACGGCCACCGATGTCCGATGACTTCGATCGGAGACGCGTCGGTGAGTATCAGTAATCGCCTCCAAATTAGGCGCAGATGTTTTCAATGACAAACAAGTTTCGTTAAGCGTAATTTTATTCCTCGCGTCAGTATTGTGCGCAGATACAACTATAAATCGCGACCTTATCATGGTGTGAACTTGAAATTGTTAGATTAGTTACGCTTTTAATTATTTACTTGCGTTGACTTAACATAAGCATTCAGCACAGATTCATACCTGAAACAAATGAATAGATATCGATTACATATGATAATAGAATGAATTTTTAATAGCAATCTTAAATCATTTATAAAACTGTCGTAACAATAGATTATTTTACAATGAAAAAGATATGTAGGAAAAGTAAGCAAGTTGCTTTATAATATGACTTAGCGAGGTCTATTGCCTATTTTAATAACTCATTGAAATTGTATACATCTTATTATAGTCTTATTTGTTGTACTAATTATTTTAGGTAAATTATGAAAATTATTATTTTTTATTACAAACATAGCATCACGTCTATATTCCCCGAAGCGGCAGGCAGAGTTAAAGGGTCAGCAGGCCCCTTTAACCACATTCAGCCATAAACAAAACTGGCCTGGATTAGATGGAAAATTGTGAAAAAGTAGTGACAAGTGGCTAGCCCGTCGCTTACACAATCACAAACCCACAACCCTATATACCATTAGTCGCCTTTTACGACATGCAAGGCAAGAAACACAGTTGGCACATTCTTTTTTAAGTTTTGCAGCATTACCAGCATTATTTTTTATTATTATCCTAATTATAAAATTAATTAAGTACTTTGTACCATTCTCGTAATCTTTGATAAAAATTTGCCTACAAACGCATAAATTATTAGCGAATATTTATGAAGGCTTTTTGTGTGCTGCATAACATATTTGGCCTAACCAGCTATATCTACTATATTATAGATACCTACCTACATTTCTGCAGAAAACTAAACTTGTAAAACTTACGTAATGTTCAAATAGAACTACCAATTATAGTAATATTAAACCTGTTGCCACTATAAAGCATCAATCGGTTTAATCAACACAGTTATTAGAGCCTAATTAAATATTTCGATTGTTGGATAAACTGTATAAACGTTTCGCTATTGAAACTACTGCCGAAAGCGATTCCGCGTTATTACTCCACGACAGGTTTGTTAACAGAACTAATAATAGGCATCACGAGCGACCTTAAGCCGCTATTAAGCAGATAATGACTTGAGGTTACGCGTTAGGCACGAACGATAAGACGCGTTTGATTTATGGATGCTGGTGACCCTGGTGTGATAAACACTTTAGCTGAGTGCATTGTCTTGGTTATTCCAGTTTGTGTAATTAACATTAATGTTAGAGTGGATAAAAATGTTGGAACAAGGAGAGTGTTGGTATTGTGAAACGTGAGGGGTGCTAGTTTAATTTTTAAACTATGATATTCGGAGCAATAAATCACAGTGTCATGTACGCAGTACAATGACAAGATACGAAATGTATACTGTATGTATGTATGTATACTCGAGATTGTATTACTTTGTATTTCATTGCAATAAGATTAATTGTTGAATGTGTTCATGTAACTGTACACATATTAATAAAAATGGACGTAAAATTTCCAAAATTTAAATTTAAAAATGCACACATACTTTAAAGTAATCGCGATCGAATCAAAGCCCTGCACGTAAGTCATAACGGAGGAGCCGCGTCCGCTATCGGTCGTAAAGCGAGACATAATTACGGTAATGGCGCATAAGCGATGCATCGCGAGCAAACAGGCGCGGACAATATGCGCGTTATCGCCGATCTGCGGACCACCCGCGCTGAAATACGTCTAGATCATCGCTGTCATCTTTGACTTGATTTAGATCAACGATTTTTTTTTTGTTTCTAAATTAAATTTGATGGCTTAGCGAGTTGTTCTGATCTGCATGTCTTCTCGAGTAAGGTGACTTGCGCCCAGCTTTTTACTTTTTACATACATACACACCGCTAACCCAGCAATCACGAAGGGATACAGAGAGTCCAATGAGCAATAAGCTTCCAAAGTAGTGGTAGATATTTCAGACCCATTGTGGCTCATTTACAACTTTATCTAGACTAAAATAATTACTGACACCTCCAGGTTAACGTGCACTATAAAGCGATCCCATGATAACCATCATATTCCGCAGATAGCCAAACCTAAGACACAAATAATAAAATTCAGCTCCACCGCTCAGTCAGCTGATGACCCCATCATCAGCGAATGATACCACCCAAGGCGCGAGGCGGCACCACGTATCAGAGCCCGGATCGACGCCCACGCAGACCGATGTCTATCAGAGATGATCGCGTGGAAGGAACAGATACTCGACCGTTCAGGAGACTCAGAAGATCGACTTATTTTATTATTTGTCAAATATCAATTGCATTTATAATAAATATTGAACAGAGTATGTTATATCTTGGATATTATACAGACTGATATGATCCCAAAGTAAGCAGCTTCGCATCAGATAAAGGAAATCAGGATCAATGAAGATATCATAAATGCCTTAAGCATTTTTTGTTTTCCGACAAAAATCAGCTATTTAGCAAATTGAGTGCTAGCTTATATATTATACCTATCTCGTTAAAAAATTAAAACAAACATACATAACATCACGAACATAATCATCGAAGGGGTAGGCAGAGTCAAAGAGGCAGTAACTCATGGAAAATTGTAAAAAGGAATTTCAAGTGGCTAGCTTGTCGCCTACACAATCTTATACCCAAAATATTATTAATCGACTTTTACGGCATGCTAGACAATAACCACAGTTAGTATATTTATTCCAAAAATTAGAATAAATCAAATAGTTAGAAGCCAAGAAACTGTAGCACTCGTTCAAAGCAATACCCGAAATGGAAGCTCATTCATACGAGCACCGAATAAACTTCAACCATTTACCAAACAGCTGAATTTTGTATTAGAACAGCTTAACTACTGCTCGTAGCACTAGTGCAGTTTTCACTTTAAACATTTATAAGTCCCCTGAGCACGATATACGCCGAGTGCAGCCATGCCACAAAAGCGCATTGCTCTTAAACAGCTGATGTATCTGGGAGGACCAAGTTTTAAAAGTATCACAAAATGTAAATGTATTTCACGTTTCATTTGTGGTCATTTTTTATTTTTGATGCAGTACCGAGATTATCTCCGCTCACCGTGTCAAAAGCCTTATTTTAATCCATGAGTGCTACTATTGGAGGGACTTGTTATTCTCTGCATTTTTTGTAATATTGTTGATTTTTTTTTGTAATTAGCATGATGTAGTTAGGTTTAATTGTAAAAACAGAAGCCATAGTTAGAGTTTAAATTATTGTTATACATCTTTTTTTTGCTGTATCTTATGTTGGCAATTTATTAAATAAATAAAGATAAATGACTTTTTGATCTTCTGTATTATCCAATCTTACACAGCGTTGCTATTTTACGGCAATGCCATTGCAATGTAAGTACCATTAAGTTGCTTCGCTCATAGCAACTACTAAATGACAATTGCAGTATTATTAATTTAATTTAACTTCAGCTTACTTAACTCGTAGCATTCTCTGGGGCGCAAAGTGCAGTAAAAGTGAATTGCACTCACGGCGTAATGCATGGCTGTGCAGCGCCGAATTTCTCACTTTCTAATGTCAGCGCATAAACATTATCAAATTATGTGCGCAGCGAGACTTGTGCGCGATCCTGACATCGTTGGTGCGCCTGCCTGCTGATTGTAAATTGAACATACACCTACTGAATTATTTGTTCACGTAAAAACAGTTCAGTTTTGCCTTTCATTATAATAAAAATATTTTCGATTAAACTCAATTCAGTTGAACGTTAACTTATTGTTTTTTAGTTTTTACATAAGCTGTAATAATCTATTAAGCAAAAGTTTTCATACATAACATTCAAGGCACAGTCAAGTCTTCAGAAAAAGATATTAAGTGTTAGATTCATCGGTTGATTCACATAATACGTTATTAATTATAATTAAGTATATTCAAAGTAGTCCAATATTTAAAAGCACTTTAAAAATAAAAAACTAAACCACCTACTCGCTACATTACGATATTAACTTCATTCGGTACGATATTCCCACTAAACGCAATTTCGACATTTACAATTGTTGTTCTGAGTTCAAATGTTAACGTGCGGTTCGCATGTCGCACACGACTCGCTCGTGTCTATCGCTGCCCTGATAGCGCCTAGGGCGCCGCTTTCGTCCGCAAACAGTGGTAATGGGCGAATGTTTAACGCGCGGTGAAATTCTTTTACTCGGACGTGTGAAATTTTCTTCTCTGCTTGCCTCGGGCGATGATCAGCTGGGATTGTGGAACGATTGTATTTGTGTTGTGTAACGGCGTGTTTCGACTCGGTGCAACTTGAGCTACCGAATAGCATCAAAAAACTAACTGCTTGAAGATTTAGTAGTTGGCTATAACACAAGCGAACTATTACTAAGGATTAGTGTTCATTTATATAAAACACTTTAAATCATCATAAAAAATATGGGCTGTGGTAATAATATTATGATGATCGATTCGCATAAAATAAATATTTCGTATTCGTTGCTAAATCCCCTTGGCGCAATACTTCTATGCAAATATACAAAAAGTGTAGGCTATTTTCCAAGAAGAAAACTCTATTTCAGAAAAAAACAATAGTTTTGACTGTGGGTGTTGTAATTAATTTCACCGTTGTAACGTTGGTAAAGCAAGTCATAATGGCATACCGTGTATTACATGAAATCTTAATCTACTAACTATGAATGTAGATTGATTTGAGCTTGTTTAAATTATTTACCTATTCGTTAATTACCTATATGAATAATCCAAATTCTTTACCGCATTTATTTAACGACACCAAGGGTCGTTGAAAGTTCGTACATCGACTCTAGCAGCTGCTCCGCCGAGCTCTTTAATTAGAAAACCACAACAAATTTGCCCCTTAAAACAAAGAAGCGCCGGGAACGTTAATCAAAAAGCTGTAACGTTCCACCGAAAGGGCCCCAAAGTTCTCGGGACAAATAGCGCAAATCCCAAGTCGGAGCGATTCATAATTCAGCGGAGTTCGCCAAAGGTCGCGTTTGCTTACACAGTTGGTTTTTGTGGCGCAAGAGATGTTTTTTTATATCACTCAAGTTTCGATCTGCATTTAGTAGAGATGGAAGATACTTCACTGATATAGAAAGAAGAGTGAATAGATCGTTAGGAAAACTTCTAGGCAGTATAGTCTTAAGCCAGAAGGCCCAGCTCGCTATACACAATGCGGTACTGATTCCTACGCTAACATATGGAAGCGAGGGTTGGTTATGAAAAAAGAAAGAGCCCAGGCTCACCTACCACGCCCATATTGGTCGTGTGTTAACAGAAGGTGATGTTAGGAGTCATAAAAACCGTAGAGCTTGTATGAAAAGGATCATGAATGTTGAAGAGGCGAGTGAGGTGTGTAAGGATCGTGTCATATGGCGTTCAATACTATCTGCCTTCCCCGCTAGGGAAGTGGCGTGAAGTTTAGTTAGTTAGTTAAGTAACCAACAAAGAACCCAAATATTTTTTTTTGGCTAAATATGGTTTAAGAAGCTAGCTTATTGCTCCTTCAACTCCACATCGATTGCTGTCGATGATGACGAAGTGGTGCGGCGGCTGCAAATTATTCACACATAATAATAAATAATTAAAATAAATGGCTGAGAGGGTCGACCAAAAATATTGATGGTAATAAAAGCCGTTACTTTTATATCAACAGAATAACTTGAATGATTCGTATATCAAATTTGTCTTTTAACTAGTTGTTAATAATAAATCTGCACTTCCCAAACTAGTTTTTAAAATACCGCACTAGTAGGCGCAACTACTATAAAACATATTTCCATTAACATATCGTCAAGATAAGAACGAGTAGGTACATAAATTGAAAACCGAAATGGCTCGTCACCTTTACGGCTGTGAGAAAACATTTGAAAGTGAAACTACAATTATGCGAATGCAAATAGCAAACCGAAGCGAAATACATAATAAATGCAAATTAAATAATTCCAAATAAGTAAAAGTATGCTAACGCGAGCTTCACAAAAGGAGTGCTGAGTACGACTGCCTTCGATCGTGACTACGCCACTGGATTCACCGAATGTGAAAAACTGTGACAATATGACTACGCCGGTCTTACATGTTAACAAATTAAATTTTATTACAAAATATTGGTAAAAATAGCCAATTGAGGAAAACATGTTTCATTGTTGTTGTCTTCAGTGATTCATATTTCTTTTCTGAAATTCAAAATATTATAATCAAACTATTCATTGAATGGACATGCAATTCAATGTAATTTTTTTTCTTTCGCTTTGGGAATTTATCATCAATATGAGCTAGATCTTGCTTAATTTAATTCGGAGCAAATAATTTAAATCTTCTGATATCTTGTTTTATGGAAATAGGATAATGATTTCCCTCCCGATTTTAAATATAATTTTTGAGACTATTATCATATCTACATTTTCGATTATGTGTATAGATATGTACCTATACACATAATCGCGTATGTAATATACTTCTAATTCTTGGTCAAGATACTTCCAAAGATTAACATTCAATCGCCGACGCTGTATCCAGTAAGATACCTGATCGAAGTCCACTTGACACGATGGATATTTGCGAAGCGTTTAGGAAAACGGCGCAAATTTGAAATCCACATTTGGTGAATTAATTATAGCGCTTCATCCGCCGGTGCTACCCGAGATGAAATGAAACAAATTTAGCGAAAGTGTACATATTTCAAATTGAATTGAATTCACAAAATGTGGAGGTGTTTGGACTTTGAAGATCGACATGAATGCAATTTCGACTTTCACACACAGCAAAGTGACACCTGTAAGTAACAATTGATTAACAGCAAAATCTGTATATAACTAACTAACTAAACTTCACGCCACTTCCCTAGCGGGGTAGGCAGAGAGAACCGAACGCCAAATGGCAAAAAAAAAAAATAATAAAAAAAAAAAAAAATTTAAATATAAATCTGTATATTTAGACAAGATTTGATAAGATCTATCTAATTTACGATTTGCAAAGCTCGTTAACCAAACATATAAACTTTCCTCTTATTACATACATAAATCAGCTTTAACTGTTTAAATAATCGCGAATTATTGAAACTTAGGTACCTATACATAGACATAGTAATTTCAAACCAGTTCTAACCAGTTGCGAAGTGTTGTCAAACACAATTGTACTTGACATATAAAACGAATCCCAACAGAAGTCCCTCAGCACAAAATCCGGCGGTAACTATAGATTAAGTAATACTCAATTTCCACAATGAAGCATAGAATTAGGTGTCGACATCGAGTATTATTTGGAGGCAGGTACAAAAACTGCCAAGGCCCCATTGTGTCGCCTAACTAGCGTGTCATTACAGCTCGTAATTGAATTGTTTTTGACAAATTTTAAATAACAATGTGGTTGTCGACTTCAAAATAATTGTGATGAGCCGAGCACTCGCCTCTGTTATGTCGTGTGATGACGTAAGCAGGCCCATCGAAGTTAGGGCTGCCTTATTTTAAATTAGACAGACATATTTAAAATAGACAAATATGTTTTTCGCAATCCGGGAAACTGTTGTTCGACCGCAAATATTTTTTAGTTTTTTGTCGTGGAAAATATTTCACTTTGTATGCATACCATTGTGTCGCCGGAGGAGACGAAGTCGTGTGTAAAACTTCTAGGACCATCTAAGACCCACTCCGGCCAAAGGTATGATCAATGGCTGGGTTATGTCTCTCCATGTCGGTTTAGTGGTGGGTGCCATGGGAATATCTCCGAGGAGGTGGACACCTCAAAGGAGGACGGGAGTGCCTTCCACTATGGAAGATATTTCACATCATCTACTCGCATTCCTCTGATTTCATCAAGAAGATACAAATTACAAGAGAAAGCAATCAAAACCTCCGGTAGCCCTGGCGGCGCAGGCGCAGCCTTGGCTCAAACATGCTAATAACTGCGCGCGCTTATTATGTACCGGTATGGTAATGACAGACAGACAGCCGCTCGATAAGCCTGCCGCTCGTACTATGTAACTATTGCTCGCTTCGCTCCTAATCGCTTTTCGGTTGTTACCCCACTTGTAATATTTTGTGTAACTGTCAGTTGCTAGCAGGTCCCTTCTGGGTTGAACAACTTTCTGAATGCGGCGCGATGGTGTAATTACTTGTCAATCACGCTTGATACGATTCAATTGACATATTTTGTCAAAAGATGTCAACATCAGTGCGGCATTGATGTAAACATTTTTTGTCATGGGCTTCATACAAAAAGTATATCGTTAGTAGAGTGAAACAAAAATGACAACATTATGAGAAATAAGGGAACTAGCCACCGCTTTCAAATGTCTTAAAAAATCATAAAAAATATTTCTTTAGATAGTCTTACAGTTGCAGATGCGTTACTGCAATTGTAATTGTGTGGTGAGCCCGCTGACTGCGCGCTCATCACTCAATACGCCGTAAAAGTCATCCGCAACTGAGCTGCTATTGTTGCAATACATACTACGGTTAGATGCTAAACAAATCAATGAATCATCCTGTAGAAGTTCTACCCAAAAAACCGTACACTATCGTTGTAATTGTAAATAACACTTCCGGTACTGAACGCGATAAACATTAAGTAGTTCATAAGTACTTACAGCTTGACGTTTCGGCTGAGTTGCAACGACCTTCGTCACAAGTGGCTGACTTCACTTGCGACCATCAAAACATTTAGTCCCGGTAGTGTTTTGTCTAATTAAATGCAACGCGAACGTTTGACGTCATATTAGTTAAATACTAGACCTAGCCTAATCCGACATTGCATCACAAATATTGAGAATTCATATACTTACGTAATGCTGATAATAGTTCATATTGAATTGTAAAAATACGTACCTGAAACAGAAAAAAATATTCATAAATCATACAGATCAATTTATATTTATTATAATGCAAATAAGTTAATTCAATCTTTTCGTATATTTCAAGGCATTAAATCCTAGGTATATTTCAAAATAACAAACAAACTCAACAGAACTATGCGTGTGACTCTGTCGATTTGAAAAGGGCTATTTGAATAGAAATATGTATTTGATTTGACTTTGTAATGAGGTGTCATGCGACCTCCCGTGACATCTAACATTTTAGGTGATAAAATTTGAAAATACTTACGTGCACACACTTGCTTAGATAACTCGAGTTTTTTATTTCTTCATTCCGTCATCCGCTTGTATAGGTTCAATAGGGAATCTTTTATATTTCTTTCTAGATATACATTTGATATATTCGAGGAAAGTGGTTTTGTCAAATGGTTATGCTAACTTAACGCCTCGTAATAATGATATATGAGCAATGTAACTCAGCTTATCTTATTCTATAGTGATATTATTTATTATATGTATCTACATAGGTGACATTAAATACTATCGATCATTTAAACTGTTATTTTTTTCACCTGTTACATAATACAAAGATTTTTATGACTTGGGTTAATATAGATGATCGAATACTATATTTGCTTACATACAATTTTAATGTAAGGTTACCTTCAAAGTTACCACGAAATTCACAACCTTCGGAGAACTTGCAATATAATTATGTAGATATAGCAATTATTAAAAATTACCACTTCCCATGTCCGAGGGCTGAAATGAAGGACTGAATATAACTTCACTATGATTAACAGTAGGTGTTACAACACATGTTCTAGGATGACCCGCTTGAAGTTGTGACGAGAACTTGTTCATGTTCCTATAAATTTCATCAATGTATATCATCTTCCTAGCGTTATTTCCCGTGCTTAGAAGGAGTCTGCTTAGACCATGATCCAGGATTTAGCGAGTCTGGTAATTACAGCGACTGCCGATCTGACCGTCGTAACCCTAAGATAGGGGAACCAGACAATTTTTGGATCATGGTTACAAATCCAAAGTTGTTTGAATTTGCAGGTTGCATCACGATGTTTTCCTTCACCGTCGAGCTAGTGGTATAAATATGTACATACATTTGAAAAATCCCGAGGTACTTGCCTGGGTTTGAACCCGCACTCCTCGGTTAAGAGGCGTGTCCTTACCATTTCATCAATATATATATTTTTCCGAAATAAAGGCTATTTGTATTTGTACTTGTTTATATGCAGTTTCTCAAACCCAAAAACGGCGGTGTGCGGAGGAGGTGTGTAAGGCCAGACATGTAAAAACATCGATGTTGCGCTGATATTGATCTGTGTTTATTGTTTTGTTAGCGGCTGTATTAGAGTCGTTGTTAGGTAATGTTCGGTCCAATAATATTTCGCTAACTGTAGGACCTATTTTATTCAGGATCATGGTCAAGTTAGTTAAGTACTTCTTGTCTGTGAGCTCATAAAAGCATGCGGAGCTGACCCATAATTATCTGTTGCACTTAGTTTTAGATATGTTTACTAGTATATTTGTGTTAGTGATTGTCTTCATTGTAAACAGATGTTGGTTGGCCTAATAAATAAATAAATAAATAAAATAAGTCGTGTAATTTTTTTTTTAAACTATCTGCACCGATCATTGGTTTCAGACATATTTGGTATCGAGTTTCTTCCTTTTTTTGCTTTACTTCATTTCAAGACTTCATACTGGATGTAGTTTCCTTCGAGATATGAAGAATACAGTAATTTGTATTCATGACTTTTGTAGCTACAATATAATTTCTATGTCATTCAACATTTTATTTTTATGACACAAAATACATTTTTTTTTCTTGACTGTTAGAATTTTCCAAATGCTCAAGTACTTCATTCTAAATGTTCAAATCGTTTTAATGACAAAGTTATTGCTCCAGTATGAGATTTTTAGTAGTGTCTCTAACCGCTCCGGGCCTCAGCGCCAACATATTCGCATAAGGCGCACGGCAGCAAATAGATTCACGACTTGGCAACAATTTAACCGCTTGCATGACCTCAGGTCATTCGGGTCCTGCACTTAATAGGGCTTGTTGGATATTTTCATAATCTGTATTGAAATCGTAATGCAAATATGGAACACTTATTTATAGACGCGGCGCGCTACGTGACGCAGGCCCGTTATGGTACATGTCCCATTATAAATACTTTATAAGGCTTACCACACAATGTGTGTTTCAATAATTAACAGATTTTTATACAAACAGGAAAATGTTTTCTCAATAATACAATGTTAATAAATAACTATTGATCATGTTAATAAACTTAACTGCTAATTATAGTCAGTGGACATTATTTTTGTTATTTTTCATTTTGCAGTGAATAGCATGGCTATTTATGAAACCACTTTTAAATACAATATTTTCCTCTTGTTATAAACGTTCAGTGTTATTGGCCTCAATCAACGTATCATCACTATTATAGGCGTAATTTTTAATCCCACTACAGAGCAAAAGCACTATAGCGATAATTCCAGAGAGGGAGCTTTTGGTTTAGTTTAAGGTTAAAAGGACCTGAAACACATTTTGTTCTGCAACTTATTTACGATGCAATCATCTATTAGATATACTGTACTTACATTAAGAACATTACTATTCTTCAATATTACTATTACTAATCACTATTTTCTACCCGACCCAGTATCTCTACGCAGAAATCACCTCAATCGTGAGTTACATTCTTCAATCGTTCGCATGACGAAATAATTTATACGTTACGCTATTATTATCAACGCACAGAATGGCCAAAACAGTCAATCAAAATAATAAATAGCATAAACTATTGATTATCCTAATAAACTGTAATCGGAAACAACTTTCTAACAGTAAGATAACGAACCGTGCATCGCAGAAGGATGAGGGGTTATAAATCTCAAATTTCAAAGCAAATATTATTTTTATGGCTGTATATAATTACAACGCTGTCGGGTCACGATCCTTAATCACGGAACCAGAATTACGAGAGGCGATTTATCGCGAAATTAATCTGCATTACATCATTTTTGATCATCACAAATTGTATGATGATCTGATCAAATTGTTCATGATACAGTTATTGATAGAGTTGAATGAGAATACACATAGTGGTTTACACTATGGTCACAAATATTATTATTACACAATCATTATTAATATTATAGTTTTTTATTAAATTAATATTGTATTTTAGGTCAAAAATTTTAGTTCAACATGTCTTTATGTGATTGTGTGGGCGACGAGCTAGTTATACACTACTTTTTCATAACTTTCCATCTAACCTAGCCCATTGTCCCATGTTGGTCTGGGACTTAAAAATAATGTGCCAACTATAGTTTTTGCCTAGTAGATCATAAAACGCGACTAATGGTATATCGGGTTTTGGTTGTGTGATTGAGTAGGCGACAAGCTAGCCACTTGTCACTACTTGTTCACAATGTTCCATCTAACCCAGCTCAGTTTTATTTTTTGCTAAATGTGGTTTAAGGGGCCTGCTGCCTCTTTGACTCTGCCTACCTCTTCGGGGATTATGTGCGGGATGTTATGTATGTAACATGTCTTTCGACAGAATTTTGCTGGCTATGATTCAGATTTTTTTCCAAATTATATTCTTGAAACATATTTTTAGTAATAAAACTGTTAAAGCTATAAACACGGGTTAAGAAAACAATAGTTTTTTGGCATTTATAATATAATTACTGACTTAACACTCTGCTTATGTATATAATAATAAAACTGATAATGGTTCCTATCTGTTTTCGGTTATCGTTACCACTTTATGGACTCGTTGTGAGCGGGCCCTCTGATGTGCTCGTAAGTGGCTAGCATAGCCAATCTTGGCGAATGGAGACAACACTAATATAAGCTAATATCATAATAACATTATTCTCATCATTGATTCTACAAGGAACATTGTGTTTAACATAGTTTGTTTACTCGAATGTGTTAAACATATAAACTTACTGTAAACAATAAGTTGACTGCCTCGTTGTTCTAGTGGTAGCATGCCTAACTAAAGTTTAAAAGGTAACAGGGTCAAATCCCGGGTCGGGCCAAAATTTGTGGCTTGGTATTTCAATATTGAAATTACTCAGTAACAGTTCGGAGTCAGGAAATTGGCGGTTTAATCACCCCCGTGCCTCGAAAAGCACGTTAATCCGTTGGTCCTGCGCCTGACCTCTCTTCGGTCATGTCGAATTGTCGTCTCACCGAACTATGAGAGTGATGGAATAGAGAGTGCACCTGTGTTTGCGCACACACTTGCGCACTATAATATCTACTGCACAGTTGGCTAATCCTCGTTGAGGTTGGATGCTGTGACCGAAATCAGTTAGGAGGACAAGTAATACTTACAATGAAGTCATAAAGATTCTTAACATAACAGTTACACACATTTCCAATATGTGTCAGAAATGTGTCTGTTGGATCTTCGTAAAGGTAACGAAGGCACCAGCGACAACGTGAATTTCTTTAGTGTTGCAAATGTCCACAGGCTATGGGGACTGCTTACCATCGACTTCTCGCAAATAATAACAATCGTCATAAGTATTAATCGTTTCACTATACACTGTCTGTAATGAGTACCACTGAGAAGTTGCACTATCCACCATAACTGCTAAAATCTGCTAATTGCATCAAAATGTTGACCTACATAATACATACTTGCAAAGTTGCATTTTGATAAGACAGTTAGAATTAGGTTGAAATTATTGACAAGATTTTATTACTTTATTACGACTTCAAGTTGAGGGTATTGTAGTCATATTGTTTGCATATTGCGGTCATACCAATGTTATACGAAGTAAATATTTAGATTGTTTCATCGAATGATGCAAGACTAGCACAAAGCTGATACAAGGCATCGAAATCGCTTAATACAGAACACTTAAGCACACACGCGCGTGACGTCATTGCACACATAGTTGACCATCAAAACTTTTATGATGACGTCACCCCCCATCTGTGGCGGCCATCGGCTGTTTTATTATAACTTCATGTTGTTTGAGCACGATTTGCGTTTCGATTGTAAACTAATTGTTCGATAATCGCTTGCAATAAAGATGTGAAGCATAATAATATTGCATAATGGTGATTGAATTGATTTATTTCTTGACATAATATGAATGGTTTTAATGGCTCAGACTTCGGGTCAAATGCATTTACGTAGGTTCAATTTACGCATTAGACAAATAGTTGATGACGTAATAGGAATTTCTCTGGAGACTGGGTATTTGTATCACCTTCAATGATTCTGATTTCCTAAATACATACAAGTATATAAGTTACCTACTTTAAAATCAGGTCAATGCATATATAGGCGGAAGACAAGAAATCAAATTAAAATTATTAAAACAAATTCATAAAATACGATTCAATTATTGGGTAATTGGTTCGCGAGAATTTTTTTTCCAGGTCAAATTTTTATCCCTATATGGCGCAAACTACAGCAATGGCAGTTCGAGTGTTCAGCCTATAAGGTATCAGAGTTATTACAGGCTGAGAATACGAATACCGCTTGGCAGCCTTGCTTTTTTTGTGAATAAACGTCTTTCTTGTCTGTGTTTAACTGTAAAAATACTGTTGAACTAGTATTAATAATATGGTAATTACTTATTAGTAAATTGACAGGGCAAATACTATTCACCTCTTTAGTTACTTATTCAGAGGTAAATTAGTAGTCGAGTAAAAATTAAATACTTAAATCATAAAATTAAAATGGAATTAATAAATCATTCATAATATGATTCATTACAGAGATCATATTTCATTCGTCTTTTATGCCTAATTTATTTTATATTTTCTATTTTTATCTATACTAAAATTATAAAGAGGAATGATTTGTTTGTTTGTTTGTATCGAATAGGCTCCGAAACTACTGGACTGATTTGAAAAATTATTTTACCAATGGAAAGCTATTTTATCAGCGAGTAACATAGGCTATATTTTATTCCTACGGGAACGGGAATTACACGAGTAAAACCGCGGGGCGCTGCTTTTAGAAACAAAATAGGGCTCATAGGGTAGGAAACAGTAGCAAGAGATACTCTTGAAAGAATAACGCAATAACAAAAAAAAAAGAGGTAACACCAGCACTTCGGTCAGTTCATAACATTGTAATATAACAATGTTATCCTACCACGGTTTGAACTCGCGACAATAAATCTATGGAAGTTATTCAACGACAAGCGACAGTGTGACGTCAGAGACACTCGTTCCCTCCATCCCGCTAAAACAGTCCTCATCGTCACCCGCTCCAGATCTGCGTCCGGCGTCCTCGGCCGAATTCGTAGCGTCGTAATTAGCGCGCGTTACCGACGCGTTCACTAATTACGGGGTTACTGACCCCGGCGTTGGGAGCATCGGTGCAACAGATAAGAGTTGCCGTTATCAATCATGATGATACGAGTGATACTTAATGAGGAAGGGAAGCAAGGAAAGTATAGTGTTTTAATATTTAGTGTATGGTTTGAAAGGACTTGTTGAAAAAACTTAGTAACAGTTGAATCACAGGCTTTTTGTTAACAAAATACCAAGGGAGAACATTCGAGAGGTCTTCTGAAGACTAACACACTCTCTTCGTCCATTATTATATTGTACTTCATAAATACTCATAATGTTAATATCATTAAAAATTTCAAAATTGTTTTTTGACTGGCCCGTTGGTCGAGTGGTCAGAGACCCTAGCCACAAAACCAAGGGTAGCGGGTTCGAATCCCGCTAGGGGCAAAGGTTTCGTGTAATGAACATGAACATTTGTACTCGAGTCATGACTCTTTATAAACGTATTTAAGTATGTCTATCCGTTCACCAAGTATTCATAGTACAAGCATAAGCTTAGTTTGGAACTAGGGAATTGGTGTGTCAGTCTGAAGAATTTTCATTTATGGTCGGGATCTTCTCTATGTAGTTAAAATTAAAAACCCTATTGGTTGTGGTCTGATTTTAATTTGACGATTATTAAGTGTTAAAAAGCCAAGTAAGTAAGAATGATAAAACATTGACTTTGAACTAGTCCGTATTAAAAAGTGAAGCTAATAAAACTACTCTAAATATAAGTATATTACAATTGATATTGGTGTCAAATGTAAAATGTTTCGATGTCTAAGCTAATAGTCGCAAAGAGCTTACACACCAATGCTATCGACTTAAAGCGAATCAGCTGAATACATTAGCTTGAAAGTCTGTTTTGTGGCGCACCTTACGACATAATCCAGTCAAATGTCGCGGTATCCACACGCACCGTACATTATCGTGCATGTTTCCATCCAGATGATTTGCTATGATTACTCTTAGCAACCGATTTTGATTGATGTTTGATAGAGAAACATGGTATCTGTCTACAAGATTGGTTGTCGGAAGCCAGTATGGTCCTTTTACATATAATTTCGCTGTTCGGTTAACAAAAACTTAAGTTGAAATTTAAGTGTACCTAAAATGACACCATAATTTACTATTTGCAATGGAAAATTTTAATCTAAAAATCCATTTGAAAATTAATTAATTAATTACCACCAACATCAAAAGATGATAATAACAACATGTAATCTTATGGAAATAAAAAATATTTGATTTGATTTGATCTTTTAACAGCTTGGTCTAGCTTGGATACAGCTCTGGCTAATAAACTAAAGGTCACTGGTTCAAAGGTACCTGCACCCTGAAATTGCGGTCGGCGTGATGCACATTCTTATTTATACTCGATTCCCAATAAATGCATTAAATATCCCCTACCTAATTAGTTATCCATAGTGCAAGCATGCCTTATTTAGAACTACGGATTTTGAGTATAATGTGCTTTTCTTAATTAATATCCCTTCAACGCTAATCTCTAAGTAATCCCTTGTTTAGATTCCGTTTAGAAAGCTTTGTTTAACGGCGCCGGCGCAGGCGGTGCGTCGCGTATTACACAACGGCGATCAATCACGAGTGGAATGCAGCGATAGCGCGCATCTGCCCGCGCGCAGCTCGGATGTCGGTCACGCGCAGAGAATCGCGACCTGATGAATGGAGCCGCGATAACGTCCAATGTGTACCAACTCGAGTCTAACTCGTAAGAACCAGACAGAACTCGGTAAGTAACACACTTATTCCCTGAGTTAACACAGAATTGCGCTGTGGGGCAGGAAAATTGGGGTCGAGTGGGCACTGAGACGCTAAGCGCGACACATATGACTCCTTGTGCTCCTGCGCAGCGCGCCATGCGCTAACATTCCCAAGAAGCGTGTGCAGTGCACTGATTTGGCATAATAGCCCGGTGTAATGAAGCCCAGTTTTATGCAAGTCTTCTTGAGGAAAGCAAGTTGCGAGCGATATGGTAGTCAAATGAAGGAAAGAACGCTTAGTGGCTCTTAGACTTTTTTCAAGTTACAGAAAATACAAATAACGGTTTTTTGATAGCCTTTGACATTTTTTTTTGTTGTCTTTCCGGGTGTATAATTAGTTTTTTTTTTTTAGACCGACTACGGACTTATTAAATAGATTTAGATTAGTGATCATGTTAAAAAGACATTTATAAAGAAAAGCTAGCACTAAATTGAGAGGTGCCATTCATCCAATATTAATAATGATAGATCAAACTAATCGTTGATAAGGAGCCAATGTCGAACTATATTGGAAGATTCAAGGCATTGAATGAACAGGCCTAAACAAACGTCGCCGTCCCATTATACTCGCATCCCCATTCGCCTATGAATAGCAATGAGATACACCAAGCGATTATAATGTAAATGTTACAGTCAAATAAGAAACCAGTTCCACACAACTTGAAAATAACAAGAATTTAGTAAATTCGTAAAACGTGCGCGACAATCATCTTTTATTTAAAACACGAGTCACTAATGAAGGAAGTGTTTTTAAAATTTTATGGCAGTACTTTGTAAGTGATAAAAGCGTATTTAAATATAACAAGGAGAACTGTTCCGATACAGGCGCTGCTATAGAGTTACATTGTAGCAAAGTAAATGATATTATGAATATTAACTGTAACAGTTAGTATTCTTGGAGTGACATCTCAATAAAATAAGGTGAATCTAAATGGGTTAATTTTAAGCACATTTACGGTAGAATGTCTGCAACACGGAGTATCTGTGGTCTGCAAGAACATTCAGTTGTACACAGTTAAAGAGTGCTAATATAATAAGATGTGATGATAAATTAATAATTCACGTAAATTGTAAATTCCAACATAATATGAAAGTAACGAAACCAAAGTCTAAGACTAGCTGTCCCGGCACATTTCGTTGCGCCTCGTTCTCGGATTTTCTTTATTATTTTCCTCGCAATGTTTTCATATTGTCTTACCGTACATACCTTCCCCGGAGGATTACATATATTTTAAAACTAAAATCATCCAAATCAGTCCAGCCGTTCTGCAGTTTTAGCAAGACAAACGAACAGCAATTCATTTTTATATAAAAGATTATATTTTAGTGTGGCCAAATAGATATTCTAAATAGTTTGAGAAGAATATAATTGCTAACTTGAGAAAAAACTACCGAAAACACTGACTTCATTAAGTGCTAAGATATGTTTACATAAAAAAAGATAACACCAAGTGTGTAGGGGAGAGAGAAAGAGATAAAAATGTGTCAACCAGTTAAAATGTCTGAAGGAAGTACAAATATGCGGGTTGTATTAATAAAAGAAGCATTTGAGTATTTGAGCCTCATTGTCGAAGCTGTTGAACGATAGCTAGAGATGCATTGTCACGTTAGTCACAGTCGGTAGCGTACGAGAAACGCAATTTAGCTTTGTAAGCCCGTGTCTAATGAAAGGTTAAACGTCGAAGGCAGACCCACCAGAGCTTTCTCGATAACATCATGGCTGCTGTGATCTCCGACAAAGTTCCTGAGCGCGATCCATCAATGACGGACTACGGCTAAAGGTGAATTGAGACATCATGCCGGAGCGTGTCAGGGGTGGTGCAAGCGTGAACTGTATACAAACATGCGCATTATTGGGCAATCGATCAATGTTTGAGCCGGTGCTGCATAGTACTTAGCTTACGAGCTTCGATAGTACTCTTGGTAGGCTAAAATATATTTCCATTTAACAATTTGTGTGTTATAATTACAGCAACATCTTTTTGGAAACTTCGCTGTGTATATTATGTCGCTTAATGTTTTTTCAAATCCAATACTTTATATATCAACCAGAATATTGAAAAATCGAATAAGAAAATAATTCTGAGATCAATTTAATCTTCATATTAAAGTTTTAGTTCATGGGGTATTTTTTGTTTTGCCAGTGCCAGTGCCAACCAGTGCTCTTTTAAGGTAAAAAAAAAAAAATGTCTAATAGAGTTGCGAAAGTGTAAATACTCACAGAATTTGCTGTTAGAAAGGAATCATCGGGTATCTCAAGGGATTTATATATTTTTTCGCATTAAAAAGAAACATGTTTATAAGGTTCAACCTTTAGACGTACCAAATGAAATCATAAACAAGTGATTTTAACTAAAAAAACGACATTTACATTCGCATTTATAGCGTCAAAATCACCGGTGGAGTAGGTAGTAGCAACCTTGAGAGACGTCGCCTGCGCCGGACATTTAGACAAAGTTGCAAATGTCTCCATCGCGCCGACTCATTTGTAGGACTTGTCCTTATTCGGCGCCGGGACAACGTGGGAACCGCGCTGATGTCGATGCGTCTTGCCTTATTGAAGACAGGATTAATGGCAGTTCCGAGTCAAGCCATTTCGAAATGTGAGCAATTATACAGTCTAAAACTGTTCGATCTTTTACGATAAGTTCATCTGAGTCAATGATTAAATTTCTTGGCATTTACTTCAAACACCTTAAGACTGAGTTTTTCCTATTTTGGGTTAAGTGCTTATCGTGACAAATCGCAAAAAGGAAACCAATTTGTAGATTCAATAACTTAAATATTCTCATGTAGAGTATGCCTACTTTATTATTCGCTACTAGCGGCGCGCTCCGACTTCATCCGGGTACATGGAAAAGTATTATCCCGTTGATTCTGTTACCGTTTTAATCTCGTCCTTGGGTCTTTAACCTTTAAACTAACATTAGACCTTTTTTTTCCATACATTCTTCCCGATGCCGTTGATCACTTACAAACCTAGTTCTGACAATATTTACAAAGACAAGCATGAAGCATTTTCCTCGAGTTGATCTTTACGAATGTAATGATGATTCAATAGCAAATCCGACATTCCATTACTTCAAGGTCTCTTATTAAACCAACATCGCTCTTCTAGGTTTTTTTGCTAATATGAATAATGAGCAGATATTTCAAAAATCAATACTTGACAATTATTTCTTGCTTGTATATTGTAAACAAACATGTTTTGTTCTATTGATTCTTATTTCACCGGAAAGGAATGTTTTATAACGTATCTTATTGCACTAACTTAAAGTAAAGCAGGTTTTAGATAAATTCGTTTGAGCTGAGAGTAACATCGAACATTGAAGTGTCAAGCACAAAGCCCAATAAAGCAGCCATCGAAAATTGTTCAATTGAACACGAACTACTTAGAAAAATGTGAACCGGAGTGGAATTGAGTTGGATCATAAACCAGCTGCAATACGTGATCATATGATCAGAACTCTTCAGTGTCATAACTTATTGATTGGTAAAATTAAAATGAGCTTAGCAAAGAATTAAGGAATCTGAGCTTAAAAGTTATTCCAAATTGGTTATAATATTTTATAGAAAAATACATACATGCATACATCACGCCCACAAAACCCCCGAAGGGGTAGGCATAGTCAAAGGGGCAGCAGGCCCTTATTCAGCCAAAAATAAAACTGGGCTGGGTTAGATGGAAAATAAAATTGACTTTAACTGACAAGTAATCTAATAATTTCTAATACAGTACAAATTGTGATTAGAAAACAAATAAACAACACTTTGGACACAAGGTTCAATTAGCGTTATATAGATTAGGGTAAGAAATAATAAAAAACTAAACCAATTTCACGATATTAATTATAAGCCTTTAATATCACGTACGCCGATGTCTTTCAAACTCATCCAGTGGTTTGACCGTAAGGTCTCTCCAGTGGGCTCAATACTCTAAGACGATCTAATAGGTGCTCGGAATTCTCGATACCGGCCTATTGCCTCTGAGCTGATTCATAGCGAAAAGAGGTTAACGTCTCATTGTATTTAAATACACTGAAACAGACACGCGGTGATTGAAATGTGACTGTCAGTGTGTATATACATAACGTGACGATATTACTAATGGGATGTGTTCACTACAATTTTGTGGTTAGTCTATTGTTTCTTAAATCAAAATATGACACAAAATTAAAATATATTTATTCATATAATTTATGCATACTGAAGAACTCGTTTAAGACTGATCTAGAAAAAGGGAAAAATTATTAAAGTCATAATTTTTTTTTCAAATATCATACTAGATCACATACATTGATCTGACTCCAAGGTATGTAGTAATTGTGTTACGGATATCAGAAACAACAGTATTCATGATACGAGTATTTGTCCTGGCTGGGGATCAAGCCCACAACTCTTGGCGCATAAGGCAAGGTCACTACCGAATACGCCATCGAACTTGTCAATGATGATTGTGTTACCTTTGTAAATCCATGTATTGTTTTTTAATATTCTATCTTTTCGACCATAACATTTTGTCTCGCAATCTACATCTAAGTAGTTAATCAAGTAGTCAAAAATTAATGAGTTTCAAATTTAAAACCACCTAAGGTAACATATAAACAACTCCACCCCGGAACCCCTTCCATCAAGTACCCCTTTTATCGGAAATAATAATATTAACAACACACATATTAATATGACTAACATTAACATAATATTGCTCGTTCAAATTTGCGTAAAACGTTCGCGGAACGAGATTTTGTAATGCGATACTCCTTCGGCTAAATTGTTAATTACGAGTAATTATACTTACTTACCGTTAATACGTAACGATGTAACGACGAGCTGTAATCATGTTAGGGAGGGTTGGTGGTCTTAGACGTTGCTATAAGCAGTTCTTCCTAGAAAGAAGCAGACTATTTATTTAACTATGTATAATTAGCGAGACACATTATACAATATCTTTGTGTCTGCTTTTTACATATTGAACGTCTATTGTTGTAGCTCTATATAAGGTATCAAAGTCAAAGTCAAAGTCAAAGTCAAAATATCTTTATTTACGTAGGCCTCAAAAAAGCACTTGTGAATCGTCAAGTAAGTACATAGTAGAACAATTTGAATCTACCACCGGTTCGGAATGTCGCATCTACCGAGAAGAAACCGGCAAGAAACTCGGTAGTTACTCTTTTCAATGCCAGATTGAATATAAAAATTAAAATTTACAGATTAAGTTAATATGAATACCAAGTCATACAGTTAATGTTCGTCAAAGATTCAGCCGAGTATTATCAGAAGTAAAAGGTAAACCAGAGCAGACCAGCCTCTGAAGGTGGCACCTGTTCACAAGTATGACGTATGTGTCAGCCATCGTTTCACTCGACCATATTTGAGGGAATGTAACGACCCGTCACATAACGCCACCACCCCCGAAGCAATTGAGTGAGCATGACTACTCAAGCTTCCCTATCATTATTATAAGAAAGTTAAAAACTAAACAAAACAACAAAAAATTCTTATCAGAATTCATTAAATGTACGAGATGGTGTACAGTTTATAACAATAAAATTAATTCCAGACTGTTTTATCATTAAGATAATCGTCAGTCGTGTAAAAGCCCTTTCTTAACAAGGTATTCTTTATTCGTTGTTTGAACTGCGCAAGGGGTAGATTTAAAATGTCTGCGGGAATTTTGTTATAGTAATGTACACTTTGCCCAATAAAGCAGCGTGACAATCTTTGCAGTCTAAATCGCGGTACTGCGATTTTGTTTCTGTTTCTTGTATTCTTATGATGAATTGCACATTTTTTAGTGAACAGATGAATGTTTTGATGTACGTATAGAATGCAGCTGTACACGTATTGTGAGGCAACTGTTAAAATTCCTATTTCCTTAAATAGATCCCTAAGAGAATCTCTAGCATTAAGATTGTATATAGATCTAATGGCTCGTTTCTGAAGAATAAAAATGGTTTGAATTTCAGCTGCCTTACCCCATAATAGAATACCATAAGACATAACACTATGAAAGTAACTAAAATAAACTAAACGAGCAGTTGAAATATCTGTAAACTGTCTGATTCTTTTTATGGCAAAAATAGCAGAACTGAGCTTCCCTGCTAGTGATGTTATCTGACTATTCCATTGAAGTTTTGAATCTAAGTGAATCCCCAGAAAAACAGTCGAGTCAACCAGTTCTAAAGTTTCGCCATTCAATTTCAAATTTAAATTAGATTTTCTAACATTTGGGAGAACAAAATTTATACATTTTGTTTTTTTCGCATTTAATTGTAAGTTATTGGTTGTGAACCAGTATAAGACCCTTGAAAGAGCATCATTTACATCGTCAAAGTTAATTTTGGTTCTGTCAATATTAAAAATGAGAGAGGTATCGTCAGCAAATAATACAATCTTACAAAGATCTTTTAAATAAAAAGGCAAATCATTTATATATATTAGAAATAAAAAAGGGCCTAATATGGATCCTTGGGGAACCCCTATATTAACCTGCGATCCTGACGATAGTATACCATTTATGTCAACTTTTTGAATTCTGGAACCTAGGTAGGATATGATAAGTTTTAAAGCTACATCATTGACGCCGTAATGCTTAAGCTTAGAAATCAAAGTCTGGTGATCGACGCAATCAAACGCTTTGGAAAGATCACAGAAAATACCAAGAGCATTCTGAGATTTCTCCCAGGCTTCAAAAATATGCTTCAAGAGAGCAATTCATGCGTCAGTTGTAGAACGACCTCTAGTAAATCCATATTGTTCAGTATGGAAAAGTTTGTGCTTGATGAAATGAGCTAATAATTGTTCATTCATAATCTTTTCGAACACTTTGCTAAGTGCAGGAAGGATTGAGATGGGTCTAAAGTTATTTGGATCTTGTTTGCTACCAGACTTAAATAAAGGCATAATTTTACTATGTTTCATTAAGTCTGGGAAAACTCCATTATCGATGCAGGAATTGAATATATCTACCAGATATGGGGCTATAATAGCAATGGTGTGACTAATATTTTTTATTGAAATGTCAAATATGTCACTCGTATTTTTCTGATTTAGAGATTTGAAAGTTCTTATTATGTCTTTACTACATATATGTTTAAACTTAAAGTAAGAATCACACGATGCAACATTACTTTTTAACAGCAATTCTGCTTCAGAAGCAGATGAGTTTAATTGCGCTGTTGTTGTGATAGGTATATTACTAAAAAAGTTCTCAAAAGCTTGTGCGATGTGTGTATCAGATTTTAAGACTTCGTTGTCAATGTTAAGACTGAACGAAGTGTCACGTGGCTTTAATTTGCCGCTTTCGCGGTTAATGATATCCCACGTGACTTTTATTTTGTTATTCGAATTTAATATTCTATCACGAATATATAATGACTTAGCATGTGAACATACCTTCCTAAATAATTTTGAGTAATTTCTAACATAATTAATAAATTCTGTTGTATGATTAAACTTTTTTAATTCATACAATTCGTAAAGACGATTTCTACTTTTAAAAATCCCAACTGTAGCCCATTTGCTAAATGTAGTTTGGCATCTTATAGTCCGTTTTTTTATTGGAAAGTTAATATCAAATTCCTTCTTATAGCAATTAAAAAAAACTGAAATATAACCTATCTGGATCACAAGGTATGTATGGCGTCCCTTGTAATTTAGTAATTAGACTATTCTTAAATTTTTCAATGCGATTAAGAGTAGTAGGCCTATATGTAGCTTTCTTTGAAATTATACATGAATTACTAAGACTGTTACAAAAAGAAATCTGTTGTCCACAATGGTCGGAGGTTAAATTAGAGATGACAGATTTCTTAACTGGCTCGCAATTACAAAAAACGTTATCTATACACGTAGCTGACGTAGCTGTAATTCTGGTTGGTTCAAAGAATTGACATTCAAGATCAAAAGACTTGAATAAAGACATTAATCTAATACTCGTAGGCGATCCATCTAATAAATTAACGTTAAAATCGCCACAAACTATAATGGACTTATTTTTATTAATTATTTTTCTAAGAACATTTTCCATCGTTGCTTCGAATATGTTAAAGTCGCCTGAGGGGGGGCGGTACACACAAACTATAACATATCCATCTAGTTCTACGCATGACAATTCGACAATACATTCAATTGAGAGACCTACTATGTCTTTTCGTTCTTTGGACTGCATTGTATTTCTAATAAAAATTAACGATCCGCCATGTATGGCAGACTGTCTAACAAAAATACTTGCTAATTTAAGATTTAAAATATTAGAAAATAAACTAGAGTTTTCAAGCCAATGTTCTGTAAGGCATAAAATGTGAATATCTTGGCTTTGTATGAATAATTCTATTTCTAAAACTTTGCCAGCCAAGCCCTGGATATTTTGATGAACAAAATTAATAATCCTAGACTCAGCTATTGTCTCAGCACTCAGTTTAAACTGGAGCGTGCAGTCAAGTCAGTATATAAACTATTAGTACTTATACTAATGCGTACGGGTATTGTTTTATGATTATTGTTGTTAATATTATAGGCTAGCAGACATGCTATTTGTTTCCTAAATATATACGGTAGATACATACTATCTTGAGTCAATTTAAAATTACTGATAAATTTATTAATGTCAAAATAAAAAAGAGCGTCACTATGACGACATGTCAAATTGTACATAAGTACATTAAGGTTATAAATATGCCTATTTTGGTCAGGGTTCAGATTTTTGGCATAAGGGAATGCACATAAAGTTACATTGAGCCCACTGATTTCTTGGAGTCGTAATAATGCATTTATATTTTTAATTACATCTCTTTTTTTTACTGATGTACTATCCCCATACAAAACAATTAAATTGGTGTTCTTATTTAAATTTAGTGATCCTAACCGTTTTAGTAAGTCTGTATAGGGAGATCCAGGAGAACACAAGTTAATAACATTCCCTTTTATATCGTGATGGAGAAGGGAACCAAGTCCTTGACCCAACTTGTCTGACAACAAAATTGTTTGGTATTGTGACGTTGGCAGTTGTGATTGAGGTTGAGGTATTCTAGATGGAGTTTGGACATCTGATAATAGTGGTAACTCTGCTAATTCAGGGACAATACATTCTTTATGTTTATTTGTTAATGAGTCCAAACGTTGTTCGTTATAGTTACACAACTCAACTAACTCTGTGGCAGCAACTATGTGTTCATTTATTTGTTTTTGTGACAACTCATAGCGCTTTTGATAATCCCTAAGGGATCTCTCCAAAGTAGTGATTCTGTCCCTTAGGTACTTAAGATCAGTTTCATATAACTCATTATTTTGTATTATTTTATGGTTATATGATTTTAGTTTTTTAATTAATTGCAATTTTTCTTTGGTTATTAAGCCATGTTTTTGAATTAGATTTTGACATTTAATAACCTTCTTAGTTTTATTAATAAATTTATTAATCTTAATATACTTTTTAAATTTATTTGTACTATTAAAAGTATAACTCTGTGGGGGGGAAAGAGAAACGTCACGAGTTAGGTCAATTGTTGGCAGAAGTGGTTGGGAAGATGAACTACCACATAATTCGTCAAATAGGCTCTGGGTGGTATTGGATTCGTGTTCAACCCTTTCTTTTTCTAACCTACGCACTGTTTTTTGAGACTCACATAGACTAACCTCTAAATCATTGATTTTACACAGTGCCTGTTCGTGAATATTACTACAATGATCAAACGAATCTACTAAGTGTTGTAACTGAGAACAGCGTTCGGAAATATCCAAATATTTGATATGGAGATGCGAAAGTTCAGATTTTAACTCGGAGTTTTTATTCACAATCTTTTGGATTTCTTTCTCGCTTTCTTCCCTTTCCTGGCACAGCTCCAAGTTAGTTTTCTTGGTGGCTTCCAGGTCCTTTAGGGCAATCTTGAGTTTCGTCTCCAGATCCTGGGCAATGGCTCTGCTACGAGTGGTCATCATAATGCAGAAGGTGCAGTGAAGAGCAGAGTAGGGCAGTAATTGAGCTGAAATGTGACGGGAGTAGTGTCAGTCTAGCTGTTACTAAGTATATCCTAGGTGTATACTTAGGTACCAAGCACTCAGTAAATTACTTATACAATGTCCTGATAAATGGCTAATATAGAAATATAATTGAATTGTTGTCAATTTTAGTTCCTCTGAATTTTTTTTTTTGTTTTTATTTATTAGGGTAGATTGAGAAAAAGCGGTAAAACGGTACAATTACGATAATTACTATACTATAATTGCAATAACTGAAACTTAAATACTTCCATTGATGTTTAATTACTGTGACTCAATGCTTAGTACAGTAATTGTATTATCAAAAGTTAAATAAATGATCTTACGTCTCGGTCATAACCTAGCAAAGTCAAACAGTATTAAACAAATCTTGGATTATTTCGGTTAGAATCTTATAATAAACGATGGCAATTAGCAATGTAAAATAATTGTAATACTCCCCTGATAAGTTAGTTGCAGGTTCAAACATCAAATAGGTAGTCCTCTGTTGTGACAGCCGGCCGGTAAACAGGTATTATCACGAAACAATAGAATTACATATAATTCGCAGTCACAAACGTTCACACTTATTTATCGTCGAGTACGGAAGCGAAATTTAACGTTAAAAGAATAATATTACAAAAATAATTAATTAATTCAAGAAACAAATGTAGGAGCTCGCGAGAACACAGCTGACGGCCAGAGTTGCCAGCAACCAAAAAATATCATAGACAACAATAGAATCTGCTTTCTGAGCCGGCCGTAGATTCGGTAAATGTTCATTGTCTTGGGATTTCCATGCTCATTTATGTGTGAACGTTACGAATATGAGGACAAAGAAATTAGACATGCGTGTTTTAAAATTTTCGTTCGCGAGTTTTTGCAAAATTAATTTAGTTTATTGTCACGTTTTGTTTAGCAAGTTAAACTTAGCATACATATATATCATCACGCCTGTATTCTGCTAAGGGGTAGGCAGAGTCAAAGGGGTAGCAAGCTGCCTTAACCAAATTTAGCCAAAAAATAAAACTGGGTTAGATGGGAAATTGTGAAAAAGTATTGACATGCGGCTAGGTCGTCGCCTACACAATCGCACACCCAATACCCGATTTAATTTAGCAAGAAATATATTAACATTTACAATTACAGTATGTTTCATCCATAGTAGTCTTGTTAGGCCTCCTATATCGATTGCACAAGACCGTCATCAAATATAATTGACAAGAGTTTAGAAACATGATATCCGTCAGTCTGCGCAATGTCTGTCTGTCTGTACGCCATATTATGTTACATACAGGTACGTACATAAAAAGTGGTAAAGAACATTATGTGACACAATGAAGCGCATTCTTTCAATGAGGAAATCGAATATAGGTATTGTTATGAGGAACTTTAAGTTCAGCTATTGAGTTCCTATTTGTCTAGTTATTTATTATTTAGCATAGTAGAATGGTGTCTAGAAGATTAATGAATGAACATGACCATTTGTTATAAATGCGTATATAAAATACTTAGTATTGATGGATGGCCATATACATTTGCGCGATGGTTTTTATTGATTACGCATCCATAAGCACAAAAGATCTACGCATAGAATGTGTATATGAATGGATTTTGGTTCAGTGTGGTGGATATCATTATTACTTTATATCGGTCGCGGGTTCGAATCCCGCTATAGAGCAAATGTTTCGTGTAATGACCATAGACATTTGTACTCGAGTCATGGATGTTTATAAAAATTATTTAATTATCTTTATCCGTTCACCTAGTCCATTTGTCCCATGTTGGTCTGGGACTTGGCCCATGTTAATCTGGGACAATAAAAAATAATGTACCAACTGTGGTTCTTGCCTAGCATGTCGTAAAAGGCGACTAATGGTTTACGGGCTTTTGGGTATGTAATTAAGTAGGCAACGAGCTAGCCACTTGTCACTCCTTTTTCACAGCTTTCCATCCAACCCAGCCCACTGTCCCATGTTGGTCTGGGACTTAAAAATAAAATGCCAACTGTGGTTCTTGCCTAGCATGTCGTAAAGGGCGACTAATGGTATACCGGGTTTTGGGTGTGTGATTGTGCAGACGACAGGTTAGCCGCTTGTCACTGCTTTTTTACAATTTTCCATCTAACCCAGCCCGACTTTGTTTTTGGCTGAATGTGGTTGAAGGGGCATGCTGCCCCTTTGACTCTGCCTACCCCTTCGGGGATTATGGGCGTGATGTTATGTATGAATGTATGTACCTAGTCCATAGAACAAGCATAAGCTTAGTTTTAAACTAGGGAGTTGGTGTGTCAGTCTGGATAATTTATTTGTTATTATTATCATTGTGTTTATTTCGTCTCAGCTGGTCTTGTCCAGTACTGTGAGTATTGCACCTCTTCATGGTGGTATTAAATCATTAATTCCACGTAAGCTTAATGTCAGTACAGGGATACAAGTCAACTATGAAACCAGGCTGACGATTGTATCTCATCAAACTGTCATATAACTTCTAACAGGGTCTTACAAATGTCATTGATAAATGTCATATATAGTCGGAATGAATAAATTCTCATTACTTTAGATACATGCACTAAGAATAAACATAGAGGAGTAGCTTTTTCTCGCGGCTTTGCTTGCGTGATATTCAGTTTGTTGCAGAGACTATCATTCGTCTTGAGAGATCTACAATTTTTCGGAATAAGTTAGGTATACGAATTCTTGTTGTTCAAAATGCATTTGCCACTTATTTTACAAAAAAAAAATAAGTGGCAAACATATTCGCAAATCTGTTAGTAGTAGTAATTAGTTAGTGCGGACGTAACAGACTTTATCAGAGAGAGTTACCTACTCATATATTGGTAAAGAAGTAAGGACAAAAGTTTAGCAAAATTATAAATGACTCTGCCTACCCCTTCGGGGATTATGGGCGTGATGATATGTTATGTGTTATAAATGAAATCTTTAATGCAATAGTATGAACATAATGGTAAAGTGCATGGTAATGTAATACGATGGCAAAAAATTCAATGTACGACGCAGAAAAGATTTTAATGTGGAATAAAATAAGAATAACAGATGGGTGCCAGGCGCGTCCCCTGGGCGACCCCGCGCTTGCTGCTTGCGAAATCAGACTTGGATGGCTTTGTAATGTAGCTTGTAAAGTGCAGATTTTCTGTAAAATCTGGTGAAATAAATACGTTTATATTCAAAATAAGCACAAAATAAGTTATCGCGTGTACTTATTAGTACCGGTACTTCAAGCATAAATGTTATTAATGTGATGTGTTTATGTGAGACCTATGTAAATTATAAAACTTGTGATTTTTAAGTGCCACTTAGTCTGGGTGACTCGGGCTACAAAACCGAAGGCCACAGATTAGAATTGCCAAGCATTCATATATTTAGATAGTATCTAGAGAATTGCTTGATAAACAATTGATTTAATTTTAATTGCTAAATAACAAAGTTGTATATGGCATAAATGTAAAAATCTAAACATTCTAAAAAATAGCTGTAACTCTCTCTCTAACGAGCCGAAAAATTAGCATAGTGAGCTTATGAAGAAATAATACACAGAATTATAAAAACAAGTTCTCAAATGCTAGAGATATTGTTACACAATTAACATATTGACATTCAATTTGTCTCCTGTCTACCACCAAATTGTATAATAGAATACATACAAACAAAATATAAAACCGTATAGATTGAGAAAGCAGGTCAGACAAATAAACATGGCGTATTAACATTATCGTTGATAAATAAAGTATTAATTTTTCAACATTTAAAAATATATAATCAAGTTTATGCGCAACAAAATTAAACTACAGATGTTGATAAAAACAATATAATCATAAGCAGGTATTTAGCGAAATATGACGTCGAATGCGTACTTGAAATACTCGTTCACACAAGGATACGAGTGTCCGAACGAGTAGTAAAGTCACGATTTAATTATCGATTAAAATTTCAATTAATTAAAAAAGCGACTTACGTGACTCGACGTAAGGACGCGGAGCGAAAGGTCAACTTGCCTCGAGCAAGCTTACCAGGAGAGCAGATATTAAAGGCTCTCTGTCCAACTTGTGCATATAACATTAAAACGAAAGTCCTAACTCGTTGCTGCAGCAAACCCTACAACTTGGACCTAAAAAATCAGTTTTTTTAAATCAGTTTTTTGTAATTTCAGAATTACATACATACATAACATCACGCCCGTAGTCCCCGAAGGGGTAGACAGGGTCAAAAGAACAGCAAGCTCCTTTAAAACCAAAACCACATTCAGCCAAAAATAAAACTGGGCTGGGCTGGATTAGATGCAAAATTACGAAAATTCAAAATTACGCATACAAGTTTTTTTAATCTTAACAATGGAGTGTCTAGTAATTTTTAAACACCGTGTAGCTGTTTTATATGCTTCATATTTTTCTACTTATCGGACAATTTGACTATCATGTCAGATAAACTAAGTTTGAAGATATTAAGTTGAAGCAACTGCTATTTAACCTTCCGACAAAATATTCAGACGCAGCATCAACATGTATTTATAGCTACTTATAATAATCACGCATCATCATCTTCCTAGCGTTATGTCCCGTGTTTAGACGGGGTCCGCTTAGACCATGATCCAGGATTTAGCAAATCTGGTAATTAGATTGAAGCGACTGCCAATCTGACCTTCGTAACCCTAAGATAGGGGAACCAGACAATTTTTGGATCATGGTTACAAATCCATAGTAGTTTGAATTTGCAGGTTTCATCACAATGTTTTCCCTCACCGTCGAGCTAGTGATATAAATACGTACATATATTTGAAAAAACCAGAGGTACGTGCCTGGGTTTGAACCCGCGATCCTCGGTTAAGAGGCGCGTGTCCTTACCATTGAGCTACCACCGCTCTTATTATTATATTATAATAATCACGCATATAGATTATAATTAAAAAAAGTTATTTGATTGAACAGTTTCCTTGTCATATTGTTTCCTCATTACAAGCAACTACTTATTACACTGTTAATAAATTACTTTGAACACGTTTATTGGATTCGAACCGGAACGCAGCTTCATTCACTAAGTTGGCGTTTAAAATACTTTAGCTTACTTGCAAGACATTTATTTATTCAATATCCTGACAATGCGCTCTCTCCGCGTTTTATTTCCCAACGGAGAAAATAACTAACAACAAAAAAGAGTACAGATAGCGCAGCCCGGGCTTGTCCAGGCTCCTCTTAAACGCGAAGTACAATTTAATATTCATTCTTCTGTTTATTGAAGATAATCCGATTATGGTCGCTGAAATGCTTTCAAAAGAAATCTCGTGTTTTATGGGGTTCCTTAATAAAATTGATTCTTATCTTGTAGGTACAAGGAAAATATGTGCCTCAGCTACTTGTTTGTTACTCAGATAATTTCATTTGTCAATGTTATGAGGATTTGTAACGGGATACGTTGTTTTGGTAACAATTACGTCATGTACGTTATTTACATTTTTTTGTTCGAGCAAAGAAATCCTTCCGAATTTATTTTTGCAGCAGGCATAATCGTATATGGTGGAGTGAATGTCTGGCGTTATTTATTTTATTTAGATACATTTATGGTATTTAGTTCGTCTGAAGTCTTTTATCTCAAAAATGGTAGCATACATTTATAGACGTTAATGGTATTATTCATTCGATGTCTTTTATTATACTAAAGGCATACAAGCTTGCGGTCTGATTGGTGATAAGTTAATACAAGTTACACGAGTGTGTTGGCACCTTGCAGACCTGCAATCCCTTTTTGAAGAGATCTCTGCCTGTCTCTGGGGAAACTCTCGACAGGAATCTCATTCCAAACTTTGGGTGTACGTGGATGGAATAGAGCAACAAAATCCTATAGTGGTCTTTGAATCTTCTTATTAAGGCTTTGAATATTCCAAATTTTTTTCGATATCCCAGTTATTCTGATAAAAATATATAATTTTAGCACATTTTATAGAAAACTATCAGAAATATGTTTTTGAATGTGTTTTGTTTACGGCTTTTATTTATCAGCCAATTACGTCATATTAAACGATTTTGACGTCATCATGAAACGGTGTTTTTAATTATATCACCAGGGGTTAGGTCATTTAGGCAATTCTTGTTCCCGGAATACTATCGGCGTCCCGGTTGCTTCACCGCTCACAAAAACGCGATTAGTCATGTACGCATCTAACAAGATGTGTTTAAAATTAAAGTAAGTATGATTAATCGTGGTTTTCAATCGAGGTACCAGGGTCTTGTATTTGTATTGTATAAATAGTTGGACATATTGCATATTGTTTAAAATAACTCATGATATTTTGGGTTACATTTAATAATTCTATGGATAGGTCTACCAAGTTCAGCACAGTTATATCCAACTTATAGTCTCGCAGTTTGGATTTGTAACCATGATCCAAAAATTGTCTGGTTCCCCTATCTTAGGGTTACGAAGTTCAGATCGGCAGTCGCTTTAATGTAATTACCAGACTCGCTAAATCATGGATCATGGTCTAAGCGGACCCTGAGACATAACGCTAGGAAGATGAGTTCATATAGTGGCCTAATTCGCAGTTTTCTATTAATTACCCAAGATATTTTAAGATATTACAATGGTTCGGGTTATTGTACATTTGCCACAAAGTTAATTCGTCACAAATTATTACACTTCGGAATATATCAAATTTAAAGATGTGACCTCTCTCTACTATCACTGAAGAAAAGGCGTGGCATTATCTAAGTATACATTTTTAGTAGCTTGGTGATTTTTATACTTACCATTCAAAATCGTCAAAGCCTTCAAAATGTGGTCGGATACAAAACTGTGTACCTATATTGGCGATAATGTCTATCTATCTAAACCATGAGTGTTGTACCATGAGGTATTCCATGGTGCGGGGTCATCGCATCATATCATAGTGGTGAGGCTGCGCGTTACGAGCGCGGCCATTAGCGCGCCAACTTAGCGGGTATTTACAGCAGTTTGAGCCCATTACTCTGCGCGGGCGCAGTGTAGTGACCTGAAGAGACAGTATGGCAACGAGAATCGCAAATCAAATATTCGATAAATTTGAAAAATAATAAACGGAAAATTATTTAGATGTTATGTATACGCTTATCAGGAAGTACATAATTATGTCACTACGATTTATGCCACTACACTCTATCAGTTCCTACACACTCTAACAACACTATCCTTTTTATTATGTTAAATAAATAAAGACATAATTATATAAATATGACTTAGGTTTCAGCACTAAGCTCCGAAGCGATTTAATTTTCACAAGATTTTGTTTGCTAATATTAAACTTTCTTTTTGTCACGAATTTGAATTTGAAAACCGATATGGTCAGCTCTTATCACGCAATTGGTATTAGTACTATCAAACACAAGGCCAAAGAAAGACCCAAATGAAAACATTTAGCTAGCATTGAGCTAAGCTCTCTCACTGCCATTCACCCCATTACAGCATTAGCCAGCCCTGAGCTATCCCTAATTGCGCAGCCTTCCACCGGCGATTAAGCGCTGAGCAATATTAATCGATGCGCATGCGCATATGCGCTCATCGGCGCGGGGAGCGTCTAGACGGCACTAGTCTGGACTCTTAATGATGAGTTTAAATGGCATTAAGCCTCGGTAATTGCTAGGAATGTAATTTTCGTGGGACTTTTGCCGACTGGAATCGCGTTGCCTGGTGTCTATTAAATGAGATTTGTTTTCTAGTGTGAAAATCATTATTATATATTATATGCAGAAAACATTGTAGTTTATGACGCCAAATTCCGCATCTCGAAGATTATCATCCCAATAAAATAATCAGACCAAGTGATTTTTGTTTGATGGACATGACAGAAACTGCTGTACTTAATTTTAATGCCAAAAAAAGTAGTTGACCTTTTGTACTTCAACACATTACGAATATTTTTGTCTCTCCGTTAAAGTGAGCTTCGTTTGACTCTCTGTTATTATAATCGAATTCGGCGGCTCATTTGCTGATAGCTCCGATGTTATCATTACGACGGAAAGAACAACAAATAACATTTCCCTCAATTTGTTCATTCGTATTCAGTGAGACTCGCTCAATCTCTCCGCATATCTGTTACAATATTTGGAATTATCAACGATAATATATTTTTTTTCTTTTTTCGCGTATTCAATATTTGGCTGTGCATTTTAATTGCTAGCAAATAAACGTTTTTTTTTTTCAAACTTTCTTGAATTGGTAACTTAAGTTTGCTATTTGCGCTGGTGGGCCGGAATATTACTTAGGAGGTTTAAGTATGAGCTTACTTTAAGTGCGGACTTACTCTAAGTAAATCCTCCTTTTTGTCGTGTCATGCGCAATAAACTTGAAATATTTTTGACTGGCTCGATGGCGCATTCGGTAGTGATCTTGCCTCATGCGCCAAGAGTTGTGGGTTCGATCCCCACCCAGGACAAACATTCGTGTGATGAATACTTGTGTTTGTGCTGTATCTGGGTGTTAATATCCAATATTTAAGTATATATTTGTAATACCAGTTTTGATTCTGATATCCGTAACACAAGTGCTTAAGCTACTTACCTCGGAGACAGATCAATGTATGTAATGTCGTCGGATATTTATATGATGTCGTCGGATGTTTAAATATGTTCATCATACCTAACCACATGCCAGACAATCGCTTGATGGCTACAAAAACTGCAATTCAATGATTTGATCACATATCTGATCGGATATATTGTGATTCCATCGACAACGTAATAAATAAATTGCAGTCCATTTCTGAATTGACAACATTACATCAGAATCGCCCTATTCATATATTACTAACATATGTATGTTTGTTCGTTTGTACAAAACTTAACCCTTTAAGTAATTACTGAACATGAAAATAATATTTCCGGCAAAACTGAAACGGTTGGAACGTAAGTATAATTCAAGCTCCGATCTTCTTTCATTCGATCGAATACTGTCCGTTTAGCTTTATTCCTGTCTCTTGAGTTCTCGTTGAGCTCTAAACCGATCGTCACTTTATAAAAGCATAACGTTAGTCCTCCGATATGTCGCATTGTGTGCCGGATCAATGGTCCCGGGCGCTGCGCTGGCGCAGCCCGGACGAATACGTCACGCGACACATTCCGCCCGATTAGCTTCGGAGCCTGCTGCGTATTTGTCACATACAGAAGGAAACAGTGACGGTGATTTTGATAGAAAACTTGCGTTTTTAATCATATTAGAGCAAGTATGTATTTTCTTGCTTACTTATCATAATTATGAAGTATACATACATATAGTACTTAATAATATTATGAATCTGAAAGTGTATGAATTGATTCTTTGGTTTGATTTGCTTGATTGTACTTATTTCACGTTACAACAAAATTACTTGAAGGACCGATCTAATTCCGCAGAGCGGGGTAGGGCGTTCCCCCGATGCGACGCGCACCGACGAGCCCTCGTCGGTGCGAAAAGTGGCGAGTGCGGCGAAGGGGGCCGCCACCCTTCACGCCACGCCGGACACTGCGGAACGAGGAGAACAGAGTGCCGTATAGGCACGTGGAATGTAAGAGGTGGAATGAAAGATAAGATGTATGAGATGATTGACGTAATGAATGAGAGACGCCTGGATGTTCTGTGCTTGACAGAGACTAAGCGGAAGGGCAGCGATGCAGATGAGCTTCCCGGTGGTATGATGGCTCTGTGGTCTGGTGTGGAACAGAATTGTCATGCCAGCGGTGGAGTTGGAGTAGTGCTTTCCTCTCGTTTAGTCTCTGGTGTGAAAGACTATGGATTAGTTGGCCCGAGACTCCTCTGGGTTCGTATTAAACTGGGTATTACGCGAGTCTTTCTGGTTGCAGGCTATGCGCCAGTAAGCTCAGCCAGTCCCCAAGAACTAGAGGAGTTCTGGGAGTCTGTTAGAGAAATTCTGGACCTGACTGAAGGAAATGAGAGGATAATTATGTGTGGAGATTTGAATGGTTGGGTTGGCACCAAGCGATCTGACTATGAAGCAGTCCTTGGCCCATATGGAGACAAGAGAGTGAATGATGCTGGTAAGCAAATCTTGGAAGTATGTTTGGAACGGAACCTCCTTGTGGCAAACACTATTTTCCGTCATAAGGATATTCACACGTATACTTGGAGACGGAATGACCAAAAAAGTGTGATTGATTTGATTTTAGTCGATAGCCGCCTCCGCAATAGTATATTGGATACAAGAGCCTACAGAGGCCCTACTCTTGAAACAGACCACTACCTGGTAGTATGCCGGTTTGCTGGGCTTTTCAAGAAGTGGAGGCACTGGCGAGTGCGTACTCCATGCGGAGGCACTGAAAGGATAAGGAATGAAAAACTGGAAGATGAAAGTGTAAGGAGTGTGTATGTAGGCTTAGTCAATGAAAGACTTGCGAATGCGAGTCTTTCTGGCTTAGATGTTGATGATTGCTGGAACATTTTGAAAGAGAGCATGGTGGACAGTGCAAAAGAGGCATGTGGATGCGCAAGGAGACGTAGAACAATGAAAGGTGACGCATGGTGGGATGAGGAGGTCAAAGCCTCCGTAGCGAGAAAGAAGAAGGCCTGGCTTGATTATGTCTCATCTTTGCAAATGGATGAAAGTATGCTTGAGATGAAGAAAGAAATATACCGTTATTGCAAGAGTGAAACCAAAGCTTTAGTGAAAGAGAAGCGTGAAAGAGTAGCTATGAATGAAGAAAGGAGACTGACGAATAGTTTCGAGGCTAATTCCAAGCTCTTTTGGAGGGAGGTTAAGAGGTCTCGGGGATATTCGTCGGCATCCGGAATGAGTAAGATTAAATCTAAAGCTGGTGACATTCTTGCAAACCCGAACGAGGTGTTAGAACGGTGGAGTGAATATTTTGGAGAAATGTATGAGTATGTCTCTGATGTTGGCACTGAGAGTGAGGCTATGTCTGATTCTGTGGTGCCAGCGTCTGATGAAGACATCACTATGAATGAGATTGAATGGTCGATACGAAGTCTGAAAAGTGGAAAGGCCGCGGGAATAGACAAGGTATCTGCGGAGATGATCAAGCTAGGTGGCGCTAGCGTCCAGGACGCTTTCTGGTTCTTGTGCAATCTATGCTGGAGAAACGGAAAGGTCCCAATGGACTGGAGACGGGCAGTTATCGTGCCTCTGTACAAGGGTGCTGGGTCACGTATGGACTGTGCCAGCCATAGAGCCATCAGTTTGATCAGCTTAGCAGCAAAGGTGTATGGCAAGATTATTGAGAGGAGAATGAGGGTGAAATCTGATGGAATGTTGTGGGAGGCACAGGGAGGTTTCCGGAATGGTAGAGGATGCACGGATCAAGTTTTCTCTCTTCGCAACATCGTGGAGAAGCATCTGGCCAAAAGTCAGAGGGTTTTTTGCGGTTTTGTGGATATGGAGAAGGCCTTTGACAGGGTTGTACGAAAGGACCTTTGGGACATATTGCCGAGATATGGGATTGATGGAGCATTGCTTCGTGCTGCGCAGTCCACCTATGTGGGATGTACGGCATGCGTGCAAGTGGAGGGCAGCCTGTCACCCTGGTTTGACGTCAATATTGGTGTCAGACAAGGATGCGTGCTGTCTGCTCTGCTGTTTATCCTATATCTCGACCATTGTCTCCAGAGGATTAGATCTATGAATGTTGGAGTGCGTATGGGTGACCTGGTTGTGAACTGCCTGCTTTACGCGGACGATGCCGTACTTCTAGCAGAGTCGGCATCGGATCTGCAGCAACTAGTCACAACATTGAAAGATGATTGCAAGGAGAGAGGCTTACATTTGAATGCGAAGAAAACAAAGATTATGGTGTTTGAAAGAGATGAAACCAGAACGGATACAAGGATAACGGTTGACGATGTAGTGCTGGAACAGGTGAATGAAATTGTATATCTAGGATCTGCATTTAGTAGGGATGGAAGGTACTCCGCTGATATAGAAAGAAGAGTGAATGCAGGGAATAGGGTGAATGGAGCGTTAGGAAAACTTTTAGGCAGCAAAATCTTAAGCCAGAAGGCCCAGCTCGCCATACACAATGCGGTGCTGATTCCTACGCTAACATATGGAAGCGAGAGTTGGGTATGGCAGAAAGAGCATGAAAGTAGAATAAACGCGGTCGAGATGCGTGCGCTGCGGAAAATCTGCGGTGTATCGCTCACAGACTGCGTTCGGAATGATGATGTAAGAAAGAGAGTTGGTCTGAAGGACAGCGTCGGAGTCAAGGTAAGAAGAGGCATGCTCCGGTGGTTCGGACATGTGGAAAGAATGGATGACGAAAGATTGACTAAACAGATATACAATGCGAATGTGGAAGGCTGTAGGAGCCGCGGAAGGCCCAGGCTCACCTACCACGACCAGATTGGTCGTGTATTAAAAGAAGGTGATGTTAGGAGTCATAAAAATCGTAGAGCTTGTATGAAAAGGATTATGAATGTTGAAGAGGCGAGTGAGGTGTGTAAGGATCGTGCCATATGGCGTTCGGTTCTCTCTGCCTACCCCGCTAGGGAAGTGGCGTGAAGTTTAGTTAGTTAGTTAGTTAGTTAGTACTTGAAGTATTTTTTGTAGCCAGTAAGCGGTAGTTGTACACAATATTTGACACTTTCAACATAGTACATTAACGACTACCATTTTGCAAAAGCATCAGCTGATGTTAACTGACCATTGGTAGTTTGAAATTCTCAAATATTTTAATTTTAGGTTAACGACTTTTACAATCGCACATCAGCTATTAATGCTAATCCTCTATCGCTTGTGAGGGAAGATGCTGAATAAGACGGACTAATTCTTCACACACAATCTGCGCCAAAACATGATTAATATCTTTACATAGTATAGAACAAAGTCGCCGCTTCTGTCTGTTCACTAAGATCGCTTGAACCACGCAAGGGATGGTCGATGCGGTTTTCATCAATAGATAGTGTGATTCAAGAGGAAAATTTGTATGTATAGTTCCATATTGTGGGAAGCCGGGCTAGTGTATAGTCGTCGCTAGTGTAAAATATATATACATAGAAAAGGAAATGGGCCGCTATTATAATACCTCATTTCTTTATTTGTCTTTCTATATATTGAAAAAGTACAGTTAAACAACCCTTAGTAGAAACATAACATCTTTCTAAACATACGCCCGAACCCTAGTTCGTTTCAGCACAGCACCCACACCCCAGTTACGCCTTACGCGGCCGTATTCAGTATGGATTGTGGTTGACACAAGCTGTTTACTATTCAGAGAGCACGTCGCGCCCGTCTCGCGTCTCGTGACGTCACGTGACACTGAGCCGCCTCGGACCAGTGGGGACTGTTTATCCATCTGATCTATTGTGGAGAACTTTAATGCCGGATAATTCGGCCTAAATACGCCCCCGTCAGCCGCATTGTCGTCGAAATTGGACTGACATTCGCCCTATTAGCAGTCACTGGTTGTTTTGATTTAGATATCGGAAGGTGTTGTTGGTTCAGGTAGGAAATTCAAAACAAATGTGGTACCTACTCCTATAAAGGTTTTCTTGTCAACTTCATTCCTGTGTGTTAACTAAATGCTAAAAATGTTCGTCACGTCACTTTCTGTAACGGCTCTTTTTTGAATGGCGTTAAAAATGTTAGAGGGTTCCCGCATTGAATACGAAATTGAATACACGCACAATAGATGAACAATTTAGCGGCTATGAAAGAGTCTACCTACGATCACTAACAAAACATAAAAAAAACCGTTAAACTGAATAAATAATTGTATCAGTTCCTAGCAAAATCATCTGAAATCTCCTAACTTCGATTTGATCGAAATTTGAATACCAAATTCTTCCGTTTGTTGTCCTGAATACATTGTGTCGCCGCTGAGCCGGAGTCCCTTACAACTGCTCCTACAGGCACGCAAACAGGAATTAATATTCCCACTCAATCTGTAAACTTGCTGACTCGAAGGCCAATTTAATTTCAACCAATAGGAATTCCGCTCGGGTGTGCCCATAGTCATAATTTACCATTTAAGTCAATTATGAGTGACCCTCCGTTTTCTGCAAAGTGTACAAATTCTGAGCGTAATTTTTAAAGTTCATTAAGTTTAATTAACGAATACAAAAGTCTGAGAGTACTCTGCGGGCGTCTTCGTCTGAGTTTGTTTAGATTGATAGTAGGATATTGCTATAGCAACTATCTTCGAGTAGGTATTGTAAGAGCGGCAGCCTACACTATCTTTTTATTTCGATCGGGGTCATGAACCTTGGGAGATGAACTTTAATGAACTAGTATATTACATGTGTTACTCGTCATTACGCTTTTTTAGTTTTTATTCAATATTGTTTTGACTTCAATCGGTATGTCATTGAACATAATGGCATTTTCATACATAAACAAGTACCTTGATATTCGCAAAGCTTTATAAAAATCTTGATAACCTTTTTTTAATTTAAAAATGTATTACTTTGATCGTTCTATTAAATAAAAAGGATATTTATTTAATGTTAGGACTTACTTTCAAAAAATATCTTCACAATCAGTTTCAGAATGATTTTCTAATTGAAAAATGCGAGATCTCAATTAAAATTACAAATCTAATAATATTTTTAATACAATTGTTTGTGCCTAAGAGAGGAACTTTAATAACAAACAATGGCTTACATTTAATGTAAGAACTATCGCGCGTAATGTCAGTTAATGGCACATTAGCGCGCTAACCGTTTCGCGACGTAACTGTAGCGAATTGTTACATCGCGTCTGTAACGCGCTAGGAGGAAGTGCGGCCGCTTTGTCCATATCAACTTATTCTCCTAGAGGTTTTGGCCGGAACTTTATAGCTTAATGATGCAAAAGGTTAAGTTATTTGTCCACTATGATGTGGAAATAATTAATATATTACAATATAAAACATCATTAATCGACTGTAAAAGAGCCTTTGTGATTTGTTCTCTAGAGTCTAGATGGTAAATTAAATCATCCCAAAAGTTAATTGGTACCAGCAGTTGCTTTAATAAAAAAAACAAATTAAAGAAATCGTGTTTGGTTAGTAGCTCACATTTTAGAAGTATTTCAGACATCGTCATTAATACATATTAATTAAATCAAACTATGTATAATAATATATAAGACGCGAATTTTATTAAAATTAGACTTATTATTTTACCCGTGATTCCTTTTATATTAGTCTGCGATGACAAAGAAACTCAAAACTGTCCCCTATTAGTTATTTTCTTGCTACTCCTGGGTCCGTCTGTATTAAAGATTATTGAGTGTCCATGTGCGTCTGGCTGATTCCATTCAGCCTTGGAACAAAATATTGAGGTTATATTTAAAAAAAAAACCTTACTGTCAATAACTAAAGAAAAAAAATTAACTAAGATAAATTGCTTTTTTATCATTTTGAATGGCTAAAGTACAATACAAACAGCATCTCGTCTCAAAACGCAAGAAAAAAATTATATTTCGTTTTTAGGCATCTGTATCAAAACGTTAGGTAATTTCCATTTAAAACGGTTTAAACGTCTTTGTTTCCGCAATTGACTTAATTACAATGTGGAACACTTAATTTACATGTTAAAAGGAGTATATGCATGTTTTTTCCAATAGTTTACAATGTGACAAGGCCGTTTCAAAACTTTAATTGGAGGGTCCTGTCCCCTATTTAGAATATAAACTAGCTATAATGAGAATCCATTGATCCCGTATACAATACATAGAACAGCACGTGACACGCCGTGACTTTACCCGATTCGACTCTGCAACAAAAGTTAGCGAACGCAAAAACTGTAGGATTAACTCCAACAAAAGCTGAACGTCACATGTAGCGGTTTTTTTCATCCCATTATAGTCGAACTACCGAATGGCCATTTCGAAATGAATGATATTATTCTTGAAGCGGATGTAACACTTGAGCTAAACACAACGCGCACACGCTCCCATCTAGCAGATGACTTGCTTCTGATGTTTATTCCGCCGAACATCCGCCTTATGCCGATGAATTAAGTGTTATTTTTGAAAACTTGCAGTATGGGTTCGCAGAGGATGTTGTTAACATCAGCGGGTATTATAAGGCAAGGAAGGTACGCAGACAGGACTAGACCACACGATGCGGGGATTATCTAAACGCAACTTAACCTGTACGCTCCGGCATGTAATTTGTACTTAACGTTATTGGTCTCATAGACCAAGCACCGAGAGATGGCTTAAAATATGTTAAAGGTAAAAAGAAATTTCAACACAGATATTGTAATGATGTGAATTTACACACAATTTAACTGTGAGATACTTTCGAAGCGAAATCACGTATCTAGTTTTATTTTTCGTGGCCAATTTCTTAATAAATATTCAATGATAATAAATAAAAAGATATTCTCGACGACAAAAGACATTAATATTTCCTTATGCTTATTGCCGGGTGTAAAATTCACTACACTTTTGATACCACAGCTAAATCTACAATATCGTATATAGCTGATATCTACAACATACATACATACATACATAATGTCACGCCTTTTTCCTATGGGAGTAGAGATCACATTCTTCCATTTACTACGATCCTAGCATACACCTTTCGCTTCTTCCACAGTACCATACCTTAAATATGATTTTAAGAGCATCAAATCATGAATTTAATATAGTTTAAAGAGCTTTTAAAAAACTGCAATTGTATCTTCTTGCTTTAACCAATTGCGATACACAATATGTCTAACAACCATCAAACCGAACAGAGAATCTGCCTTTTAGCGTGTGTGTATTGGAGCATCATCAGAGCCCCGGGGTTAAGTATGCAACGCGAGCAATCAGGAAGTAAGCGGCAGTTATCTTTAATAACGCCGGTGGAACAATGAGATAGGTATAATATTACTTGCGTTAAGTCGCTGTGCTCTGTACAAGCCGCTGCTTACAGAGTTCACTAATAAGTACATCGGTGTTAAGTCATGCAACTTCGAAAAGATTGAGCTAGATAATTTAAGGAAATGTAAAGCTCAACGTAAACGTAAGTTTTTTTCAACCAAGTCTATTTATGGGTAATTGAATATTAGATATGAATAAATAAATGCATACCTTTTATTGAAATGTACACTTCAAAACAGTAATTATTGTAGTTATATTTATTTAACGACCGGCAGCTACTTTGCATTCCTACATCGTATTCGTTTTTTGCAAATTAGTATTATTAAATATCAAAATACAAAATATTACATTTTATTAAAAGCAATGTCGAAAAATAAAAACAATTATTCAGAATAACACACCAATCTTACGCTCCAAAGTAAATACGGGTATTTAAAGCTGGTGCCATTATCTGTGCTTGTGCTATGGATACTAGGCAGCGGATATGGTCATTCTTGACTTGAATACAAATGATCATGTTCTTCATCACACACACGAAATTCGCTCCCAGCGGGATTCTAAACCGCAATCTACTGTTCGGTGGCCACACTTTAAACCAATAGGAATCACTAGACCAAGCGACCTCATCAACTTCCTAGCGTTATGTCCCGTGTGACGGGGTCCGCTTAGATTCCAAATCCAGGATTTAGCGAGTCTGGTAATTACATTGAAGCGACTGCCGGTCTGACCTTCGTAACCCTAAGATAGGGGAACCAGACAATTTTTGGATCATAGTTACAAATCCAAAGTTATTTGAATTTGCAGGTTTCATCACGATGTTTTCCCTCGCCGTCGAGCTAGTGGTATAAATACGTGCATAGATTTGAAAAATCCAGAAGTACGTGCCGCATTCCTTGGTTAAGAGGCGCATGTCCTTACCATTGAGCTACCACTGCTCTTTAGACCAAGCAACCTATCGAAATAAATTTAAAATACAATCTAAAGTATACATCTTAAGTACAGATAGAAAATATTGAAAGTAGAAGCACCTCCACTTCCGCATCCCCATCGCGCCGCCTGACACTTCCCTCACAATGTAGTAAATTAGCGTATTTATTGGTCGACGTAACTTAAGATCCTCGTTTAAACGAAGATTCTGTGGAAGTCAAGCGGCTCGCACTTATTTAACATCTTCTAGGTAAGTGCGAAATTCGAAACCAAACCTACGATTACCATAAACCGATAACCGTATTGAAATTGAATTCTCTTATAGGAGCATAGTTTCTTCGGCCATCAACCGTAGATTATGGTGATAATGTAGTCAAATAACTTGCATTGCGTTAAATTATAGTACAATATATTTATATGTAAGAAGCTAATAATACTGGATGATTTTACAATATTAAAAGTGTCGGGAAAGGACTCCGTATAAGTAGTAGTTTTAACTGCCTCGTTGGTCTAGTGGTACCATGCGCCGCCTAAGGACCAAGAGGTCCTGGGTTCAAAATTCTGGGTAAAAAATTCAAATGGCTGGGTATTTCAATACCGAAATTACTCAGTAACAGCCCGGAGTCAGAAAATTGGCGGTTTAATCACCCCCGTGCCTCGGAAAGCTCGTTAAGCCGTTGGTCCTGCGCCTGACCTCTCTCCGGTCATGTCGAATTGCCGTCTCACCGGACTATGAGAGTGAAGGAATAGAGAGTGCTCCTGTGTTAGCGCACACACTTGTGCACTATAATATCTCCTGCGCAGTTGGCTAATCCTCGTTGAGATTGGCCGCCGTGACCGATATCGGTTCGGAGGGCATTATTATAAGTAGTAGTATTAGAGCCACGGAATACTTAATTGTAAACAGAAGACTCGCTTGATTGGAGTCGGCAGACATGCATATTTGAATACGAAAGATGTCACAATAACAAGTATGATAATTAGGAATATCGCATATGATGCTGATAAGATTCCGAGTTCACACAAAATACACACGCAAACGAACAACTGATGCAGTACAAAGCTAAAATGACTTGACGACAGGAAACCAAATTATGAAGTCATTGCTACAAAACGGACCGGTTCACTAATTTCGGGTTTAGTATAACGGACGATTACATAAACAACAGAGCTGAGTCTGTTAGCAAGTCAATACCGCCAAACAAGAGTTTCTTCATCATCTGACGTAAACGTAACGTAAACGCAACGCAGTTTTTACGACGCGTTCGGAAAACGCTTTGCTTCAGTCTTTGTAGGTTCGGTCAGGTCCGGGTAATGTAAATAAATTGTGAGTTCGTAACAGATTTTAGTTGTAAAAGAATAGAGGGAAGTGATTACGTTTTAGTTTGATGACTTACTTTGTCGTAAAACTTTTAAATAGCGGTCTGAACACGACCTGCGTTTGTCAAGAAGTAATCATTATGAGGTTTACCTAGTTAATGGAACAGTTAGGAGAAAAATGCGTTTTTTTTCTCTCGTAATGGTTATGAAATATTAGAATGTACTCTCTTTTATCCATTTTAGGTACGTCGGCTTAATTAAATTAACACAATTTTGCAGTCCTAATCCTCAGTAAAGGTCAAATGAGATTATGATCAAAAATTTAGCTGCGATTAAGGATATAAACTAACGAAGGTAAATTCATCCGAAGGTAACCAAAAATCAATTAACAAGGTTTCTGTTTAAATATTTTACGTCTGAATATATTATCTGAAGTCGTTATACTTGTAGCAGCCAAGGTGGAATGAAATGACATCATTTAATGATCGGCTTTATTCAGTAATAATAATAACATTCAGCCGTTTCTAGACTCAAATAATTACCTAAGACTATACCAATAAACTTGCATTTTAATATCAGACGCTAAAACAACCTTCTTTTTCTGAGCCGTACCCGGCCACTTTACTGCAGTTTTTATAAGTGCTATATGTTTTAGTCGCGGTATTAACATAATGAAATCATTCGAATTGAATTTTTACGTCATGATATAAAGAACTATTTAATGTTGTCATGGTAAAATTCCGTGCTACCGCAACTTTTAGACATATATTTACTTTTATGATTACCTAAATACAGTATCGAATCAAAACAATTGAAAATAAGACGTTAAAGAATAATCATGAACAAAAAATGTTATGGAATTGTCTGTATAAAAACACTTTACTTACAGTTTTTTGTAGAGCAAAACGCCTTAATCTCTATCATATTATCAATTGAAGACTACATTAATAACCTTAGCAATACTTTTTGTATACTTGTTACAACACAATGGCTTTATAAAAAGCGCCTCCATATAAATCATTCCACTAAAAATGCACAGCTGATAAATAAAAGGTGCGATTTTTATTAGAACGACGTACAAGTAGTTAGTAGTAATAGTCATGTAGACACAGACACCGAGTAGGCATTCGTTTGTTTACATTAGATTTTACTACATCTTTAGTTCCACTTCAGCAATATTGCTACTCAAGAATATTTACAGAACATTTACGTACTAATTTCACTCTTGCATTAAAATATTTTTTTAAGTTAGTACCACTTATCTAAATTCTTTGCCATGACTAACTAACTTTATGCCAATTCCCTAGCAAAATGGACAGAATCAAGAGGTCATACGATCCGTATACACCTCACTCGCTTCTTCCATGTAGTTTAAAAATATAATATAATAAATGTTTTGCCAAAGTTAAGCATTCAACAGTCAATATATTTTTAATTTTGCAAGTCGATTAAAAAAAAGGGAAATATATTTTTTAATTGGCACATAGAATCAAACAAAATTACGCACGTCAGTGAGTGCCAGCGGCAATGTAAAGGCTAAAGAGCTGTTCCAGCGAGCAAGTAATGAAGACTTCAAGCTGTGTAAACAGCGGCCGCAGGAATCTAGCTCACCTTGGCGCTGTTTCCTACTCGCCACCGGTCGCGCCTCCGAGACAATCGCTCCGTCAAACGTGATCGCGACGGTGCCACCACCGGAATTGAATAGATAAGGTGAATCTTTTTGCGGTAGTCAGGATTCTCACCTGTTTTGATTCGTTAAGTACAACAGTGCATCGTGAATACGTAGGCGTTAATCACAATCTTATGACGACAAACAAAATTGAAATAGACAAAGTAAATATTTATGCAATAATTAGTTAAGTAACATTTTTTTTTTTGTGACAATACTGATCACTAAGTAAATGACAATCACGACGTTATGACTTGCATTAAATACCAAAACAGATAATTTCGGCTATCTGTGACCATAACGATGAATAAGCATATAAATGACAAATTGTTAGTAAACAACGTGAAGTTTAAAAATAATAATGAATTGTTTCGTGATAAATTTATTTGTAAAGGGTTGCTTTTGGTAAATTACATTAATCAAAAACAGTCCCAAAAATTTTTTTAACGTCACAGCAAGGATATAATACTATATTTGCTATTATTTATCCTATTCTTTTTAACAACGTCTTGATGAGTATATGTACTCATATGGCTAATGTCATTGGCAATAACACGATCGTAACGTTCATGTCATGTAACAGATCATGTCACGATGGTGAACTTGCTTATTGAGATAAATACTGGTTCTTAACTGACCGTCTAATCAGTATTAATTTTGATAATGCATTTTATACTAGTGACAGTGGAGTGGGCTACGATGAAGAAACGAAATGCTTCAACATCATTGTAAGTTTTTACTAAAACCAACTTTTTGGGAGAGAAAACGTGATTTTAATTTATTTATCAGCAGCCAAAAGTTATCTTTTCATTTAGATATATCTTTTGTCGTCAATAAAGCAACCCAGAATGTCAATGTCAGTACCAATATTACTACTTTCAGTTTTATGATAAATGACAAACAAGCACTTGTCCAAGTCCATTTGGTTAATATCGCGATTAAAATGTTCATCAATAAAATAGGGGTACTTCGCGTTTCAGTATTGGATTTCAAGGATACTATTTAGTCACTACTCTGACAATACTCATTCCCTAGAAGTAGCTTCAAGATCAAAAGCAAGTTGTTTACGCGAAAAGTTACTTGATACTTTTATTTTAAAATACAAAATTTGTGCACTCTTTTGGCATCTTTCAAAATTATTTGATTCAACAAAATTACAAATTATCCCTATCAACAATATTGTAATTTAGTACTGCTTTATTTATTACCACATTGCATTAACTCTTGCCAGCTTGTGAAAGATAATGATCAATAGGTAAGTTATACACAAGTTACCGATGTACTTATGTTTTGATTTAATAAACATGAATATTTTTTTCATAAATGAGCCACCCGTCGCCATCCTAGAATATTAAAGTAAGAAACATAGTTTCTCATAAAGATGCTTGGTCTTATCAATTCCAAACAGAAATAAATAATGCTTATTTCAACAGAACCATCAACTGTTAATGTTTATTTGTTTAGTTATATTACGAAACACTTTATCAGATCAGAATTTGAACTTAGAAGCAGTAATGATTGATAAAGAGATACTTTCAACCCTACTAATGGATTGCCTGGGCTTAATGTACAATAGTTATTCATGTCAATGGCAAATGGGCATCACGAGTCTTTGGCAAGCGTTAAACAGTGCTTATCTAGTACTGGAGCCACAAACGACATTTAAACTAGCAAAATTGAAAGGTTCTGTTGAGACAGGTTAATGTCACCATCGCGTGACTTTAGGTGTCAAATGCTGTTGAATCATCTGTTAAACACATTTATAATGCTAAGAATAGTTGATTGAATTACTAATTGATGGAATTTAGGATTTTTTTTTATTGCTTATCTACTATTTTGAATATAATGTATTGTTTTTAAATTAACGCTTCTAAGAGTATTACTGGAATTAATTGTTGCATAAACATGAACAATTTTGATTAGGTCTTTAGATTTCAACTACAGCTCATCTAGCTTTTATCTAGCACTGTTTGTTTAGTTAGCTATTTGCTTAGATCCTCGTTTTTTAGTTTTGATAACGGAGCTGGCAGGTATGAATGACTAATACACGTGTGCTTGTTGTCATCATTCAATTTAAATGAGACATCCTGTTTCAACTTTACTTTTTATTTCGTCAGATTAAGTAGCTTATGATAGTCACGACCTAATGAACTTTAATTGTTTCGGAATAGTTTACAACTAGGTATAGTAAGTACTGTAGGTATACTCATTTGTTATTCAGCGAGCAATTTCGCTGTTAGTGGAATTCGTAATTAGCACACTGTTGTACATGTTAACTAGAACAATCGGCTCAGCGATGAAAAACAACTCAGACGCGCACTGAATACTGGCCGAACACTTACTTCGACGGAAACAATAAGGATTCTCACACGTCACACTTACCGTTTTGCAATGAAAGAGCAAATAGCTCGTCGTCTTGCAGCCATCTCAGCTCGCTAATTATAGACATATCAGCGTCGAAAGACATCAATGCGGCATGATAACACCACAACACAAACAGAACGCGTTGCACACAACACTTCTCGAATTGATCACATCACTACCACAGCCGGTACGTCAAAACATTCAGTGAATTATTCATACGAAAAAATCTCGCGCCATAACAGAACACGGCGAAATCGAATCGCTCGTCTGATGTTTCACCGCGTCACTATACAAATTCACGCGGTAATCGTCCGTGGATTGTTGCGAAACGTCAGATTTTGACAGTTGACGATCGCGCACTCGGGACACTCGGGGTGAACGAACTGCGCGCGCGCCCGCGTCGTGTGCGCGCACTCGCCACTCGCAGACTGACTCGCCCGCGCGCGGTCGAGTGCGCTCGCCCGGCCGCCCGGCGGGGGGTCGCGCACACGACACGGCCTAAAAACCACACGTTATCGATAACTTTGTGGAAATCGACAAATTGGACACCACTAAAATCGCTACTTGCAAGGCCGCGCGCACTTTCCAATCCCCGCAAGTGTTAATTAAAATTGTAATATTCGGTAAGGTGCTTAATGGCGTATTTATGGTTGTTCAGCCGATGTAATTATACGCTTTCCGCTGCATTCGATGTTATGACTTTCTTTAATGAGAATGTTATAACTTCAAGTACCTTTAAAGCGAGCCGATTCATTCTTTCCAGTTTTAACTTGTCAAGCAAGTTTTCAAGCTCCAAATGAGCTCATATCAACGTCGTCATTATTTCAATAATAGAATATGTACATATTAAAACTGCGTTATCAGAAGTGTTACTGAGTGTGCGCAGATATCATAGTTGAGGTAGTATAGTTAACGACATAAGTTAGGATACAGATCAAAATTGGGTTCACAGTACAAGCTCTCGCGATATCATCTCCTGTACAAAGATAAGCACGAGTAATGAAGACGAGCAAACAGGAACAGCTAATAATTGAATGTTCTAAACTTCTAAACTGGTTCGGCGGTCGTTAGCGAAGCTGAAAATTAATTCGATTACCTCACACGTGTTCTTGAAAATCAACGCTTCGTCTTCATTAGGGAGCTGAATGAATCGCTTTACGTTTCGTTTGAGTTAAATTACAAGCAAGTTGCGGATTTAGATGTAAACACGAATCTCTCGCATAGTAATATCTAGCTTTTATATCTTCGCTTTATTGCTCTAAGTATTTATTATACTGACACAGATTTATTTTTTGTAAATTTAATAATTAGAAACTTAATAATATGTATTCAACAACTGCAATGTCTTTAATATGGTTTCTGTTGTCATATTTTATAATAAAATACAATAATGAAACTTGCAACACAAATTAGTCTATATTATATTCTGTATTCGATCATAGATTTTCTTTGAAAGTTCTACAATTTCAGCATATAACTTTGAAGACAGCAGATTTTTTTTTTGATACTATATTTTGTTTTGTGCAGTACTTCTACTATAAGACCATGAAATTAAACAGGTCAACATCACTCAATCGAGCAAATTGTGTTTTGCCATACCTTCCTTTTAAATTACCTCTCAAATTCGTGGCGAATAAAAATTGCAATAATAACCTACATCGTCATTAATTGCACGCAGCTCTCAAGTCGCATGTCCCACATTGCACCGAACGCATTTGACATGTTTGCATTTTTTGGGAATTTACGATGATATGCGTATTCGTGAAAAGGACAATGACCTCTTACACCTAACAATGAACAATGCATGTTTTTTTCTTTATATGTCGACGTTGCTTCTTTTACCGAAATCAGAATTGCGTATCATCGCTATGTTGTATTTGATTTAAATGTTATTTTTGCTATATCGATCAATCATCATCTTCCTAGCGTTATGTCCGTGTTTAGACGGGGTCCGCTTAGACCATGATACAGGATTTAGCGAGTCTGGTAATTACAATAAAGCGACTGCCGGTCTGAGCTTCGTAACCCTAAGATAGGGGAACCAGACAATTTCTGGATCATGGTTACAAATCCAAAGTTGTTTGAATTTGCAGGTTTCATCACGATGTTTTCCTTCACCGCCGAGCTAGTGGTATAAATACGTACATAGATTTGAAAAATCCAGAGGTACGTGGCAGGTTTGAACCCACACTCCTCGGTTAAGAGGCGCGTGTCCTTACCATTGAGCTACCACCGCTCTTATCTTTATCGATCAATATACTAGTTGAAATTATAAATATATAATGTTCAATTGTATTCATTATCGTACTGGATCAAATATGTAGTATGTTGATTGTATCACGTGTTTCACGGTAAAGAAGACCCTGTAAACTGGACGAACAGTGTCATTCATATCTCATTGATCAAACTATTATTAAGATAGTTATCACAGATACGTACAATAATCTATAAGTCGATCGACTGCCTCGTTAGTCTAGTGGTAGCATGCGCCGCCTAAGGACCAAGAGGTCCCGGGTTCAAATCCCGGGTCGGGCCAAAAATTTGTGGCTGGGTATTTCAATATTCAAATTACTCAGTAACAGCCCGGAGTCAGGAAGTTGGCGGTTTAATCACCCCCGTGCCTCGGAAAGCACGTTAAGCCGTTGGTCCTGCGCCTAACCTCTCTCCGGTCATGTCGGATTGCCGTCTCACCGGACTATGAGAGTGAAGGAATAGAGAGTGCACCTGTGTTAGCGCACACACTTGTGCACTATAATATCTCCTGCGCAGATGGCTAATCCTCGTTGAGATTGGCCGCCGTAACCAATATCGGTTAGGAGGACATTATATTATAATCTATAAGTTAATAATATCTTGTTAATAACCATATAGAAGACAGTACTGAATTGCAAAAACTTCGTTGTTTTTATCGATATATAATCTATGTTTGCAAAAAATAATACATCGTGAAGCTTACTGGCGAGAATGCCTATTGTGGAGTAGCGACGCACGATACTTGACAATCAATCATGTTTTTTTGGTTGATAATACAATAACACATGAGAAAGAATGCAAAAAATACAATGAAGCGGACTACCATGTCCCCAAACTGTTGCAGCAATAAATCTTGTCTTTGTCGTAGACTTTCAACGTAGGTTACAATTGTAATTATGTGGTGCTGTCGGCAGAAATAAAATAACAAAAAACATAATTTGTGCGAGGTGACAACATCGTAGCATATCAAATCTGATTTGCATGGAGAAGGAACTTATTTTAATACTACAATGCGTTGCGCATTGTGCTCATAAAAACAATAAAGTTGACCTCACGCTTCGTCTGATATTCGAGTAATTAAATTGTCTATAGTTATAATTGACCACCCGATCAAACTTTGATGTTATTAGAACTATAGCTTGTAATAATTGAAATAAAGGTTCAAATTATTACAAACCACAAAGGATACGATTAATAGTATAATTTATTTTTTAATTATATTTATGTTTTGAGCAATTTTACAAACTTTTAGTTTGTTGTGAATTTATGTATCCTTGGATGTCTACATTGACCGGACTAATAAAAAACTCTTCGACCCTAATTAGATGTTGAATTTGATTTGATAATAATTCAGAAACGGCGAATGAAGAAAGAATGACTGATTAGACATAGACAGTCGTATATAAGCATTAAATTTGATTCTACTCTTCTTATCTTCATAGATGTTCACACATTAAGGCTATGCTTTTCAAGTGTGAAAAGGGTTTTGACTACTATAAAATACAAATAACTTAGATAAACATGTGAACAAATTAAACTAAAAAAGCTGTTATATTGAAAACAAAATACATGATTTGCGTTGAAACAGTACTTGCTGGGTACATTTATGGTATTTTCTTTTCTCTGTTCCTTGAGAAAATCTTATATACCGCATACAGCGAAAAATATATCAAGTAATTCTTTTACAACGTATTATATGTCCGATCTGACAAAAATAACGGCTGCCGGCTCAAACCGGACGTTACAAGATATTTTTAGTAGTGCATTTTATTATGTAAATTAATCAAAATAATAAAACCGCTGTACATATTGTTTGTTTTATTGTCCACGATTTCTAAGCACGCTTGCCTAAGCGGTTACCTAACGAGAAACTCTGCCCAGAGGCTTATGAAATGTGACCGGCGGAATGCGCGGGACATTGACAATTAGTGCGGCACTTACTCATGTTCAGCGGGCTTTCTGCGCGCTCCCAAATGCAACGACGATCGTCATTTAGCACTTGAAGTTAATGCCTTTGAAACGTTCTTCACTGAAGACGTAGAGATGAATGACAGAACAATGCATAACTGTTTAGAGCAAAGAAACGCTATAAGCACTGCAAAAATCAGTAAAAGGAAGGGCTCTAATTTTCTGATTTGTTAGGCCTAGTTAAGTGCTAGAGTATAGAATCTTGGAGAAAATTTTCATGTGGTCATATATATTCGATAGAAGATATTTATGTTTAATTTATTTAATACACCAAACTAATTGCACAATCAATTAAAGGTAAACACTATTTGCTATCATATAAATGCATGTTTGGCTATACCTAAGAGACTAAGTTTGAAATAGATAATTAGTATATTAGTCTGAAAAAAATATTAATTTAATCTTAGAATTATTTTTTCAACTTAATATGAAACTATTTACTAAAAGTGTTAAGGCATGTCGTATATATGTTGCTGTAATAGCTCGAACTATGGTAAATTTTAAGATTTTCCAGTAAAACCTAAGATTTACCAACTCTTAACGGTAAAAGTCCGAACAGGGGTACAATTCGAACTTTTACCACCATTTACTTAGTAAATCTTAGGATTCTTTACTTGGAAAATTTTACCTAACCAAACCTAACTAAGATAAGATTATATTATAGGTTAGGTTAGGCAAGGTATTTCTTTAATCAGGTTAATAAACCTAACCTAACTAACCCATAATATAACCTAACCTAGAAATGTTTACATTTACCAACTCATGTCGGTAAATCCTAAGATTTACTAGTAAAACCTAAGATTGACCAATATACGGGCTTTTACAGTAACATATACACGTAAAAACGTTCCTTATAGTCAGCGGGTGTGGAAGTAAAGTTGGAATTTGTAATCCTTATGTGCCGCTAAATGTGTTTACGCCTTTTTACAGATGACTAGGCGTTTGGTCCAATTTAGTAGGAATGACGTCGATGTCACATGAATCCTGAAAAGGGAAGACTGTCACGAGAAAGACCGAAGATGATACAGGGATCTACACTGGATGCTGTTAGTGGGAAAAGGTTGTACTCAGGAGTCAAGCACTGCATTTGGATTTGTAAGCAGGATCCAAAAAAATGTCTGGTTCCCCTACCGGGTTACGAAGGTCAGATCGGCAGTCGCTTCAATGTAATTACCAGACTCACTAAATCCTGGATCATGGTCTAAGCGGATCCCGTCTAAGCATGGGACATAACGCTAGGAAGATGACGAGTTCCACTGAACTGTTTATTCTACTCGTATTTGTTTAAGTTATTTGTTCGTTCTTTTCAAATATATTGTATGTAATCAGCTCAATTTCTCATCACTTACAGCCCAGCGGCTGATTGCAGGCGTGACGAGGGATTGCGCCGGGACTCGCGTAGGCGCCCGCCTCATTTCGTCGCCGTCTCAACTCGGAAATCAACAGCTGTTTACTTAAACGGATTAACGGTTTACAATGTTTATTTGCCTTTCAATTTTATATCGCTTTCTAAGCTCGTCAGACTTTTTGAATTTTGAATTTCCTGATTAAATTTTCTGTCATAGCATCGTTGGAATAAGTTCGCCTGGATCACGGACTAGTAAAAAAAAGGACTCCGCGCTACCAACTAGACTTTGAAACTCCTCAGGTGCTCCACCTTGACACGCAACTTACGTCACACATTGACATAATAAGTGCTCCAAATGACAGATATCCGATATCTGGTAAGTAAGTCCTTAAGTATCTCACTCACACATGCATAAACGTGGCTTCACGCTGGTATGATATGAGTGAAATCCTTCTTTTTTTACTAGTCCGTGGTCTGGATAGACCAATAAATACGAAGTCATGGGTGCGAGACACAGGAAAAGTCCAAGCTTCGATCAGATACTGATGGTTGTGCTTTATTTGGTATCATCAGGTTATAAGTAACATTCCTAATGTGGCAGTACAGAGTCACGTAATGTTTTATTTATCAATAAAGCTGAACAATACGCAGTCATTAACCAGCGGAATGTCTCCAAACGGAAACAATTTGCTGTATCTGCGTTACTTGGCCTATAATTGCAAATCAAGCGAACTTTGACGTTTTGATTCGTTATTATTCAGTATTATCTTTCAAATTTATTAAAACGACATTGCGCCAGAGCGTGACAAGGCCGCACGGCGCCGGCGAAATTGCGCGATCAAAGGAAGGAATTAGTCTTTTGTGAGTTTTGCGATGGAACCCGAGCCGCTTCTGACGAGCGCGATTTTTCGGCACGCAACAGAACATTTTTGTTTTAATACACTGTACCGTGTTGGTCCGGGACTTAAAAATAATGTGCCAACTGTGTTTCTTGCCTAACATGTCGTAAAAGGCGACAAATGGTATATGGAGTTTTAGGTGTGCGATTGTGTAGGCGACGAGCTAGCCACTTGTCACTACTTTTTCACAATTTTCCATCTAACCCAGCCCAGTTTTATTTTAGGCTGAATGTGGTTAAAGGGGCCTACTGCCCCTTTGACTCTGCCTCCCCCTTCGGGGATTACGGGCGTGATGGTATGTATGTATGTATGTATACCCTGAACGACATTTCAGGGTAAAAAATAGTTTGTCTATTTTTTGGTTTGAATGTAATTTGCATTAAAAAATAATATAAACGAGGTGATTAATATTATGACTAAATTTGAAACATATGTATAAGTAATATATAAAATCATAATGACGCTAGCATTATTACATTAATCTTAGATGCATGTTAAATACAACCTCGATGTAAATACTCTATTATGAGCTCAATTATTAGTAATGAAGTTGTTAGAATCTCAGATCTAAGATCATTACAGCAGGCTCCACGCAGTAACGGGACACGCGAGGAAGGAGATAAGCTGAAATTCTTGAGCTTCCAATGCACATTAAACGTTACTCGAGTCGATGCAGCTCAGCCCAACTCGATTAAAAGTAAATACCGGCTCGAATCCAAACGCAATTCCGAGTATACCGAAACGCAATAAACAATTACGAGGCGCACCGCGCGTGAACTGGCGCCGACCAGCTGAGCTAGACACCTGCGTATCTTTTGACCCATTATACTTGCGAGTGAATTGAACTTTTTTATAAGCATTTACAGCTCTTTGTATTTTGGTGAGAGTAGTGCGTAACGACAAATAATTATTATCTGAACGCTCTCTCCCTTTGAATGGTTAGTTTGTGCCTGTACTTTCGTTTGTGATGAGGTGGGTACTTTTCGATGAATGGGTGAAGTAATAGCAATTCACTATTATTAGTTTTGGAAACTATTACCGCTGGAATAATGTGTGCGTGACCGAACACGGTAAGCGATATTTTTATTTTAATAGCACATCTGCAAATCCAGGGTAATCGGTGTGTTTTTGTGGAAATTGGTTTGTTTAGAGGGACAAACTTTAAGTGAGTCAATGACACCATTTTAATATGACTAGTGATGCATTAACTAGTGTTTATGAGAGATTTTCACAGCTTTACGATTTTAAGAGTAACATGTGATTGTGATTCTGATTACTTATTGTCTCTAATATTGGTATTTTATCTGCAACAATTCAAACATCTACGGCAACTATTTTCTATTTAATAGTGGGCTTTCCATTTAATGGCCTGTTTAAGCCCTGACCACATGAATATTCAAAATAGTAAAAGTTCGTTATCTTCATTCGATTATAAAATCAAAACAAGGTTGTAAACATTATCTAGGAGCCATAGATAGAACCAATGTATACTTGAGTTTTATTTTTGTTAAAAACATTTGGGTATATAAATGCACACGCAGATTTTAAAGTAAAAATATCACTGTTTTCCGTTTGAGATGAAGGATGCGCGAAGATGCGATAATCGCGATGTACTACATAGTCGTTATATTTATATATATAAACATTTCGTGTCACAGTATCAGTTGCCATACTCCTCCGAAACGGCTTAACCAATTTTGATGAAATTTTATATACTTGGTAGGTCTGAGAATAGGTTCTTATCTATTTTTCATACCCCTAAGTGATAAGTGTGGTCCACGCCAAAGCTATAACTTGAGAACGGTTTTACCGATTTTGCTAATTCTTACTTTAAGTTGTGTTTGTTATTGATAAGTGAAGGTTCTTATGAAAGAAAAAACTAAAAATTTGCGCGGTAAATAAAAAAATGGGTATTGAAATCCGAGAACGGGGCGTTACGAAGTGCGCCGGGTCAGCTAGTTAATCTATGAAATTTAAACATCTGTATTTATAACGACCGAGAACCAATTCTTTAGAATAGTTAGTTGTCTGTTTCCCACATTACAAAAGTTAAACAGGCCTTAAAGGCGGTAGAATCACTTTTTTGTATTATCATGACTATTCATAAGTGCTTTTGTAGAGCCTACATGAATAAATATATTTCTATTTCTATTTCTTAAAGCAACAACATCCACGAAGATCCAAGTCCAAATTTTAGTCTGTGATTAAAAATAATGGACCAACTGTCCCTTGCCTAGAATTTCGCAAAAGGCGACAAATGTTATATAAATAAATAATAATATCAGACTACATCACATACATTGATCTGACTCCGAGGTAAGTAGCTTAAGCACTTGTGTTGATGGAGCAGTGGAATTACAAATATATGCATAGGTACTTATAATATTATATATTAATAACCAGACACAGAAGAAACACAAGTATTCATCACACGAGTGTTTGTCCTGGGTAGGGATCGAACCCACAACTCTTGGCGCATAAGGCGGGGTCACTACCGAATGTGAATGCGAATGCGAATCGAGTCAGTCGTCAAATGTTATTTGTTCTAGTTATCTAATAGGCGACGCTGTAATAGCTGGCTACTTTCCAAAAAAACAATTAATTTAAATTCTTACTTAAAGCGCTTTATCGCTTTTAGCTCTTTTGTAGCTTAGTGATTCTTGGACTAACGTTCTGGGTATAGCGGGCGTGATGATGTGTATGTATGTATGTATGATCCCTCCGCTCACCCCGATCGATCACACATTAGCCGATGAGCCGGCTCGTGTTTCGGCCGGAAGCGGCGGGGGCGCGCTGCGCGCCGCGTGACGCGTGCCCGCGTCCGGCGCAAGCGCAGGCGCCAGCGGCGCGCTTACGTATTTACGTGTTTTACATACTCACTGAGCATTATTGAAGTGTAAGATGTAAGGTCTGTAAGGGAATTTCTACCTGAGCACGTACACATACGTCTGGTTTTCTCAAATCTATATTCGTATTTATACCACTAGCTCGGCGGTGAGGAAAAACATCGTGATGAAACCTGAAAATTCAAACAACTTTGGATTTGTTACCATGATCTAGAAATTGTCTGGTTCCCCTATCTTAGGTTTACGAAGGTCAAATCGGCAGTCGCTTCAATATAATTACCAGACTTGTTATACCTATCCTGGTCTAAGCGTTTAAGCACGGGACATTCATAACGCTAGGAAAATGATGATGATGAAATCATTTGGGGCACTAAGCCAAATTTTCCTTGATAAGAACCGATGCAAAGATATCACACGTCAGTGGTGGTCTTAAAAAAAACCGCTCTTATCGTTTATTAGATATTTTACTTGATTTTTTATTTTATCGTATCGTATATTACTACTACTAATTCGTCATCAAATTTCAGCTCATCAGTATGTATGAATTTGTTCAGTTTAAATTATAAGTGCCAACCACCCGCCCCGAATGGTCTCGGGTCGTTTCTGTATGTATTTGAGGATTTTATAAATATCTTTATTTAAACAAACAAACATAACATAAAATCACGCCCATAATAATCCCCGAAGGGGTAGGCAGAGTCAAGGTGCAGCAGACCCCTTCAACCACATTCAGCCAAAAACAAAACTGGGTTAGATGGAAAATTGTGAAAAAGTAGTGACAAGTGGCTCGTAGCCTACACAATCACATACCCAAAAGCCCATAAACCATAAGTCACCCTTTGCGACATGTTAGGCAAGAAACACAGATGGCACATTATTTTTAAGTCCCAGACTAATATGGGACAATGGGCTGGGTTAGATGTAAAATTGTGAAAGGCAGTGACAAGTGGCTCGCTCGTCACAATACACAATCACATACACACAACACCAAATACCAAATATATTTATTTATACGAGTTAAAGTCAATTAGCAAAGACATCTCAAAGAAGTTAAGTCGCGTCATTACCCGATATCAGGCGAGATTTCGGCCAAATTAATGGTGAATCATAAAAATTCAAATTGGGTCGCGCAATTAAGAAGGCTCGGAATTACACACTCCAGTTAAAGATTCGTCATGTCCAACAAAATTTGCTTTGATGATATTTCCAAGAAAATTTTGTGTCATAAACAAGAACATTTAGTAAAATTATGTGTACGGGTGAAATGGTTCCTTCACAAAACTGTTTACTTTATATCCTTATTTACTTAGGTATTACATAAATAAAGAAGCCTTTTTAACTCGGTTAACTGTTATGATATTGGCATATACCTTCTTAATCAATGAACAGGAAATTGATATAAGATGATCAAAGTAAATTCGATAAAACAAATATGTTTCCAGTATACTCTTCCCTTTGACTCTGCTTACCCCTTTGGGGATTAGGAGCGTCATGTTATGTACCTATGTAAGTATTCGTTGGAGGAATATAAATTTTATATTCCTGCCTAATAGCAGTCAATACAAATATAGTAAATTCAATATTACGAGTAAACTCAAATAGAGCTTTCCAGCCGTTAAAACCGTACTTTTTAATAACTTACAACAGACTACAGTTAAACGTAAACAATTTTTAAATTTTTTTCACAGCTTTCCATTTAAACCAACCCACTGTCCCATGTTGGTCTGGGACTTAAAAAGAATATGCCAACTGTGGTTTTTGCCTAGCATGTCGTAAAGGTGACTAATGTTATATCGGGTTTTGAGTGTGTGATCGTGTAGGCGACAGGTTAGCCGCTTGTCACTGCTTTTTCACAATTTTCCATCTAACCCAGCCCGGCTTTATTTTTGGCTGAATGGCTGAAGGGACTTGCTGCCCTTTCGACTCTGCCTACTCCTTCGGAAATTATGGGCGTGATGTTATGTATGTATGTATGTAATTTTTGAAATTATTAGCTAATTAAGATTAGCTTTTTACTCAAGGTCAACAATCCCAATGTATGTACCTATATGTACTGTATCTATGTAATACCTAAGTAACTAGTACCTATAGTTGGTTGTCTCAATGGTACTTAAACGTAAAACATCTATCTAGCCTAAAGTAAACCCTATGTTCCTTAATAATAAATAAATAAATATCAGACTACATCACATACATTGATCTGATTCCAAGTAGCTTTAGCACTTGTGTTACGGAAATCAGAATCAACAGTCGTAATACAAATATATACCTAAATATTAGATATTAACACCCAGACACAGCACAAAGACAAGTATTTATCACACGAATGTTTGTCCTGGGTGGGGATCGAACCCACAACTCTTGGCGCATGGGGAAGGGTCACTTCCGAATGCGACATCGAGCTAATCAAATAATAAACCCCTCTTGGTAGCCTCCCGCTCCTCACTTGAGTACATCGATTCGTCATAATGCCTCGCATGACCCAACAGTAGCTAGTGTTACCCGACACGAACAAAAAACACACTTCCGAATCACTTATTCCATCAGCCACTAATCTATTCATCCTTGTCTGTTGTGGGGTGAAAGAGAAGGATGCGAGATGGGAAGAAACGGGATAAAACAGAATAAGACCGCTGAAGTATTTTTAAACAATGGCCCTATGTGCAGATATCCGATGGGCCGGGAAGCTATGGAAATAACGCAGTAGGCGCTTTATGGGCATTTTTGACGTTGAATTTTTGAGAATATCGGATTGCGTACATTACCAAACTTCCATGCATTTAAAAAAAACATTTTATTTTATCTAACCTTCAAATTTTTATCGACTTTTCACTGGCTTACCGCTGATGTGTTATAATAAGGCTTATTTACTTATGCTACTCACATGTTAGGAAAAATAAAGAGTTTGCGGCCAAAATCTGTGAATTATGCATATAATTTTTTTTATTTTATTCGTTGTTTTCATCCCACCCAGCCCACTGTCCCATGTTGGTCTGGGACTTAAAAAAAATATGCCAACTGTGTTCTTGCCTAGCATGTCGTAAAAGGCGACTAATGGTATATCGGGTTTTGGGTGTGTGATTGTGTAGGCGACGGGTTGGCCGCTTGTCACTGCTTTTTCACAATTTTCCACCTAACCCAGCCCGACTTTATTTTTGGCTGAATGTGGTTGAAGGGGCTTGCTGCCCCTTTGACTCTGCCTACCCCTTCGGGAATTATGGGCGTGATGTTATGTTATGTTATTTTATTCGTCTTTGACTTAGCCGGAATAACTAAAATTAAATTCAAAGGTCGCAGGTAGACGTCGGCACGTAGTAATTAGCCGAGTAAGACGACAGCCTTCAACCTTCAAGTTGACTGCGCGGCCCAAATAAGAGCTATTATTGCGGCGTCTGATTGACTTGGAGTACTTTGGCAAGAACAAAAACTTGCCGTGCGATCTTGAACCTTATTTATTTTTGTTGGATTTATTAGCTAAGTTACTATGCTGTCAAAAATATTGATTTTTAATTAACGTCATATTAGAAATCTATTTCTATAAGGAATTAAACAAATACTATTTTCAGATACCACGGATATTTGGTCATTAAGGCTTCAAGTACACGACGCCGGAACCGCACCGGTGCCGGACCGCATGTTCGTGTATACGAATGAATATCGCGCCTGCGCCGCACCGGCGCCGCGCAGTAATCGTTGCTCACTCAGCATCTAAGTACAACACGCGGTCTTGGTGCGGCGCAGGCGCGGTTTTCATTCGTATACACGAACATGCGGTCCGGCGCCGGTGCGGTTCCGGCGTCGTGTACTTGAAGCCTGACGGTTTTTTTTGTACTGTGAATGTACATAGTACGAAGAGGAGGAGTACGTGGAGGCGTGAGGAAGGCGGACCCCGGGCTTCGGTACACGGACGCGACCGGGACAACGCCATGCTGATGATGATGAATGTACATAGTACGAATAAGAGTTGTATAATACTAGCAGCGCCCCGTGGGTTTACTAGCGAAGTTCCCGTTACCGTGGGAATACGGTGATAGAATATAGCCTATGGTACTCTCTGGTGAAGTAGCTTTTTATTAGTGAAAGTATTTTTAAAATCAGTCCCAGTAGTTTCATAGCCTATTCCAACAAACAAACAAATTTTATCTCTTTATAATATTAGTATAGATCTAGAGTGAGGGCTTATGGTTTGATTATTGAACGATTCCACACTTCCAATTTCATTCGTTTCCTTTAATTTAAATATACTGTAAAAATACAAATATAAGCCTTCATATACCTTAGTGAAGAAAAGGTCCACTCTCCAATTTATAATTTTGACTTTAACTAACTAACTAAACTTCACGCCACTTCCCTAGCGTGGTAGGCAGAGGGAACCGAATGCCATATGGCACGATCCTTAAACACCTCACTCACCTCTTCAACATTCATGATCGTTTTCATACAAGCTCTACGGTTTTTATAAATAATAAATAATAATAATAATAATAAATTCTCCAGACTGACACACCAATTCCCTAGTCCCAAACTAAGCGTAAGCTTGTACTATGGATACTAGGCGAACGGATAGACATACTTAAATGCGTTTATAAACATCCATGACTCGAGTATAAATGTCCATGTTCATAACACGAAACATTTTTCCCTAGCAGGATTCGAACCCGCGACCCTCGGTTTCGTGCCCAGGGTCTCTGACCACTCGACCAACGGGCCAGTCTAACTCGACAGTTATGACTCCTAACATCACCTTCTGTTAATACACGAGCAATCAGGTCGTGGCAGGTGAGCCTGGGCCTTCCGCGGCTTCTACATCCATCCACTTACGCATAATTAATTTATAATTTTGACCTTACAACTGAAAATCTTGTTTTTATAAGCTGAAAGTAAGGACCTTTTCAAATTTATCCCTAGAAATATTTAAGCAATTAAGCGTGTCAAAGCAGGGTACTTAAATTCTGTGTAAGGATATTAAAAATACACAAAAAGGGCCGTCTCCTCGCCTCCCTTGTGCGAGGGCGCCCGCACGCGCAAGCGCCCTTTGTATCTAATTACCAGCACCAAGGAACAGCGCGAGGCGGCCTTGGTGGTGACCACGCGCTTCGCTAGGGGACAGCTGCTAGAAGGTACATTACAACTGGAGTATACCTAGTGAAATATTTTCTACAAAGATATTTACACAGAAAATTGGAATTGATGCTGTTCTGTTTAACTTATTGTGGTTTTTATCTAACTAACTAAAACTTCACGCCACTTCCCTAGCGGGATAGGCAGAGAGAACTAAACGCCTTTTTTATTATAGATATAAATTTGCGTTATTTCAAAAAATGAGACAAAGTTTGAAGTAAATTCAATAACCCAACAATTTTGGAATGCATACCTTCATCATAGTCACAAAACTTTTACCTACTGTTAAGAATAAGATGTGTCTATAATTAAAAACAGGAACATGTTTTCCAAGGTGTACGATAGCAGTTCGGTCAAACAACACAGGTAATCTTTCTAAGATTTTATCAGGAAAATACAGAGGAACACCAGACCTCAATAGTGTGTCTTTTAATACATTATATACTAAAGTGTGTTTGTCTCTGAGCAAAACAAAATATCTTAGTTTTTCTTTTGTCGAGACTAACATAAAATACAAATCCTGTTCAAAAACTTACCTAACGGTTTTTGTTAAACAGTTTCCCTGAGTGATTAATCAGAGAGTCCACACAGATCCTAGGAAATGTAGTTACTGAGATTTTGAATTGGAATATTCCACATGGCATCATCCGGGGCGGTACTGGATGCAGCAAAACAATCTGTTTCCAACAAAGCGGTCCCGTACCTACGGTTGCGCAATTGTCTCGCCTCTCGCCCGGCGAGCAAAAACTGCAACTATGCTCTCTGTGTCGAGTACAGACAGCTTACTAAACATGGATTTTACAATAATTGTAAAATATTTCGTGAACATTTTTATTGGATTAATAAGAAATGTGAGAACAAGTATGAGCCGCAATCCACTTCGCCTGGTTTCCTTATCAACGGATGACGAAGGTCGGGAAGCAATCGCTTTGATGTAATAATCAGATTTGCTAAACCCATAATTGTTGTCGAAATCAGCCTTGTCACAAATAGACGTAATTTATGGAAGATGATAATATCGCGGAATTCATTAGAATAAAATCACTCTGTTAAAGATAAGAATGGGCTAGTATAGATCCAATTTTGACATACTAGGTAATAATTTATTACTTTAATCTAACTTCAAGATGCTATATCTGACGATAAACACTTTTTAATATCAAGCAGAGACTTTGCTCTTTCGCCATATATAAAAAAGTCATCACACACATTCGTATAATTAAGTGGTTCTAAAGTTTTTATCTCAAAACCGGAGTTAGACGAATTTCATTTTGAATCGCTTACGAAAAGTTTACGAGGTTGTAAACATCCGTAATGATTTGTTGATTGATTCCGTGTCGTTCGTATTCATGCGAGCTGTAAATTATTCCGTCGTAAAAAAGAAAGATTTACATAAATAGGTAATGATTAACTTTTTAAGTTATGTGATGCATTAAGACGGTATTTTATGCATGACTTGGTCTATGAGTGTTTTATGGTTTAACCAAAAATGGTTTAACTTTGCCCTGAGGTGCTGAAAGTAGAGAAACATTATGTTTGATAGAAACTATTAAGTTTTTACTCCTTAAATAGCTAAATTATATAATTTATACATACATGGACATCCATAACTATATTACAGATTTAATTATTTTCAATTATGTTAATAATAGCAGCGCCCTGCGGTTTCACTCACATAGTTCCCGTTCCCGTGGCAATGCGTGAGGGATAAAATATAGCCTATGTCACTCGCTGATAAAGTAGCTTTCTATTGGTGAAAGAATTATTCAAATCAGTTTAGTAGTTTTGGAGCCTATTCAATACAAACAAACAATAAAAAAATTTACTCTTTATAATAGTAGTATGATAATTCTGCTACAAATATAACCACGATATAGTCCTTAGGCTTTAAGATTTTTCTATTTACCCAGTCAGTCAGAAACTTAACCACAAAAAATATAATATTACAAAATGTATCATAAATTATCTTATGATTGACAACATTGAAGATGTACTATCGAAAAAGCTAATAAAATAAAGAACAACTTTTCGCTCTACCGTGGGCGGGCAACATAACATGACAAGACGAGGAGTCTGCGGGCTGACTGACGTGGGCGCGAGACAAACACGAAATTTGGTGAATAGTTTATGATACGTTTAGTAGGACAAAATACGAACTGTCAGGTATTTATTATTAACGCTGAAGGAGGAAAAGATCGACGCTTCAAATATCAGCAACATCGCACTCTTATCCGATATTACCTTACCTTTTACCTTATCAACTACTACATCACATTTTTACCCACTCACAGCATTTACATTTCTTAAAATATGTCCGCAAAATTATATTTTCAACTAGCTGACCCGGCGCACTTCGTAACGTGCCGTTCTCGGATTATCAATACCCATTTTTTTTCCGTGCGACTTTATTTTTTTCTTTCATAAGAACCTTCACCTGATAATAAAAAACACAACTAAAAAGTAATTAGCGAAATCGGTTCAGCTGTTCCCAAGATTTGCGCTCAGCAACACATTGATCGATTCATTTTTATGTTATAGACAAATAGGTTATAGACAAATAGGTTATAGAACTATAACAGGCAGAGCAAATTACCAGGCTGACAGATTTAAATTTCTGTCATCTAATTTCAAGATTAGATCTTCAATGATCGATTCATTTTTATGTTATAGACAAATAGGTTATAGACAAATAGGTTATAGAACTATAACAGGCAGAGCAAATTACCAGGCTGACAGATTTAAATTTCTGTCATCTAATTTCAAGATTAGATCTTCAACTGCACTTCTTTAAAAAAACTTAAAAAAAAATGCATTTATCGGGTTGCATGACTATCTTATACAAACCAACAACTACAGAGCTTTCTTTACAAATAAACTGGCGAATAGAAAACGACAAACTTCGCCAAGTAACGAATATGGCAAGGCAGCGGCAGCTCAAAGTGATACCGAGGCGCATGCGCTCATCGCGCACTCCCGCGCACCGGTGCGATGACCTACGCCAATCTGACGTAATCGTATTACGCGCTGTACAAACACCAATTAGATCGTTACATCGCGGTGTGCGGCGAGTCGCCGACCTGGGCTGCTGTCAAAATTTCAAGTCAATTTGCTGACGGATAAGTGGCTTATTTTAAGACTACCGCTCCTTTTGGGGTATAAGTGGGAACGTATGCTCCTGAATATTAGCTGTCTACGGCAGAAGCTGCTAGAATTGCTGTTGTCTGTTATCGAAGAGCCTCTGCCTGATGTAGAGTGGAGGGTAATTTCACATACTTTACATTCTTGCAAACAGTATGTCAGCGTAGCATATTTCTCTGCAAAAAATCATGATCACGGCATTGAATGAAAGCCAACTAACCCATTGAATACCAAGAGAAGACAGCTTTTAGAATGAAATGTGAATAAGGGTGGTGCATTCAGGCCGTCCATAAGTTAAATTGTAATTCTATTTCAAGAATCTGTTTGATTTCAAATTATGTTTGCAGATGTGTCACCTTTTAGGTGTTCATTAGAGGCCTATGTCCAGTTGTGGATGAGGGACGAGGCTGGATGGAGCTGATTATGATAATTATGAGGATATGCAATCAACCAGATCAATCTTTAAAATTATTTCTTCCCATTTTTCTTAAAATCTGCAACATCGCATGTAAGGACTTTTTTTTTAAATTATCTCAACGGCCAGATCAAGGGCATATAACTCGTATTTGCGTATCGAAACACAGTTAAACTCAATAGTTACCCAGCTCAAACGTTTCAAACGTATAACTTCTCATTTTCCGCTGGGGATTGAAAAGTAGAATTGGATATTAATAGTTGGAATAGTTCAGTATTTGATTTCACTTAAGAGAGCTTACTTCGAGATGAAGCTGTTTCAAGTAAGAGCATAACGGGAGAGAAGATATGGCATTTTTTTTAATTTAAGAGAGCTTAGACTAATGTATGTAATCCAGTTACCCAGTTACTACACATTTGCGGTCATATCTTAAGTTAAATTATGTACATTTCGACATTGACACTCCATTTTTACCATCAAACTAATATTATTAACATATCTAACTGAAAAAAGACTTCTACAACTGCTTTCAACTAGGTGGACATATATAACTCAGGTGCTTCTGATTAAATTGGAGGCTGTATCTGCATGTAACAACATTCCCATCCCATCTACAAAAATGAATATTTGCGAATGTAAAGCTTCAAGGCTCTTCAAAAGTACTGTTGTAGACAATTTATCAACGCATCAGAACACTCCTTGTCATCTGTCTCTGCTTTCTGTCAAATTAATCTACATCTACGTCTGCGTGTGCGCATGCTCAATCTACCCGTAAAATATAATTCGCGAATCTAACCGCAAGTATGAAGGTGAGTCGCATTCTCTGCGCGACCGTTAGCCGCGCCGAGCTAATGGCTGCGTGGGCGTTCGCAATTGCTTTAATTGGCAACGTTTTTAATCACTTTATGAGGTTTAGGGTTCTGTCAACAACGGGATCCTTAAATATATAAACTGATTTTTAGTCTGTCCGTTGAGGAATTTTTGACGAAAACACTATTTGAGTGCAACTTGGCAAATATTATCCAAGGGGCGTTTTTAGCTGTTATTTTAAACTAAACATTTTGGACGCATGAAATTATATTGTATTGAAAAAACCGGTCAAGTGCGAATCAGACTAGCGCATAAAAGGTTCTGTACCATTATCTATAAAAACGGCAAAGTAAATCACGTTTGTTGTATGGGAGCCCCCTGAAATATTTATTTCAATCTGTGTATTTGTTGTAATAGCGGCAACAGAAATACATCGGCTGTGAAAGTGTCAACTGTCTAACTTTCACAGTTTACGAGCCTGATGATAGATGGACAGACAGACAAACGGACGGACAGCGGGGTCTTAGTAATAGGAACTAGTTTTACCCTTTGGGTACGGAACCTTAAAATAATAATATGATGTATCTCTTCTGTATCTATTTATTAACGTTCATTCAATTATCAGTTTACACTTCACACATATTAATGTTTGTTTAACCCACAGTTATTAATTGTTTTTATTAAGTATAGAACCCTTTGAACACAAGTAGTAATGAACTTCACTTGATACAAACCGAATTTTATGAGGTATTTCGGTTATATGGAGCAGTAAACTGTAAGAAAAATTGCGAACACGTGTGGCGGCTAGTCAATCAACTTAGCACGCTCACACATGTTTTCAAATTAGTTTTAAAATATGTAACAACTAACTTAACTAACTAACTCTTCAAGTTTTATAGTATGTAAATTTTAACAAAATCGTAATAATGAACCTTACCTTACGTATAATGTCACCTTGTTTAGCAAGATCGGAGTAGGTAAGGCTATATGAATGATAACAATGATTCCGTAACAAGACTGCTTAAACTGTAAGTCATCATTTTAGTTTTATCGTAGACGGATAAAAAAACCCTTAAAGAAAACCACCAAGGGCCACGCTCTCGCGAATAGTACGCGATTGATAGGACGATTACCAAAATATATTCACACGTCTTGCCAAACCCTTAGATATGAAAGTTTGTGGGGACGAAGGGATGGTCGTATATTTGTCAATCTTTCACTAAACGAAATCACATGAAATGTAGATCAAGTGTATTAGAACCATAAATGTATAGAGTAGGGTTAAGAGATGATTATTTAATCTAAATTTGTTATCATTATATAGTCCTATGTTAGTCTGGGACTTGGCCCATGTTAATCTGGGACAAAATAAAAGAATGTGCCGACTGTGGTTCTTGCCCAGCATGTCGTAAAAGGCCACTAATGGTTTACGGGCTTTTGGGTATGTGACTGAGTAGGCGACGAGCTAGCCACTTGTCACTCCTTTTTCACATGTTTCCATCCAACCCATCCCGGCTTTATTTTTGGCTGAATGTGGTTGAAGGGACATGCTGCCCCTTTGACTCTGCCTACCCCTTCGGGGATTATGGGCGTAATGTTATGTATGTATGTAAGTATTATATTATTATTAACCCAGAGATTCGTTAAGATTTTGTGCCTAGAAGCTCTATTGTTCAAAATCATTGCCGCTAGCGCTTTTGAGATTTTAATAAGTACCTAATTAAATGTAGCGCTGAGCACACATTAGCAATTAGTAGGCGAAACGCTAGTACGATATTAATTAAAAGCGTCTAATAAACGTGTAGTTACAAACACATTAGCTTTCTATTCCGCAGTAAATTAATGAATGAGCGATACAATTGGCAAAATGAATAGGTATTACTTTTTAATTCCAATGAAAATATCAATAAATAAACCGCGACGTGCCGCTTTATATAACCGTCAAAATATATTAGCCAATCAATCCTCTAATTAATTATAATGAATTGACATTAGATAAAATAAAAATGTAGCACCGTTTGCGACCGCCGCGAGTCATATTTCAAACTAGTGATGCGACGCGGCGACCATACCGGGAACACCGATTTAACATATCCGCATAGTAATTCGTATATCCTCGATAAAATTTATCTTCAAAATAGGACGACGTAATGTTCATAAATAAAAAAATAAAAAAAAAATTATTTACACGAGCTTCAAAAAGCACTTATTAATCGCCAAAAACAAACATCGACCGAATCGAATCAACAATGGCCTCTACAAAATCCTTACTGATATTATAAATTGAAAAAAAAAGTTCAACTCTGTCAGGTTACTACAATGAAATCACTTAACCGATTTTGAAGAGAGCTGTGTAATAGTTTTTTAAATTTCGAAAAATTATTACGGGATCTCTGTTAATTTCACGGCAGAGCAAGATACAGTAAATCTAAAAAGTTTATTGGAACAAAATTCTTGGACAATTATTCTTCGGTGTATGGATCCTTAGGGAATTTAAAGTAAAAAAAGCGCGTCTTTAAATTTATGTTCATTAATATCATTTAATGAACATAATTTCGATAGTGCTATAGCGATTATAGATATTAACTAAGCATGGTTCAAAACGCTAAGAAGATGATCATGATATAGACAATAGAGTAATTTTAAAAATATTCTTCGGTTACTCACCTCCTCAAAACCGGTACTCGTACACATTACGGACACCGGTCCTCTACTTCCTGGCTCGGCGCATCACTAGCAGCATAAAGGATATCTAGCAAGTCGTAATTCACTTTCCATTCTGTCGTTTTGCTAATAAAAATGTATTGCAGCTATTAATTTGGCATCGAGTGGGATTCGTTCCGTTTCGTCAATTTGTCATCGCGATAACACTTGACAGGCCCCAGGGCTTAGTGGTATAAACAAGTTAGGAAACTGCGGTCCGCGAGTTTGAATCCCTCTGGACATATGTTCCCGTAAGGATCGTGTTAATGTAGACTTTGTGTTCCAACGAAATATATTTTATTCTAGCTGTGTTCAGGGTTTCACCGCATTTATGGTTATTGTTCTAAACCTACCTCGATAAATGGGCTATCTAACACTGACAGAATTTTTCAAATCAGTCCAGTAGTTACTAAGATTAGCGCGGTCAAGCAAACGAACAAACTCTTCAGATTTATAATATTAGTATAGATGTATCTGATACTGCTGCCAATATTGGGTACGTGCCAACCATGTGAACCCCGAGAGTTTTGTAGCTTGATCGCTGTAGCCAAAATCGTCAAGGTGATGATGATGATGATGATTATGATCTAAAACACAAATAAGCATATATTAAATGTCTGTGTTGGACTATTGGTGTGCTATTCTGACCAGTTATATTAGTTATTGCTTTGAAATGTGATATCAGCACGTATTGTACGGAGTTCTGTACTGTTTCGATCGTTTTCAACGATAAATTTGACAGGTGCGTTGGTTCAATAGAATTTACGTCAAACGTTAGGGACGTGGGTTCGATACCCGCGAATTTGTTATTGTAATAGACAATTGTCTCGAGTCTTGGTGATTATAAATTTATAGTAAGCGCCTAAGAAGCTTCATGTATACCTACGTGTTGTTCATACAATAATATTATACATACAATCCCGTATTAGTCTGGATGTCTAAAATAGAAACACGAGATTGGGATTAATGCAGTAGAGATGAGAGCACTAACAGACTAGAAATAAGAGAGTGATTTGGAGTAAAAGAAGATGTAGTGACTTAAATTGAAAAAGCTTGCTTGGATGGTATGAGCATTTTGAGAGGATGGATGAAATAATTTTGACGAAAGGGATAGATAAGGCAAGTGTAAATGGAGCCGTTGGGAGGGGAAGACCTTGACGGACTTTCAATGACCAGATAGGTAAAGTGTTAACAAAAGGTCAGGCAAAGAGCACCCTTAACCGACGAGAGTGTATGAAAAAATAATTATAAATATTGAAGAAGAAGCGAAAGGTGTATGTCAGAATCGTAGCAAATGGAAGCATGTCAATTCTGCCTACCACCATGGGAAAAAGGCGTGACATTATGTATGTATATATATATGTATGTCTAAAATAAAGTAACATATCAATAGTATTCTCTACCTAAAATTTTATAAAAGTCGACCAATGCTGTACCCATGAGATATATTTTGACCTTATGATTATGGAAGCGACAATTATCTTTTTTGACAATGTTTCAATATAATGAATGTGTGGATTAATTTTACTCTCTGCAATCCCCAAAGGGGTAGGCCCCTTTGGGGCTTTCGGGCGCCATGTCATATATGGATTCATTACACGTGGATACAGTATTTTGTTTAGGGCAGTGGTTCCCAACCAGTGTTCCGCAAGACTTATCATTTGATCCGAAAACGTAACATTTTATTCCTTTTTTAATAAAAACAAACGGTTATTTTAAAATTAACACAGTTCGTATTCGACCTAGTGGTTCCTAATAACAATTATGAAATCAAAGTGATTCGCGATCACTAAAAGGTTGGGAACCCCTGGTCTAGGGATTCCCGAATACATAGCGAAACACATAACGCGATTTGATAAATCTATTCATAGATGTAATCAGTAACCCCCATTGAACTGCCAACGAGTCAATCGTCCGGACGCACCACGACGCGGTAACACATCGCCGACCGACTTGTCACTGCGAATGGCTCAACTTTCTACGGCTCATTAGCGCGGCGGATCAAAACGCAATTTGTATAATTAGCGCGCTCAATTAATCCGTTATCTAACTCCGCAGGTGCGTTGTTCAGTGCACTGCTCGCGGCTGTGACGTTTGGCCGATTGGCGGCGTGCGATTGGGGTTTGTTAGAGGATATAGTTGTGATATACAAGATAAATAGATCATCTTCCTAGCGTTATGTCCCGTACTAGAGACGGGTCCGCTTAGACCATGCTCCAAGATTTAGCTAGTCTGGTAATTACTTTGAAGCGACTGCTGACCTGACCTTCGTAACCATAAGGTAGGGGACCCAGACAATTTTCAAAGGCTCATGGTTATAAATCCAAAATTGTTTGAATTCGCAGGTTTCATCACGATGTTTTCCCTCACCGCTGAGCTAGTGGTATAAATATGTACATAGATTTGAAAAATCCAGAGTTACGTGCCTAGGTTTGAAACCGCACACGTTGGTTATGAGGCGCTTATCCTTACCACTGAGCTACCACCGCTCCTACAATACAAGATAAATACATAAAATAAACTATTATATTTTACCTAATGTTTTACCTAATCAAGAACATTTAATTTGTAGCTATAAGTGGTTTAAGCATCTTTTTGCTCCTAGGGCTCTTTTTAAGACTATTTCACAACACGCTTGGGGTCGTGATGGTATGTTGTTGTAATTATTCACTAATTTACCACTACGTATTCCTTCATTCATTTAAATGGGCATTTAGATATATTTATATTTGCTATCGATAGCTTAGGCGGAGCGTGAGCTGTTACGTTCGCTTGCTGACGTTTCGGACACAACATTTTTGGACACTCGGTCCGAATCGACACTTTTGAAATTTATTGTTTAGATAAAACAATACTATTAATTACAACCGTATCTTCATGCATTCCGTTGTAAATTGAAACAATACCAACGGCAATAACCTCTGTATCATTATTTGAACAGTAATAAGTTAATATTTATGAATAAAAAGCTTTGATAACTTCTTCACGGTGCTGCAGAGATAAAGCGAGGAGAATTATGGGCGCTATCGCAACTCTGTTAACAGCGTTATCGCGGGAGGGAGATGTTTAATGCAGCCAAATGCGCGGGAACACAGACATTACACGTACCTAAGTCTTTTCAGCTACTGCATTACGACAGATACTTAACTTATCATGCTACTGAAGTTTATCTAATTACTGTTTAGTTTTGTTGTTTGAAGATGTAGCAAAAGTTATTCAAAGGTAAGAAGGACATGTGATAAAGAGGATAGGCATGTTATTAGGTGGAGAGATTATACGTGTGACGATCGCGCCACAAGATAGACAAGATTATAGCTCCAGTAATACGTAAACAAATGACGTCGATCGAACATACAGAAACGCCATACAATCCTGCATCGCGCTGACGGAGTTATTCTCGCCTCTAAGTATATATACAATACACCGAGACGGATAGTCGGACCTAGGTCCCCGAGTAAGCAACACCTAGCTCGGTGGAAGTACTTACACTTTTATTGCGAGCGCGTAGTTCGCACATATGAATGGAATGGGAGTGACCGTCAAGCAATATATGGGTTATTCCATTATAAATAAAGTAAGGCATGGACATGGACTTCAAAAGTCCTTAAAGTCCACACGGATGTTTATGTATTTAATATTTAAGGTCGACAAGCTTGTAAATAAGGAATATATAAACCTATGCCTACCTAGTAGTACTGTTTCCTTAGTAATTGCGAAGTATCACCTAACCTATTCGTTATCGTTACTCGAGTAGTGACGAGAATACTAAATCAGAGTTTCTCAAACTTACAGTTCAACCCACCTCTTTTAGAGTTTCATTACAACAACACCCTATATATTTAATTGCAAATACGAATATCAAAAAATAATTTGGAAAGTGTAAGAAAACAATAAATAAATTCTTAATTTTTGTACCTTATCATTTTCTAATTGATTTTTTCTTTTGCTCATAGCCTACTGCCCCTTTGATTCTGCCTACCCCTTTGGGGGATAACAGCATGCGTGGTGATTTGCAGTTGCAAAATAATCTATACATCTATTGTTTCTATTCTTTTCCTCATACATTACCTAGCACCCTACAACGTGATGGCATTATAGTCAATGACCAGCGTAGTTTATGGCATTTTCAATACAATATACGTCATAAAAACGTTGCTTACTTTGCAGGGATTGATCATTTAGTTATTTTGCGCTACAACCAATGACTGTATGACAAAGGCCCACACTTTAATACGCCACGTATTCTGTAATCACCATAACCAATTCACCCCAAGGGGTCACATCCCTGGTTTGACAAGCCCTGCTTGATCGCAACCATCGGTGCGGCGGCGTGTCGGCCACTCCGTGCGCTTCCTGCGCGCGCGCATCTCCATACAATGCGTGCGTGCGCGTGCGCCCAGCGACACTACCATTGTTTACTTTTTATTAGCTACATGATTTTTAGGGTTCATCATATTGTTTATCACCCCACAAACAAGGGGTGCTAGGTTAGTACAAACCCAGTTACATATCTGAATTGTACTTAAATCTAGAAAGTCGTGAAGAAACCTGCACAATCAAATAACTATGAATACATACATACATACATAATGTCACGCCTTTTCCCCATGGTGGTAGGCAGAGATCACGTACTTCCATTTGCTACGATCCTGACATACACCTTTCGCTTCTTCTACATTCATAACTATGAATGTGAAACTATAATTCAATTTGTCTGATTAAAGTGTCGCAAAGGTCAGAAACGAAGTCGCTTAATTGTTATATCTGAATTCACCAATTCAACTGTGATTCATGCAGCACCCAAGTGAATCCCTGACACAAAACAGAACATTCATGCAACAATTTCGTGGTTATTTTAATCTAAAAATATTTTTTTTTTACATTAGTAATGTATATTTGATATACATTACTTAGTATACTTACTTGGTATGCGCTGTGGTAGCTCAATGGTAAGGACACGCGCCTCTTAACCGAGGAGTGCGGGTTCAAAACCGGGCATGAACCTCTGGATTTTTCAAATCTATGTACGTATATACCACTAGCTCGACGGTAAGAGAAAACATCGTGATGAAACCTGCAAATTCTTAAACAACTTTGGATTTGTAGCCGTGATCCAAAAATTTTCTGGTTCCCCTATCTTAGAGTTACGAAGGTCAGATCGACAGTCGTTTCAATGTAATTACCAGACTCGTTAAATCCTAGATCTAAGTAGACCCCATATAGGCACGGGACATAACACTAGGAAGATAATACTAATGTATACTTGGTATAAAAATACATGCAGCCCAGCCTGCAGAACCCTCTTCAACACGACCGCCACTCGCTTTAGGTGACATTTTTTTGTGAAAAAATCTTTTTGAGATCCTTTCCCCAAAGATAAAGGTGTGCTAAGATAAACCCGGTATGTGGAATGAAAACAACAGATTGCGTTTATCAGAACGTCTCGAATTACCAACTTTTTGAAATCTTATCTCGGCCATTGTTTCCAAAGAGTATTGTTTGCTTTTTTTCCTTTTAATTGTGAATTACACAACACCACACGGGGTTTAATTGAATAGGGTTTATACGTTTAACGGCGTTCCAAAAAAACTGACACCTTCAATGAGATATTTTTTGGGTACATGGAATTTTATTTTTTATCAAGCCCTACAGCAAAGATAAAATATCTGATAGTGGTTGATTAAATAAAAAATATCTTTGTTCGTTTAGATAAAAAAAATATGTTGTATGACGATGGTAGCAAAGAAGCGTAGGTCTATCTCGATGGCCCGACCCAGTCATTACGCATTCAAAGCGGTTTAGACGTTGCTCTAAATCGTCAGTGCAAATGAAAAATTAACACTAGTTCAAAAGGTTGATACTGCCGAGAAGACAGCGGTAAGGAACACGATCATCAACAAATTTTAATGTTCCTGACATAGTAGTTGAATAGAAAAATAGAACATTTATTTACAAAGCGCGCGTTGATGTCTTTTCTTATATACGAATAAGTTAACATATAGGAAGCGAGAATACATTGATAACATTATCTTTAGTGTAGGTTGGTTATAGTCTTACCCTCCTCATTGGTTAGTTGTAAGACCAAACTGACATGCTGTCAACAAGGAGCCAATAGTGACAGTGATAAGACCACGAGACTCCCTCGTGCCATCTGGCGGTTTTTGCATTTTTGAAAAGCGTCATTGTTTGCTACCTGTAAGAATTAACATATTATGTTCCTACTATAAATACGTGTTTGTGTTTGTTGTTTTATTTGGGATGTTATTTTTGTGGTTGCGCATGTTGTCCCTTCGACCTTAACACCATGGTGACTCCACCGGTCGCTCACCCGCCTCTGCAGTAGAACGGTGTTACGCCAGTGAGGAGGAACTGAGCGGAAATATTTATGTAATCATATTTCTGTCTTATAGATGTTTTTATTTGATTTTAAAAAATTAATAAACTAGTTACACATTTTGAATTGATACATATAAATACTTATCAGGTAAATGTTTGTTCTGGACTGAGATCTAACCCACAACTCTTGGAAGACAGGACAGAATAGCTACTGTATGCAGCATCAAGCTAGTCAAACTGATGATGTGTAACCATGGTCCTAGTTGTTTGTTCCTCTATCCGAGTATTTTAAAGGTCACATAGCAATGCCATAATCTGAATTCAGATTGGCTAAATATAGAATCTTGGTCTTAGCCAATTCTGTATAGGATGGTTCCTACTATTGGATAATTCCCACCATCCATAAAAGGTTTGCAGTCATTTATTTAACTAGCTTTTATCCACGATAATAGCTAATGCACACGTAATTTCCCACTGTCAGTCGTTACACTGTGTGCGCGCGTTCACCTCAGGCAGTACTTCTGCGCGCACGCATCGATGCGCGGCTGTCATGCGCGCGTCGGGCCTAAGTGACGAGGAAGGAACTGCTCACGTTGTTTACCTGGTGACCATTAAATATGTGGGAATATTCGTAGCGTGTTATTTAAAGATATTATGCCTAGTCGTATTTTTTAAGATATTTTCCAGGACGACTTAAACAACTTTGTTTACATATTGGAAATAGTGGGATTGGGCAGATTGTTTCAATTATTTTCTGATATCCATTTATCTCAAAAAGATAGTTATTTATCCTGTTTACAATATAGTCAACGTTTTTTCTTCAAATAAAAATTACTTACTTTAAATTTTAAGCACTCAACCGGTATTTGAAATTGAGATCTTGGAATTTTTTGCCAAAATCCCCAAACGAAGCAAATGCATGAATTCTTGAGCCGTATGGTGATTTAAAAGATATCTGAGTAAAATAAAGTGCCTATCTATATATTTCAAAGTCAATGTTACGCCGATTAGTTGTTTGAACACAATAAGATTGGTAAACGAATGTTCTCGCGCAGGCGACGGGAGACGCGCCGGAGAGTGACGATTGCGCGCGCGCATCTGCCGCGCACCATGTGCCTAGAAGGTCACTGACTCCATTCATAAGGACAAGACTGTCTTATGGATTTTTGAAAAAAAAGTAAAGGAAAGTATAACAAAAAAGATAAGTAAACGTGAAGTATGACGTCAAGCGACAATGCGACATCAAAACAGCTGCATCTATCTACAAGTAGCCTCAAACCGTTTCACATACCACATGCTATTCTCGTATTGGAGTATTTAGGTAACAAAGGAACCATTAACTACCCCTCATTGGTCAATTAGTGTAAGGATTAGGTATAACTAGTATTTAATGAAAACAATATAACAATACTGCGATGTTGGTCTGGGATTTCAAAAAGAATGTGCCAACTGTGTTTCTTGCCTAGCATGTCGTAAAAGGCGACTAATGGTATATGGGGTTTTGGGTATGCGATTGTGTAGGCGACGAGCTAGCCACTTGTCACTACTTTTTCACCATCTAACCCGGCCCAATTTTGTTTTTGGTTGAATGTGGTTAAAGGGGCCTGCTGCCCCTTTGACTCTGCCTACCTCTTCAGGGATTATGTGCGTGATGTTATGTATAACAATGCTCACTATAATATATTAAAAAAAAAACAACATCTAACACCATTAAAATAACTCAAGTTAGTGAGCCAAACAAATGATCCTAGATATAACGATACTAACATAAATGTCTCGGAAGCTAGATGACCTAGGCATTTAGTTCTTAGGCAGTACAATCACCGGTGGACACCGCGTATTGCCCGTCGGGGCGGCGGGGGCGACTATTTCCGCCCCATAACAACTCAATTTGTGACGAGGAAATCGAAAAGGGACTCATTTAAAATAACGAGGCGCGGGGTACGCGAAACTGATAGGGAAGACTTCAGGACGATTCGCCTGTAATAGAAAATAAAATTCCCATTAACTAGTCAGTTTCCTTAAATAAAACGTATTTTTAATTTAGCAAAGACAATTAACGATTCTGTCAATCCTTTACTCTTTGTTTTACAAGTGATCGTTATTATTATACACCGATATTTGGTTAAAAATTTGTGGTTCTTGGTTCAAACAGAGATGTAAAACGTTCGGAAATGGGTAGAGAATTAAAAATAAAATCGTATTAAAATATAATATGATGGAAAAAAAAATCAAATTCTTGAGTTTATCAATTTTATATTATATGCTCAGTGAATTATTATCTATCTTTCTAGACATAATTATATTGAAAAAAGGAGTTTATTAAGTATTAAATAAAGTAAATGGTTGGTAAATTATATACTCAGGCGTCAGGCGCAGGACCAACGGCTTAACATGCTTTCCGAGGCACGGGTGTGATCAAACCGCCAACTTCCTGACTCCGGGCTGTTACTGAGTAATTTCAATATTGATATACCCAGCCATAAATTTTGACCCGACCCGGGAATTGAACCCGAGACCTTTGGATCCTTAAAGTCAAAGTCAAAGTCAAAGTCAAAATATTCTTTATTTATATAGGTTTCAAGGAAACACTTATAAATCGTCAAATACAGGTAAAGCCACAGCTATATGATTCTACCACCGGTTCGGAATGTTGTATCTACCGAGAAGAATCCGGCAAGAAACTCGGTAGTTACTCTTTTCAATACAATTTATACAAGGTGTATGAATCATAATTAACTTTGAACCACGTTTTAGTGTGGGCCTGTCGTAGAGTATCAAAATAAAAATATATAAATTACAACCAAAAACTTGACCCGACCAGAGCAGACCAGTCCCCAAGGGCGGCACCTGTTCCCAAGCATGACGTATGTGTCAGCCATCGCTTCACTCAAGCGACGCATGCTACCACTAGACCAACGAGGCAGACAAATTCATCAGTTAAATTATCCATTTAATTGATCAGTTCTTCGAATAGCTAAAAAATGTTTAAATATAACAGAAATTCTCGTTTAAACTAGATTCTACCTCACATAGACGTACTGAATGAAGGGTGCGCCTGATCGCTTCTGAGCGGCAATGAGTGCGACTCAGAACACGCACTCATTACTACTGAACAGGCACTTACTTAAACACATACTGACATTATATTTACAACATAACTAGGCGCACTTGGTAACGCCCCGTTCTCGGACATATTCAATAGCTAACTGCTGGGCAATTTTATTTTTTTCTTTCATAAGTAACAATATAAAATCACAACTGAAAAACAATTAGCGAAATCGGTAAAGCCGTTCTCAATTTAGTTTGGGGTGGACCACCCTTATCACTTAGGGGTATGAAAAGTAGATTAAAACCGATTCTTAGACCTACCTGAAATTTTATTGTATATTATACAATAAAATTTCATAAAAATCGGTCGAGCCGTTTCGGAGGAGTTTGGTAACAAACACCGCAACACGAAAATTTTAATTAGATTACCTTAGTCTACATTAAAATAGAGACAAGAGTGGTGGTACTACTTTTATGATAGAGACTATACCTACATGCACACGATGGAAGATAGGTCCAGACCTGACCGGGGATTTTCTGAAATCTGTACATTTAAATAACCATAGTTGTGTAAACAAGATCATATTTGTTTGGTGCTCATATAACGTGTTAACTTTTGTACAAAGGTCAGACAGTAGTCACTTCAGTAACGTTACCTGACTTAGTAAATCCACGATCATAATCCAATCAGATACCAACTAAAAATGGATCATAGTTAACCAGCTAGAAATGAAATAGATACTAAAATATAATTACTGATTGTTACTGTTATACAATCTACTTACACAAAGTCACCGTGTTAAAACGTTTATAGGTCAACAATTAATTTCTAAAGTATTATTAAATGCTACAAAAGTATTATTAATTAAACCTAAAAACCAAAAGGTCGTTTCCAACTTTACAGCGCTAATCCGGCTTTCAGTGAAGACAACTTTTTTGCAATTACCCCATTAGAGAGGAGGAATAAAATTTTAACTCTTTATTTAACTTGTAGCCTCGCTGAAAGTCTTTGGGAAGAAAATCAAATGCTAATTTTCACATGAAGTTTCGTAATAAATTTTATTCGCAGTTTGTTCTATAAGAGTGGAATCTAAGAGAACTCATAATGTAAAAAACACCCAGATGAAGATGGTTGGGATAACATCCGCAGGGCATGGGGCTGTTTGAATTGGATTCTAGTTATATTGAAGGGAGCGTTTGGGAGAACACTGGTAGAGATAATATTATTAACTATTGTTACCGAACTATGCCGGATGAGCGGTGGTAGCCCAATGCTAAGGACACGCGTCTCATAACCGAGGGGTGCGGGTTCAAACACGAGCATGTACCTATGGATTTTTCAAATTTATGTACGTATTTATACAACTAATTCGGCGGTGAGGAAAACATCTCAAATATATATTTTAATTCTGTCTGCCTCGTTGGTCTAGTGGTAGTATGTGCCGCTTAAGAACCAAGAGGTCCCGGGTTCAAATACCGGGTCGGGCCAAAAATTTGGGGCTGGGTATTTCAATATTGAAATTACTCAATAACAGCCCGGAGTCAGGAAGTTGGCGGTTTAATAACCCCCGTGCCTCGGAAAGCACGTTAAGCCGTTAGTACGTTAATGTAATATAATATGTACTGCGCAGTTGGCTTATCCTCGTTAAGATTGGCCGCCCATGACCGATATAGTTTAGGAGGACATTATTATTATTAATTTAACATGCATGCATTATTATTATTTATTTAAATTAAAATATGCTTAACATATGTGTAACATGAATAAAAAAGTTTCGATACACAAATAGTTAAAATATTTTTCAATTTAGTAATTTAGATATAGGCAAAGCCCTTGCAGGGCGTCACATGTAACCTTTATATACAATGTACCACCTCTTACTATACTGTGACATGCAATAAATAATATGAATTTAACCAAATATGTCACAAAAAAATTATATATTCATAATTTGTCACAGTATGACTTGACAAAGATTGACTGATTGACTCCCTCACGCATGTTTTTAACCGACTTCAAAAAAAAAGGAGGAGGTTCTCAATTCGACTGAATATTTTACTATATAGGTAGGTGACGGCTGAACTTTTGTGCGTCATACAATAACAATAAAATATAAAACCATTTATTTTGACACAAAGTCAGAGTGAGTAGTCTTTCATCCAAGAGAAGGTTTTGTTTATATTTGTTAACAGAGTAAATGTTTGTCGCGGGCCTGGGTGTTTGTGTAGTGCGCAGTTTTCTGTTTGAGGTCGGCCGAGGGTCTTTGTTTTGGGCGGAAAGTTGCCTTCGCGTTAGTCGAGCAAAACAAGGCCCAGTCAGGTTGGCGAGACGCAAATAAATAAGATAGTTCAGTGGGCAGCGGACAACATTATTGACAAAGTTCACGCACGCTACTTCTGATACAATCTAGAAGGAAATATAAAAGAAACTACTTTTGAATTTTTTTCAATTTTTTTTTTAATGGACTATATTTTTTTCAGGTTACCTCTGTTTTTTTGTTTAAATAATATAAAGATTGGACCAGCAAATCAAATTTTTCCTATTATTTTAGTGGTACATAAACATTTCATTAGAATTATTCGCGTATTTTAATCTCAATGAAATATTGGGTTGCCTTATAAATAATATAATGTGATGCTTAGTTGGGTTTTAAAATAGAAACCAAGCAAAATGCAGCTACGTGTCAGAATATCCGTAATGTGCCAATTAAAAAGCTATTTGCTGCGAACTCGGTCTTTACTACATGCACGAAAATGACACCACATACCGTACATGTACTGCATAACAGCTTTTTAACGGTACACTGTGGAAACACTAGCTGTGGAAGTTTTTATAGTACATTTTCTGCTTATACTTATAACCCTTATTTTAGCACATTTACAGTAGAATACAAAGTCAAAGTAACAAAAAACAACAAGAAAATAAAATAAATACCAAGATTCTACAAGCACATTAACAACACAGGACAATTGTATAGATGGGCTACATTTCTCATCTTCTTCATCTTAAACGAATTTGTACACTTGACCTCCGACTTTATCTCGACCGAGCGAGTAATGCGAGAGCGTAAATGTAATGTCGTGTTATAAACATTAGGGCCCAGTTAATGTCCTGTGTAAGCGACTCTTTACGTCCTCGCCCCGGCCCACTGCCTCGGTTACAGCCTTCCTGCCATTTGTGTTGTCTCAATACTATTTACATAATTACGATGCCCAGTATAGACTTTCAGCATTGAAAGGATAGTTAACTGAAGAAAGAACTGATGCTATAAGTAAAATGAGAAGATATGGTTTACTCATGCGAAGAAAACGAAGATTATTTGAAAGAAAAGAAACCAGAACGGAAACAAGGATAACGGTTGACGATGTAGTGCTGAAACAGGTGAATGAAATTGTATATCTAGGATGTGCATTTAGCAGAGATGAAAGGTATTCCGCTGATATAGAAAGAAGAGTAAATGTAAGAAATAGGGTGATGAAGCTCAGTAAAGTATATAACCAGAAGGTCCAGCTTGATTTACACAATGCGGTGCTGATTCCTACGCTAACATATGGAAGCGAAAGTTGGGTATGGCAGAAAGAGTATCAAAGTAGAATAAACGCGGTCGAGATGCGTGCACTGCGGAAAATCTGTGGTGTATCGCTCACAAACTGCATTCGTAATGACGATGTAAGAAAGAGAGTCGGTCAGAAAGACAGCGTCGGAGTCAAGGTAATCAGTCCTTACAGATATGCTTTTCCTTTAAAGATCTAATCATCATCAGGTTGTCGCACGTTAATCTGCCAATTAGCACAGTTCCTAAGTTTGGATATGAAAGTCTACTTATATTTCTCGATAGACCGGCTAAACATTATATTGAAAAATGGTACCGTATCAAGTAAACATCTTCAGCAATAGATCACTGGAAAAATCACCGGGACTTCTATGAGCGCGTCTCGCTTGGCGATTGCCCAAAACTCATTCGAACCCAAGGACGCCGTAAAATGCACTCGGCAGTTACCGCGAAATGGCCGCGCTGAAAGTGAAATTAAACCGTTTCGACGTTCGAGATTATTTTTTTGCATAAATTGCAACTTTACAAGCAAACCTCGTTACGAGTTTGATGGGGAAACTGCTGCGATGAAAGTTAGTGCTAGTTTTTTCTAAGTTTTTAATGCAGTAGGATTTTTAATAGGGTATTCGTCAGTGCTTTTTGACCTTATAAAAATACTAATTTTACGATATCCTTGAACATTTTATGATTTCAGGATTTTATGATACAGACATCGTATTTTATACCTACATAATACTGTAATCCCTGGATGGGTAGGCAGAGGTATTTTGTTAAATATTTCGTTAAAACAATACATGAATATTCATATATTTTCCAGGAAAACCTCTTAAATGGTTAATCGTAATTCATTTTACTGTAACTAACGATACGGCAACAAGTTCAGCAGAGCAAACAGCTGTATCCGGTGTCTACAAATACCGTACTTAAGAAATAGCCTCTAAGCCCAGTTAGCGGCTGACCACAACAGGGAGTGCCCAGAAGACGACCGTCCCAGATTGCTCTCTAAAGGCCGGGTAGCGAACCGCAACGACACTTAAACGTGACGTCACAGCGATAGTCACCAAGACAATACCCCGATGTGTCTGGGCAGTTACCACTTGACAATCTTCATTTAGGGGTCCGACACGCAATAATTACTCGGACCCCTATAGAGGGATGTTTGGCGGACTTTGCTGACGCACTTATAATATGTCTTATCGTCAGTGTCTAGGGTCAGTCTAGAATTAGTCCTTTAGGCACATTTTGGAAATGTACGCTTGGCATGCTTTAGGTAGAAATCTCTTAACTGTGTAAAGTGAGAATAACGGGGTAGAGGCAGTCTAAGCCTCTGTTTTAAAATTTTCGCGATCATATATTTTCTTACGAATGGAATCGTACCACAAGATTGCCCACAAATATTGATATTTCCTTTTAACATATAAAGGACCGTGATTTTTTTATTGTCTGGTTTCAACCTTGTGTACGAAATCGCAGACGTAGAATACGACTCGCACTTGACTGGTTCTTTCGGAATAATAAAGAGAGTAAAGTAAATAGGCATCTTCATGATGGGCGAACAAATTGCTGCTCGGCTCCGTATTATTTAACAAGTATTTTGAATTAAAGAGTTGAAAAGGGGTAAGAAATATATGTATATTATTTACTATCACCATTTTGAAAGTAAAATATTGTAAAATATTCCAAATAATTGTAGGATCATACGCAAAATTTACGAACATCATAATTAATAATTTGTATTTTAACCGACTTCAAAATAAAGGAGCAGGTTCTCAACTTGACTGTTTTTTTTTTAACTTGTGTACAGAGTTTTTTAGCGGTATTTCCAAATTAATCTTTTAGTAGTGAAAAGTTGAAAAAAAAAAAATAAAACGTTTATTGTAATTTACAGGTTAAAGGTTACATTTCATAAGATCTCTCCCTTTAAGCAAATAAGGAGCTTGTGGAGGGAGAAATCTCCTCTTGCCAGGTGTTTTACCTGTGGGTATACATTCCAGTGTTACTACATACAATACAAGGGTGTTACTTTATAATGTGTTATTATACACAACGAAAATTGTATCGTGCCAGAAAATAATTTTATGAGGTAATAATGATGATAATGACAATGGGATAAATGTAATAGATATTACATGATTAACTATTAAAAATATATATAAGGAAGCAATAGGCATGAAGTATATAAATTTAAGATAAATAAATACAAATATTTGGAAATTAGATTCAAGCTATGATAATTACTTACCATATTCTTTGTAAAGTTATTTTTACTAGTTTCTTTGTAAAGTTATTTTGTAATAAACATGCAATAGTTAAATATGGCTCGTCAAGTTTTAAATCGATACGACAATTTGAATACTGACAAATTATATATGGTATATATATGGTCTTACTCTTTAAATAACACATTCCTTCAGCTGACAAGTTTAACGTAGTTTCCAATGATATCTAAAAATTTTGTTTTCCATTATATATGTGTACTATGTATATAGAGATGTCATAGAGGTTAATTGCGCACGCGCAGGCGAAATGAGTGCCGGGAAACGTAATACGCTTTACGACATCCTCTAATTGTTTAGCGAGCGATTGCGAGAACTCGATTTGCTTACATTACTCGTAATATCAAATTTGATGCCAAAAATCTAGCTCATATGGGTAAATCTATGGAGTCTTGAACAAGTGATTTTTCAGTTATATTTTGTAATAGCGGCTGCCCGATTAAAATCCTATCAACAACCGATTATAAAAAAAAGAAACAAAATAAAAAATAACTGCAGGACAATTTAAAAATCTTCGATAAATATCGTGATCACCACGGCAACGCTTCTTACAGGGGGTCAACTACAGTTAAAATAATTATTTCGTTATTCTAAGGTACGATTGTAATAAAAAAAAAAAAAAAAATCAATCCGTTTCAGAAGACAAAAATCATAAAATAATACACATATTTGTATTTGTATTTGCATTGCCCTACCAAAAATAGTATTATTGTACATGAGGTTATGACATAATGACATTCTCGAGTCATTTAAGGTAAGAGTAATATGAATTGATTCATATTTATTGATAACGGCAGTGTTATTTCTATCGTCACGCGAATGACGCGAGTATTCATAATGTCGCCCGATTTATATTGCGAACGGTCACCCATCCAGGCGTCTATCGAGATGTGTGCTGCTTAACTGCGGTGACGCTAACGAGCCGCCGCTGCCAGCAAAGACTGTTTACGAGCGATGATAAACACTAGATAAAAGAAAATAAACACACTCTCCTATATTTAGATTCCGAGACGGAAAACTTCACGCCAGATTAGATCGATCTTGACCTCGTTTATATACTATTCGTGTATATAGGGGCGGTCAGTTCTTATATTTACGACTTAATGACATAAATAGTATCAAATATTGTATTTGTAAATTTATTTAGTAGGTATTTCTGATCCTAAATTACGATTATTGTGTATTTATATGTATATCACTAATTGTATACAGTGTTATTATTACAGCTGTGTTTAGAATTAGAAACCTTTGTATTTAAATATTGAATAATTATTATCATAAATATTCATGTTGATAAATTGACAAAGTTGTTACACGTCACACTAGTCAGTATTTGTTCCATAATTTCGTCTGAGCTCTCACAGCCCGGCTAGCTCAGTCGGTAGAGCATGAGACTCTTAATCTCAGGGTCGTGGGTTCGAGCCCCACGTTGGGCGAAATACTTTTTTCTTTTTTGCATGCCAACTTTAAAGCTAAAGGATTCAAACAATGTATTATTTAATATCTATGTAAAGCTAAATCTTTGGAAATGCGTATTTTTTTTTTATAAAATGGCGCGTGCAAGGCGTAGTTAAAACTTATATTTTTATACAATATAAATTAAAATTAAATTAACATTATTCATTACAAACTTTTAAAAAATATATTAAGCTAATGTGGCCTACTGGACGTATACTAAATAGTCTAAGTATATTTATTACTACATATTATACGCACTCCTACATTGATCTCAATGTTGTTTAAAAATCTTAGTTTTATTGACACGTCCTTGATGTAGTTATATTGTATTATTATACATAATAAGTATATAAGATTAAAAACTCTTCCCAATATAAATTCGTACGAGTTATGTACAACTAATTATACACTCAATAAGTACCTACATTGTCAATAATTAAAATAATCGCATATTTTTAATTAACTTGTTTTTTAAAGTGTGTGAAGTTTAGTTAGTTAGTTAGTTTTAATATAAATTCAATGAACAAGTAGTAGACAAGTAATTAATAATAGTCACTTAAAATATTCCTACCGGCGCGAGATGACGCCATTACGAAACACAAATTCCGAATTAGATATTCTTCAATAGGTAATTTTTTGGCACAACTTATAAAAGATTACATTGCCTTACTATTCAAATAAATAGTCAAAGTAAAATGATGATCTATCAATAACTAATTAATTAGCAAATTATTAGTTATTAATTAGTTATTGATTGACGTTTTTATTAAGTTTTATCGTCGACGCGACTCCGTCTATGGACGCGAGAATGTTTTTCTACCGGTAGCGAACTAATAGAACTTGGCTTCTAAGAATTTAAAATACCTGAGATTATATTATTATCATCAGTATAGGTTATCTTATACACGTGTATCTACAAACCAATATACGGTAAAATAATGATTTTGTTAAAGGCCCCATATACGGCACGATGAGCTGTACGATCCGTTGTTTCAGACGTATCGACCAATCGTTTCGTGTATGTGCGGCAAATTTGAAGCGATTGATTGTTACGAATAACGTCCGAATTGAATACCTATCCTAATATATCAAACTTCTAGATTTTCTTATTTTAAACATCAACTACAAATATAAAAAATCACAGGTATATGGTAACAATATTTATCAAGACTTGTTATGATGTTACATTTGTCCCTTAACAAACACGACTAAGTTAACATCTCTCTTTACTCACATAATTAAAAAATATACTGAACTCAATTAAGATTTGTTGTTTTATCGCTAAGTTAATTCGCTGGTTCCAAATTCAAAAGTTGCTCTTCCCAGTTTTAGTTTTTAATTCTAACGAAATAACAAGTTGACATGTACAGCCAGGGCTTACCCTAGAGCGTTTTAATTATTCACCTCTTTAACGGTTATTACCCCTTTAGACGATTACGACAATGTCAAAAAGGTTTTAAAAGTTATTGTGTTTGAGTTATGTACGTGCACAACTTTTTGTCGTCGGAATTTAGGTTTTTTTCATAAACTAATTAAGTTTATTAATTACTAAATTCAGTTCATATCAGAGCTACACGGTCACCGAGTACTTGTGGGCTTTCATTTAAAAAAAAATATTTATGATTCAATGGCTGTGGACGAGCTATGTAAAACGTATGAACAATGCACTGTTTGTAGATATAAGATATTGAACTTGACGTTAGAATAATGAAAAATGTGAAAGCTTAGAGCTACGTATATAAGTCTCCCATAAGTGTATTGCATATAAAATGTGATTTATAATAAAATTGCTATTTCAATGATTTTTTCATACATATAGATTAAGATAAAAAAAGATAAGTAAACGATGTCAATTTCGTTTTGGAATTTGTGTGAAGATTTTATAAATGTTGTTGCAATTAAATAAATAAATAAGTGCCTCACCTGCAATCTTCCTCTCCCGCATCTTGCGCCACAGCTGCTCGGCCTTGCGCATGGGCCAGTTCTCGACCTTGGCGCTGAACGAGCGGAAGAACTTGTACTCCTTGAAGTGCGACATGCGCCGCTCCATCTTGCTGGGCGCGTGCGCCGGCGGCGGCGGCGACGCAGCCAGCGGGGTCTCCGACGGCGATGCCATTTTCAACCCGGTTCCAAATTCAAATCAAAATATTCCCGCCGAGTGTACAATTTCCAACAGTTTTTTTATCACGATTTAAGGCCGCGAGCCGCTTTAGATTTTGTTTTTTTTTTATGCTAAATTCGGTTTCCTTGGTCCCTTACTGCGCGGTTTTGAATTTCCATTTCACTACGATGTTTATTTTAATTTGTAATGAATACATATTAGTATTTGATCTGGTTTTAATTTAGTCGTCTATCTAAATGTCAAATATTATATTCAACATAGTTCAAATCCAATGACGAAATTTTGGCCAAATTTATTTGTTGTTGTTGTGTTAAAGTATTATTTTATTATTAATTAATATAGTTGCTTAAATATAGATTTAATATATGAATATGTTTATCATTGAAAATTCTTATTATTATCACATTGCAACGATATAGTTAATCCAGTTATAATTTTATTAAATTTTGTAACCTAACAAACATTAAGATTTATAAGATTTGATAATATTTGAAATAGATTGAAGAGATTGAAAGATTAACACTGAACAATTATTATATTACACGCTTTTTATATAAACAATACATTATTTAATACGTCCACTTCCTAAGCTATTTGTACACTGTGGAACGCTGGGAGTCGAACCCCGGCCTTCTTAATTAACCTGAAACAAAGTTGGTCAGTTTAGCGATGCAAGTGCACTGTATAAGTAATGAGTTTTTTAATTGACATTGGGATTTTGACGGGAATGCAATGTAGCTTTAAGTAGCTTTTGGCCGACGCTTTAGCGGAAATTGTAACATTATTACTTGTCTTTTCTATATTAGTAAAATTTAATTGATATTTCACAAAGTAGATACTTATGACACTACTTAAGTAAAATTGGTTTTGTTAATATGATATTCTAAAGCTAACAATTTAAAACTTTTAGTGTTAACAATGTTGTGTGATTAAATAAAAAAGGTTCTTTGAATTTTTTGTAATAATAAATAAATAATAAATATCAGACAACATCACATACGTTGATCTGACTCCGAGGTAAGTAGCTTAAGCACTTGTGTTACGGATATCAGAAACAACAATGGCATTACAAATATAACACTTAAATATTAATATTAACACCCGGACATAGAACAAACACAAGTATTCATCACACAAATGTTTGTCCTGTAGTTGGGATCGAATCTACAACTCTAGGCACATGGGGCAGGATCACTACCAGCCAGTAATACATACATATTTGTAATACATACATACATCGCATGTTGGTCTCGGACTTAAAAAAAATGTGCCAACTGTGGTTCTTGCCCAGCATGTCGTAAAAGGCGACTAATGGTATATTAGGTTTTGGGTATGTAATTGAATGGGCGACGAGTTACAACTTTTTATCTCAATTTTCCATCTAACCCAGCCCAGTTTTTGGCTGAATGAGGTTAAAGGAGCCTGCTGCCTCTTGACTTTGCCTACCCCTTTGGGGATTAAGGGCGTGATGTTATGTATGTATGTATATATATCATTTCGCCCACAATCTCTGAATGTGTAGCTAACTAAACAAAGCTACTCTCTATAATATTTGCTGTATAAACTATTGAGTACATTTAGGTGTTCAATAAACTAATTCGCTATCTTGAGTATTAACATAAGATAGAAATTAATGGTTCTTATATGCGCAATAAATATATTTGTCATATTATAAATTGCGACAACTCAGATTAACGTGTATAAAGTAGGTGAAGGCTTGTTAAATTATTAGCGGAATATACGCGAAGCTTGGAAGGTAAATTGCATATTAGGGAATAAATCTTTTTTCCCCTAAGGCGAAAATAATCCAAACGTTGTAACGTGTGTGTTGACGTAATTATCTACATATATAAAAATAAACCCCTATTTTTTCTCTGGTCACGCTATAACTTGAGAACGGCATTACCCATTTCGTTAATTATTTTTTAGTTATGTTTGTTATTATCATGTGAAGATTCTTATGAAAAAAACAAAAAAGTTGCGCGGAAAATTAAAATGTGTGTTGAAAATTCGAGAACGGGGCGTTGCGAAGTGCGCCGGGTCAGCTAGTATCATATAAATATAAATTGTATATAACGGTGACATGTACCATACTAATTAATATATGGATTTGACAATTATGTACTAATAACGTGTTAAGGGGTTAAAATCCTTGCACCCACAAATACCACAAATGAACACGAGTACATTTGAATGAGTAGGCATGAGTATGTAACGATTTGACCAACTCGATGGCGCATTCGGTAGTGACCCTGCACCATGCGCCAATAGTTGTTGGTTCGATCCCCACCCAGGACAAACATTCGTATGATGAATACTTGTGTTTGTTTTGTGTCTGGGCGTAATATCAAATATTTAAGTACATATTTGTAATACCACTATTGTTTCTGATATCCGTAACACAAGTGCTTAAGCTACTTACCTCGGAGTCAGATCAATGTAAGTAGTGTGATATTTATTTATTTATATTTACGATTTATTAATCAATTTGATGTGGTTTACCATTCTTAAGGCTGCTGAGACTAGCTGGCCCGCTTATAATGTATTTATAAGGCTTGATAAATCTAGGATTAGGTTCCAAACAGACTAGGACTAGGAACGAGACATGACGTAAGGAAAATATTGGTTATGAGATTTGGTACAATTGACTCTATTTGACAAAAACTCACAGACCCACACACATCATCACGCCTGTAGTCTAGGGTTGCCATACGTCCCCGTACGCCGGGACATGTCCCCGTTTGAAGCATGGTGTCCTGGCGTCCCGGCCGATAAGCAATTTGTCCCCGTTTAAAAATCATAGTTATTTAATATAGGGCTGAACTTGGTAAACAGTAATATACCTATGTAGAAATAAACGCGACTAACTAGCTAGGCTAATGAGGCTAATCGTACGTTGATAGAACGACGTAAGCGCTGACACTTAGTCTTGTCCGTTCACGTTTCACGAATTTACATCAACAGTGTCAACACATTTCGGGATCGCGAACTCTCGACGTTGACAGAGCAAGAGCGCATTAGTAGGCACATAGGGAACACTGTCGCACACGGTCACGCACACTATCGTACACTATCGGGCGCTCTCGCTCGTTCGGCTTGCGCTCGGCTCAGGTCGGCAATAGTGACTATTGCCGACCTGAGCCGAGCGCAATTTACTTCGTTTGTTTATACTGTATTTAGCCATTTTCATTCAGTTGTTTCGCAAAGCTGCGTTATAATATATTTCGTAGAAAAAGCATGTTTTCTATCTGAACGTTTGGCAGTTATTTTCTATGTTGGGCTGTGCGTGTATTTTGAGGTTTGGACAGATATTTCAAACCAAGTGAATAAACGAAATAAACTTGTTTTATGCGTGCCGCGCGCGGCTTCGCTTTGGCGCGCTTTCTGTTTGGTGTTTCAACGTCGTTGTGTTTAAAAGTTAAACTAATAATTGTTTGAATTACCATTAATGCAGTTTATAAGGTACCTAGTTCTTCAAGTAATTCGTAATTGTGATAATACAATATGGGAAAAAGGAAATGTTCGTTTTCGGACGACTATACAAAAGAGTGGTCGTTTATTAAAAGAGGTAGGCATGATAAGGAAGCTTTCTGTTCAGTTTGTGGATTGTACTTATCTATTGGAAATGGGGGTAAGTCAGCTGTGAAGGACCATATTCGAACGGGAGTTCATGCGATGAAATTAACGGTTGCTTCGACATCAAAAGATATTTCAACATTCATGATCAAACAAGAAACCCCCGAAGATATATTGATACGCGCTGCTGAGCTAACCACTGCGTATCGAGTTGTGAAGCATCACGAGTCATTCAACTCTTTAGACTGCACCACAAAACTGAATTCTGTTATGTATCCTGACTCAAATATAGCGTCAAAACAATCCACAGCGAGAACAAAGGCCACCGCTATTATAAAAAATGTTTTAGCTCCACACTCCATTGAGCAAGTCAAAGCAGAAATTGAAAATGTGCCTTTCTACGGCGTGTCCACAGATTCCAGCAACCATAAATCTGACAAGATGTTTCCCCTGCTGATACAGTATTTCAGTGAAAAAGAGGGATTACAAATCAAACTTCTCAAGTTAGACATATTACCGAATGAAACATCCGATACCATAACTTCATTTTGCCTAAAAACATTGCAAAATCTGAATATACCGACGGAAAACATGGTGGCTTTTAGCGCGGATAATACAAACACCAACTTTGGAGGAAGAGAAAGGCACGGGACAAATAATGTGTACTTTAAATTAAAAGACATTTTGAACAAAGAGTTGGAAGGAATCGGTTGCCCTGCGCACATTCTTCATAATACAGCCTCCACTGCCGCTGATGTAATGTCCATCGATGTGGAGTCCATGGTACTAAAAATTTACAAATATTTTTCAATATTTACTGTGAGAGTTGAGCGCCTCAAGGAATTTTGTGAGCTAGCAGAAGTAACATATAATAACATACTGTCACACTCGAGAACACGATGGCTGTCACTTCTTCCAGCTGTAGAACGCATATTAAACCCTTTATCTGAATTGTACACTCTTTTTGTGCACAGTCAATCAGATTTAATTGAGAAGCAAATTAAAAGGATAGAAAAATCAATGATTACTGTTATTGAAGTGAAAATAGTTTTAAATGATACAACGAAACAACTGAACGACCGGTCAATAAATAGCTACTTGGGTAATCAAACAAAACAATTATATACAAAACTCAAGAATGAAGGTACTCTTGGTGCACAGCAAACAGAGACATTTGACAAAGACACAAGTGATTATTTCCACGCTGCTATTGAATATCTCGAACAGTGGTCTGAGCCTATGAAAAAATTCGAGATTTTTGATTGGATGATGTTGAACGAGATTCCACAGTGGCAACAAATTGAAGAAATGACAAGTTATTTAAACGAGAAATCTATACAAATTAGTGATTCAATGTATGAGGAATTTATGTACTTACAATCGTTCCTACAAACTGAAATGTCTGATGAATGGAAATGTAAAAACGTACAAGATAGATGGATTTTTTTTTTCAAATGACAGAGGAAAGAGAAAGAAAAACTAATTTACTCAAAGTATGCCAATATCTCTTTGCAATCCCTGGCCATAATGCACATGTGGAGCGGGTATTTTCATTGATAACCTCGCAGTGGACTAAAGAGAGGAACCAGCTCGCTGTGGGGACAGTTGAGAGTATAATTCAGTGCATATACAACTACAAGATGACATGCATTGAGTTTTACAAGTACGTGAAGTCCCAAAAAGAGTTGCTCCGTAAAGCGGGAACATCTGACAAGTACGAATGGGCCCACAAAAGTGGCAACAATTAGACTAAGAAGCTTCCTAACCGCTGGATTTTATATTTGTTGATTAATTTATTATATTTTGTACTAATAAAAAAAAATGCCATGCATAAACGAGGATATAATATTTGATGATTATATTTTGTGTTAATTTAAAAAATAACAATGCCATGCATAGTTGAGAATGTTATATTTATTTTGTTGTTGATTATATTTTGTGTTTATTAAAAAAATAACATTGTGATAATTTTATGTTTGTTGATTACATACCCCCTTACTAATAATGGTTGTATAGTGGCGGTATAGCTATACAATGTTTTGTCCTTATCTGTCAAATTCAAATGTCACAATGACAGATAAGGTCAAAAGATTGTATAGCTATACCACCGCTATACAACCATTATTAGTAAGACTAAGGGGGAACGTGTGCTAATTAAAAAATGTTGACAGATACTTAATACTTTGGTTAATGTTGATTAATACCTATTGTTGTAATAAAAGCTCCTTTTTTCTACCTTTAATAGTTTTTCTTTAAATGTCCCCGTCTGAGTCCCCACACTTATGGCAACCCTACTGTAGTCCCCAAAGTAGTAACCAAAGTTTATAGAGCGATGAGCCCTATACCATATTTAGCCAAAATAAATGTAAGATGGAAAATTGATAAAAACAAGTGTCTAGCATGTCGACTACATAACCACAAACCCAAAACACTATTCATTAGTCGCCTTTTACCACATGCTAGGCAAGAAACACAGTTGGTACATACATTATTTTAATTGGTATTATTTTAGTTGGTACATACATTAATTTATTGTCCCATGTTGGTCTGGGACTTAAAAATAATGTGCCAACTGTGGCTCTTGCCTAACACGTCGTAAAAGCCGATTAATGGTATATCGGGTTTTGGGTATGTGATTGTGTAGGCGACGAGCTAGCCACTTGTCACTACGTTTTCACAATTTTTAACCCCCATGGCTGAATGTGGTTAAAGGGGCCTGCTACCCCTTTGACTCTGCCTACCCACATGCCTACCCCTTCAGATTATGGGCGTATATGTATATGTATGTACATTATTTTTAAGTACCAACAAAATTAAATGCTGCTAGAAATTAGTTAATAATTTTGGACCCTTTAAAGGGATCAGTATATTGATCTCCCATAAATATATGTTGTATGTAACTAAAGACATATTTTCAAGTTATGTAAAGCAGCACAGACTAGCTACTTGGGCTAAGCTCTGGCACATGTCGGAACGCTCAAAGAAGCCGTATTAAAAATTAAGGAGTGAACAAAAAGTCTTTGAGATATTTATGTGTCTCATTCCGCAGCCTTAACCGCGCACAGGGCGTGCGCGCTTACATTAAACACGATTATGTGGGCATCATACCATCATCATCTCCCTAGCGTTATGTCCCGTATTTAGACGGGGTCCGCTTAGACCATGATACAGGATTTAGCAAGTCTGGTAATTACATTGAAGCGACTGTCGGTCTGACCTACGTAACCCTAAGGATAGGGGAACCAGTTTTTTTTATTTGGATCATGGTCACAAATCCAAAGTTGTTTGAATTTGCAGGTTTCATCACGATGTTTTCCTTCACCGTCGAGCTAGTGGTATAAATACGTACATAGATTTGAAAAATCCAGAGGTACGTGCCCGGGTTTGAACCTACACTACGGTTAAGAGGCGCGTGTCCTTACCATTGAGCTACCACCGCTCCATGTGGGCACCATACCAATGGGACTATTTATTAGTCATATCATATTCTTATATTTACACGAATGCATAATTACATATAAATGGAGTAGACTAGTGTCTATAATGGTTTATGGTATAAGTAGGTATAATAGGTTTATGCTACATCAATGTTGACCACGGTAATATAGTAATCTTAGTATGGGAGTGGGTAGAGGTCAATCTTTGTTATTTGTGGCATCTTAAGAAGCTTAAAAAAAGCTGTTCAGTACACACTAGTAGCTTTATCATATGAATTTTCCCGCGATGTCGTACGAGTAGATTTTAGAATTATACGAAAACAAAATTTAAAATGAAAATATTTTTTTTTATTCCCATGTTGATCTGGGACTGAAAAATAATGTGCCAGCTCTATTCGTTGTCTAGCATGTCGTAAAACCCCTAATGGTAAGTATATAGGGTTTTGGGTGTGTGATTGTGTAGGCGACGAGCTAGCCACTTGTCACTACTTTTACATAATTATTTATTATTGTTTACGGGCTTCTTCTAAGGGGTGTGTGATGTTGTTTATGTAAATATAATTTTATTTTTACCCGACTATGGCATAGGAAAAAGGAAGATTTATAATTATAGGGAAGTATGTCGTATAAACGTACAAAATTAAATTAAATCAACAGACGATATGTGTAAATATTCATAATACCTAATTAAGTTAAGTTAAGGCTGAACTATACATCCAATTTTTTAATATGGACATATAACTTAGACTAAATTTTACCGACTAAGTCGCTTTACTGCCCGCGATTATTTCATAGTCTAGTTTAATTGCCCAATCGATACGTCTTTGAGATCAGACCATAACATAAATTACATTTATAAAAACTCCTATAAATAATTACTCACTTATCCGCCCTACATAGATAGATAGATACATACATAGATGCTCTATTTCACAATTGTATTAACTCCTACAAATTGAAGCGCCCTGTAGCGGGCTCGCTCGCACGCCGTAACGTCGTTACACACGGACGCAAAGAGATCTGAAGCTTCGAGCCCGCGCCAGAGAGATTTGTACAAAAGTATTTATTATATTCTGAGCAGTATTTTTACGCGGGCTGCGGGAAAACGGTCAAGTGTGAACCGTTTCAGATTTTGTTATTAGATTAATTATTTACCTACAATAAGTGACAAGATCTAACTTGCGTGTCGAAGCTTGTATTCCCACTTTTAAAGCACTTTTATTGATTACAATATCAACCAAAACATATCTGAGCTTATATTTACGGATTATTGTCGAAGATTTTGTTATAAGTAAAAATTATATAAGGATTTTAAGGAGCTTATTTTAATAAATAATAATAAATAAATATCAGACTACTTCACATAGATTGATCCAACTCCGATGTACCTAAGTAGCTGAAGCACTTGTGTTACAGATATCAAAAACAACAGTGGTATTACATACTTCTATAAATATTGGATATTAACACCCAGACATATAAAAAACACAAGTATGAAGTTTATCATACGAATATTTGTCCTGGGTGGGGATCGAACCCACAACTCTTGGCGCTTGGGGCAGGGTCACTACCGAATGCGCTATCGAGCTTGGCAATTGCTCCTCGGATTGCGCCTAACCTATCGTATATAGATACATGTCTAAAACAGATAATACAACTTGGTCGCTGCGATACAAGCTACACTTAGTGTATTGTAATGTTTTACTGGAAATAAAGCTATATATTATTATATTATATTATATATGTAGAAATCGTAATTAACTCATATCCGCTGGAAACTTAAAATGCAATATAATAAAAAGATTGGTTTAGCCGACAGCGTTTTTATACATCTGCTCAGAAACATATTTCAGCAAAGCCCAAAATCATATCAGCGTTTCTATTTATAGCCCATGAGCATGAATGAACATAATACACATGTCATCCAATATTCCAAACGGAACTAGTATTAGGACGGCTCATTATTTTTCCAATATGGATACCTCAGTATCCCTGGTACTCAATATTGTGACACCTGTCAATTACTACGGATTTATAAATCCTGAGTTGATTGACGTGCGCAACTGCGCAGGCAAATTGAAGAGCGTGATTTACGAGGCTCGCCACCGGCCCACCGGCCCACTGGGGCCGCGGACGACCCCTATTGCGTTACGTCCAGGGTTCGAGGTGCTAACGTGATGTATTACAGTATCTATTTGGCTTAAGGTTAATTTAATTTAATTAGATTTTGACTAGAATACAGGGTCCGAATCCTAATTGGTTAAAACAATAGCATATTTGTAAATACGACAATTTATGGTCAAGTTATTGAAAACGTATTTGATTTATCTATTCGTGTGATCTTCGAACTTTTGCAAAACAAGAGGTACACTAGCATACCCGATGCTACTGAGGGACATCAGGTGAGATGAGGGACATCCGACTCACCGAAGCAAAACATTTACTTAACAAGTAAAATATTGCTATTATATCTAAGCATCTGTTCATTTTGACAAGCTCGATGGCGCATTCTGCGCATAGGGCAGGGTCACTACCCTGCCCTATGCGCCAAGAGTTGTGGGTTCGATTCCCACCCAGGACAAACATTCGTGTGATGAATACTTGTGTTTGTTCTGTGTCTGGGTGTTAATATCCAATATTTAAGTATATATTTGTAATACCACTGTTGATTCTGATATCCGTAACACAAGTGCTTAAGCTACTTACCTTGGTGTCAAAGCAATGTATGTGATGTAGTCTGATATAGTCTGCTATTTGTATCTTATGCGGAATCCAATACTATATTGTAGCCAGCGGAACCCGACCACCATTACTCAAGTATAAATAAAACCACGTACGACAATAGTCACTGATCCAACTTCTCCTAGTTATTCCTGCACAATATAACTCAGTGCTAGAGCACAGTACAGGCGCAGACACAATCAGCCCGACTCCAGCCGGGAGCAGCTTGTTAGAACTTCGGCCGGATTACGGCGCGTGCGTAGTAACATTGCTACTCGTCGCTACGATGACTACTAAGCATTACTTATTGCTGTGTACGGAATGAGATTTTCTATATTTAACTTCGTTCGTTAATTCTTAAGTTTCCTTGCCCTAGGAATTATATTAACATTTTGTATTCCTCGTTTATTTTGAGTTAGTTTTCATTCAACCCAGCCCATTGTCTCATGTTGGTCTGGGACTTAAAAAGAATGTGCTAACTGTGGTTCATACCTAGCATGTCGTAAAAGGCGACTAATGGTTTATCGGGTTTTGGGTATATGATTGTGTAGGTGACAAGCTAGCCACTTGTCACTATTTACAATTTTCCATCTAACCCAGCCTAGTTTTATTTTTGGCTAAATGTGGTTAACAGAGCTTTCTGCCTCTTTGACTCTGCCAACCCCTTCGGGGATTGTAGGCATGATGTTATGTATATATTTTAAGTCAAAGTCAAGTATCAAGTGAACGTCAATTCACTATCAAGTAAATTTAAGCTTTTTAAGGTTAAGGCGACCTTAATGGAACAATCCGGACCGGCTTAAACTTTCCCGTAGACGAATTAAGTGATCTGCTCCGGTCACCCATCTCGGTTGTGCCTACTTAGTGAACAGAATGTTGGTTTCATTTGCTTTAGTACAAACAGACTTTCGTTATCTCTCGTTATGCAATGCTTTATGAAGATAATTGTCTTATCGTGTATTTTTAGACAACCCTCCCGTATTTTTGAACCATCATAACGTATAACTACAAATTTCCTAAACGCATCAAATGAAAATAATTATAGAATGGATATTTTAATAAGCATGACTAGACTATGGCTATAAGACTAACCTTTAATCAACTAAACCTTCTAATAACAGAGCGAAATAATTTCAATAGCAATTAATCGGCCTATACATCACAGATCGGAGGCTGAGCGCGATGATCAGATCAGCCAGAGTGAAATATTGCGCCCGAGACAAGTTGCGGGACACGGGCGGTAATATTCGACCGATTTGCCGACGCGAATGAAGCGTAACACATCGTCATTAGTCAATATGATACAGCGTAGGCGCTGAATGGGTCCGCATGACTTGCAGGTGGAGGTTCAGCCTTGAGGATATAAGTGGTGTAGGGAATAAAGTTAGCGGTGATAATCGCGAAAGAAATCTAGGGGACTGATTTCAGTGGTGGTGAATATATTTGAGTTTTTTATACTTTAGAAGGATCTAATAATTTTAGCGTGTGACTAGTCAACATTTAGTTTTGTTAGTTTGGTTATGGCATTAATTGACTAAGGAACAAGAAACTAAAGTTTCATCCCTTATTACCTGACTAGTTATTTCATTCATACAGTTGAATTGAGAATTTAAAAAATATATAATTTCGGCATAAGTAATATTCAAAACCGACGCGTAGGTGATATATGTATGCTTAGATAGTTTAAAAACCTCTGATACGAGCCCCACTCATCCGCATTCTAATTAGCTACTACATTTTTAAACAACGTGTTTAAGTCCACTAAATAAACCACATTGAAAGCTAGACTTATTAATTCGAAAATAACACTGGATTAAACGTACATATTTCCATTTTTCCATGTAACATAATTACAATTCTTTTTCATAAAGAGCTAATGTATTAAAAAAAAAAGGATGAAGAAAGATTATTAAAGTTTGTAAAAAGAACACCGTATGTAATAAAGCGGTAAAGTAAATACACCGTACGCTGAGGCTCTTTACAAATACGCCATGAAATGTAATGGAAGTCTCGGAACAAAGAAAATGGTACCTATATTTATTACACACCTCCCAATGTTGCCCCCGAGAGATCGCGCGGGAAAATATAGGAGAAGCAGAGACAATACCCCCGATAAGGATAAATAAAGACATGGAATATATGAATGATTATGAAACAGCTATATGATAAAGAGCTTTGAATAAGCAAAGAGATCAATAGATACGAATTTTGCTTACAAGCAATTTTTTTTAGGAAAACAGATACATAACATACATAACATCACGCCCATAATCCCCGAAGGGGTAGGCAGAGTCAAAGGGGCAGCATGCCCCTTCAACCACATTCAGCCAAAAATAAAGCCGGGCTGGGTTAGATGGAAAATTGTGAAAAAGCGGCTAACCTGTCGCCTACCCAATCACACACCCAAAACCCGATATACCATTAGTCGCCTTTTACGACATGCTAGGCAAGAACCACAGTTGGCATATTCTTTTTAAATCCCACAGTTGGCATATTCTTTTTAAATCCCAGACCAACACGGGACAGTGGGCTGGGTTGGATGGAAAGTTGTGAAAAAGGAGTGACAAGTGGCTAGCTCGACGCCTACTTAGACACATACCCAAAAGCCCGTAAACCATTAGTCGCCTTTTACGACATGCTAGGCAAGAACCACAGTTGGCACATTCTTTTTTTTTGTCCCAGATCAACATGGGCCAAGTCCCAGACCAACATGGGACTAAACAGGAATATATAATATATAAGGAATATATAATATATAAGAATATATATAAGGAAAACAGAATTTGAAAAAGCACTTCGAAATGTTTAAATTCCAAAAAAACATTGTGAACCCAAGTTGTTTCTGAATCTGCGACTACCCGCAGAATGTCGAATGTCTTTGAATTGTGAATAGATCATGACGGCAAGTAACTCAGTAATTACTCTTTTTATGCCAAGTCGTACAAATAGCGTTAATGTTCACACCGAATCATACAGTTATTGTTCGGAGATCTAGACGAATCTGATTGAATGCGTAGGTAGTAATTAGCAATCAGAATAGATCGACACATTTCAAGAGGAAGGCAAACAAACTCATGAGATCGATTATAGTGATGGAGTGTTATATAAGGAGTTTCATATAATGTTTTCCGGTGTATTTTTATTAGTAAAGTATATGAAGAAAAAAATATATTAGACTACATCACATACATTGACCTGAGAACTTGTGTTACTGATATCAGAATCAATAGTGATATTACAAATATATACTTACATATTCAATATTAACACCCAGACACAGAATAAACACAAGTATTCATCATATGAATGTTTGTCCTGGGTGAAGATCGAACACACAACTCATGGCGCATGGGGCAGGGTAACTACCGAATGAGCCATCCAGGCAGTCGTAGTAAATAGGCACTCTGATTCCCCTCTTTCCCCGTGGGCACTTCGGGCACGTGCCTCCCCCACGACCAACAGGGCCCCCTAGTTCTAGATTACCAACGGATCATCGACATTTGTTACCCACAAACATTTTCATTAACTAATGTGCCCAGGGCCTCTATTAGGTGAAAGACGGCCCTGGACACTCTTGTGGTTTTAATAATATCTACCCGTATTTGTATTTGTTGTTTATCTGTAAGTGATTGTACAAGGTTGATATGTATGTTGTAAACGTTACTTATGAACCTGGTGATGTAGCACGCCTGGATCACCTACCAAAAGTAATACCGCCCTGGTTCTAATCCTGACGCTTTCAAAAGTTCTGCGGTGTATTATTCTAAACATCGTAAAAAACTTGTCTGTTCAAAAAACTTTAGTCGTGTAATTACAACCCATTGTCTAATTTATGCCTCAATTTTATCCGAAGATTTTATACGAAGTCAAAAACAATTCGCCACGACGTTATAATACATTCTGTAAGACAAAAGAGTTATCGGCAAGTTTCGTGTCGTTTTTATATTTTGTACAGCTTCCGAATAGGCGGTAAAATAACATCATAATTGTCAATATTTGCCGTTTAACATCATTTAACATCATATTTGTTGATTTTTAACCTTTCATACGAGAATATCTGAACGTTATGGGAAAACAGAATAATCTTGTTAGGTCGACTAACACAACTTTTACACGCTCTAAAATTTTTTTTATATTCCCATCAATTGAGATCAGGTATGTAACTATATTTTATCGGGTCACTTATATTTTATAACTGATTTAGTAAATATAGAAGAATGTGGCTAAAGGGACCTGCTGTCCCTTTAGCTCTGCCTACCTCTTCGGGGATTATGGGCGTAATGTAATGTATGTATGTACGATAAATATACCGAATTACTAACTAACTAAACTTCACGCCACTTCCCTAGCGGTAGGCACTTCCCTAGGGGTAGGCAGAAGTAAAACGCTAAAACAAATCACACAAAAGTTATAATAACAATGGGACCCAATTATTAACAATCCAATTAGAGAACTAAGAGCTATTATAACTAAAGGTCATACAAAAGTGAGGTGTACAGCTGATGCGTCCCGAGGGACCGCGACACTGAGTCGGCACGAACTGACACAGTTAGGTAATGTAATAGGCAAGATGACTACAAAATTCTGTTTAGTCCGTCAGTTACATTATAAAAAATATTGAACACGTATTTTTATCAAACAAACATTGATGAAGGTACAATGCATTCAAGTTGCGCGTGACGTCACACTTTCGTAAAATTTTTACTAAATAGTGACGTCACCATCCCCAATTCGAAACTTTAATGCTCTGTAACTTTGTGATTTTTTGTTAATTTGATAAAGCGAATTATATGTGTCTAGTATTTTTGTATAATCTACCTGACGGTCTTAATAGAATTAGAATTTTTTAATGCATTCATCATCCTTTTTACTATTGGGATTAGATAGGCTAAACACTAGCAGGAGTTATTTCAGATAAATATATTACGCTTGTTTTTATATTTTAAAGATCACCTCTAACAAAGAAACATTGTCCTAATACAAAGTCAATTTTAACCAAATCACGGGTCTAATATTTTCGTTTAAACAATCAGTATAAAAAAATATTGTTTGTCTCAAAAATTTTACAATAGTACAGCTTATACATTGAAATAACACATAAGTTATCTTTCTTCGATGTACCACACGAGAGAAGCCGCGGGCAAAAGTTAGTACCTACATATGTCTTATACATATTGGAATGTAACATGACATGCAATTGTTTTTTTTTATAAAAACGAGGATATTTCGTCCGGAGTATGTAATGCTTATACCGTGCGTCATAAACACACACTATAGGAGGTAAATATACGACAAAATAGGGATAAATGTGCAATAATTACACAAAGTATTCAATTTATCTATATTTACCGTTGTATTAAACAAAGTTTTAATATCTATATATTCTCTAGCTGACCCGGCGCACTTCGTACCGCCCCGTTCTCAGATTTTCAATACCTTATTTTTTTACCGCGCAACTTTTTTTTTTTCTTTCATAAGAACCTTCACTTGACAATAACAAACACAACTAAAAAACAATTAGCGAAATCGGTAAAGTCGTTCTCAAGTTATAGCTTTAGGGTGGACCACCCTTATCACTTAAGGGTATGAAAAATGGTTTACGACTGATTTTCAGACCTACCGAATATACATATAAAATTTCATAAAAATCGGTCAAGCCGTTTCGGAGGAGTTTGGTAACAAACACCGCGACACAAGAATTTTTTATATTATAAAATATAGGAGGATTGCCTCTCAAATCTTTGACGAGAATACGAATCAAATGAATCATTTTATGAATGTAGGTGTGAAGTGGACATTTTCGTTTTGTCAAATCATTTTATTTCAAACGGTTGTCGGTTTTATAATTAGAAGCTGTCGTTATATCATTTTGTATTTATTTTGATCAATGATTAAGATTGTATTTTTCATTTATTTGCGGCTGAATGTTTAGCTTATGGTTCCTTGGACTCTGCCCATTACTTTGGGGACTGGAAGTGTGAAGGTAAGTATGATTGTATTATTTTAAAATAGTACTGTCAATAAAGTTTATACTAATCGCATGAAAAAGAACCATATACATTTTCCTATATTTCAAATGCCGGTCGTACTCTTGCGAGCACTTCGGTGCTTCATTTCCAAGAAAAACAAACCGCAACACCACGGCAAAAGCTACTTAAAACTTTCAAAGTGCTTAACTATTAACAGATCCATTACCTCACTATTACGTCTTCCATCCATTACGTATGTACACTACCACTACACTACACAGCACTACACTGCGGACACTAAGTTGCCTACACTACGAGTAGTCGGCGAAGAGAAAGTTGCGTCGGGCGCGCGCCCGAGCCGCGGAAAGCGTCTTCGCGTAGCGCGCGAATCTACAGGTCTGACCGCATTGCCTCACAGTTTCCCGCGTCAATGTGCGAGAGGGACGGCTGTAGCGGACCCGGGCGAGTGCGAGAGGGACGGACGTTTCTGCGATGCGGTCGGAAAAGCCCTGAAACAACGACGTGGGTGTTGAGTATGGACCGGCAGAGGTGGATCCAGGGGTGGGTTTGGAGGTTAGGTGATCGGTTTCTTTAGTTATTTGTGTAGAGGTTATTGTAATTAGGTTTATATTTTACTAAATTGGTGATATGAATTTTAAAGTTAAAATATGGGTAGCCCGTTACCACTCATATTTTGACTTAGAAGAAGCAAGAACAGGTTTGATACCTGATTGTACTTGTACTTTCACTGAAATATTTTCGTTGCCATTATTTTCTAAAATATGTTTCAAATTCTGACTAAAGTGTAAAAGGATATAATTAGAACAAAAATAAACTTTTCTATCACCATTATAAATCATTAAAAAAAGGCAGCTTCTAAATATTCAATTTTCCTTTTCTGTACTTCATTGCATTCTCGGTGCATTACATGGTCCATGATTAAGGTATTTCATTATTTATTTTCCATTGATAAAATATCAATTTAAATCATATTGAACAAAACTAGCGTCTTTTGTGAAATTACCACATACAAACTCAATTGCATTAAGCCTACTTTCTGGACTCATTTATTTCGTGAGCACGTCTTGAGTCCCAAGTGCATCCCTGAGGAGATATCGGATGCGGCATTCCATCCCGCGGCATCAATGGGGCGTGTTTACGTTAAATGGGTAATTTATTGACTGGCGCCCCGCAGACTACCACCTGCATCTAAGTTTAAGTTACAATGATCTAACTAACTAACTAAACTTCACGCCACTTCCCTAGCGGGGTAGGCAGAGAGAACTGACAATGATATATTTGTGAAAATAAAGCTGTAACTGTTACAAAACCTTGCGTGTCCGTATGTAATTGCTACTGAAATAGTCAGTTACTTTCCTAACATTACGTTACTCGTTATTCTGAAAGATAGAAATAACAGCAAGTTTATGAGCATAAAACTAATACTCGACTACTGTGAGAACACGCCTTTACATTTTCACAACTGGTATAGTTACTTACTTATAGCTTTTACCCGCGGCTCCGCTCGCATTCAATTAAATCCTACTAATATTAAAAATGCGAAAGTTTGTATGTATGGATGGATGTTTGTTACTCTTTCACAAAAAAACTACTGAATGGATTTTAATGAAACTTTAGAATTATATAGCTCAGACACCCGAATAACCTATAGGCTATGTTTCATCGACGTACCGCGCGAGCGAAGCCGCGGGCAGAAGCTATATAATCTGTTACAGAAACTGTCGTGTGTACTGTAAGATCTATTACCAATTATGCCGGGATAAAAAAAAACATATTAATTTAGCCTTACCCAAGGCTAGGACCCCTAATTTAGTACTCGAATCTCAGACCAATAAAAGAAAGACGGAACTATCCCATACTACGCGGTGAGGCAACTAATAGGAAGCCGATAGGGCCATAGAAAGCCGACCGCCATTTCGCCTTCTTCACCATTTATACAGGACGGCATATTTTAATATTTTCTTAACACCAAATTAACGACGTGCGCTGTCACTTACTGAAGGCGAAATGGCGGGCGGCTTTCTATGGCCCTATCGGCTTCCTATTGGTTGCCTCACCGCGTAGTATGGGATGGTTCTGTCTTTCTTTTTTTATTGGTCTGAGACTCGAATTCAATCACACAATTTTAAAATTTAGTTACCCGTATCTAGTTTGACCTTACAAAGTAGTGGTATAATTTAGTGATATCGCCTAATGTGTTATACGAAATCGTAACACTAAAATTACGAAATAATTACATATGTACTAATCACTTGTCATGACATGACGCGCTACATACTCGTATTGTTTGCTTCGCGTGTCTCTCGCGTCTGTTTCGCGTGCCCGAGCAACGCCACTGAATCACGCTAGTTCGCAGCTCTGGGCAATAAACATAATTTATTTTGATTTATGATAGACACGGTTCATTTATTTGTTTGTTTTGGGTTTTCTCATATAGTTTTATTTATCATCGGTCCGGTATTCGGTGCGGTATATATTCGGTATTCATATTATGTTGGATTTATAAAAAAAATATAAAAAATAATTACCAACACCAACTTTCTTTATTTACACTAATTAGTAAATATCAGATTTCGTAAATTATTTTTAAAATACTTATAAGGCATTACGAAAAATGTTTACAAATGTTCAAATGTTACTCTTTATGTGGACAGATTTTTTTCTTTATGTCCCCTGCTGGTTGACCCGACTGAACTGAACTATAAAACGAGTCGGTGAAAATACATAAAGAAACATAACTAGTCCGCGAATGTGTCTTTTTTGTGAAATATCTTTTTTTAATTTTATTGTAAATCAATTTATAAAATTGTACAAAAAATCTAATCAAATGTGTTTACGGCCCAAATAATGTGAGCTTAGCCGAAAGTGTCATTATGAGTTTTGTGACTTTGTGACCCACAAGAGATAATAAAGAAGGTATGTTATACACAAATTTATCGAACTGTATAAAAGCAATAAAAGCATGTTAGGAAATAAGCTAACAGCAAACGTTAATCTGAATCCATCTTAATATACCGTCTTATTGTCACTTAGAGGACTTCATTTACAGAAATATAATTATGATGCAAAATTATAATAATTAAAATGTTACGGTTGATATAATCTTTAGGCTTGTGTAGCTCGCGAACGAACTAGTTCGAAAGAGCGCTCTTTTAGGTCAACTACGCGAACTAGTTCGCCGTTCGAGTCGCTAATAGTTCATTCATGACAAAGTATTTTATATTAACTGAAATAGTTTGTAGTTGTAGTCATAAAGTATTAATAAAATATTATATAATGCATCTTCCCTTCTAATAAATTTCTAGGCAGAGCGGCATAGTGGCATATCCACAGAACTTTATCGAGATAGAAAAAAACAAGTTCAGCAATTTGTAGGCCGCGTAACATTTTATGCAGGCAGTTTGACTTACACTCAAGATATAGCGATTAACAGCTCTAACTTTATGGCATATCTTTCTCACCACAGAGTCGTGAACTGACAATCTAAAAGAACGACCTAAATCGTCAAAGCTAGACGGACTAAAATGAGCAATGAGGAGCAGTATTAAAACGAGCGAAAGATGAACTAACGAACTAGAAGAACGAACTAGTTCGTTTAAGAGCGGCAACCTATACTGAGCGATCTCAGTTGCGAACAACATAGTATGCCCAAGACTACTAATCTTGTTCCATTAAAAAAAAATACGTAGGTGCAAGTAGGTATATAAAAATTACTGTTGTCAGTCGATATTTTACCATTATTTTTCGTCTGTAGGTACTCTTTTTAAGAATTGTAGTATCCTTATTATAAAATAACTTTCTTTCTTTCACTTTCTCTTCTCTTTTTATTAGTTACAACACGCTATCTATTTTATTGAAGTTACAAAATAAAAATATTCCCCGCAGCGACATTTTCTCCTCACAATATCCTGGAGCGAATATTTTTAACAAATTACATTTTCCGTTGACAATCTCATTTAGGTAATGTTTTTTATTATACAATTTTCTCGCGTCTTCTATTTCAAAGGGCCTCATATGTTTACAGGGAGGCGGTACCTATAGTCGCTACAACGACTCCACTGGTCTCACGTGAATGTTCTAAGCATTAGCTACCGTCTGGTTCGCTTTGAATGTTTGAAGTGAATTGTTTGAGCGAGCCCCGGAATACTTTGAGAAGAATTTGACGTAACAATTTCAAAGCTTATTGTAAAGTTATGTTGCTATGCACGGTTAAGTTGGTAAAGATGCAAATATCTAGTATGCGTTTGTGGGAAGCGCAATCATCAATGCGATTTATATGTTCTCTACTTAGTAAGTAGCCGCTTAAGTTATGAATTTGGATTAAGCCATTCGTGTGTTATTACTTGACTTTTATAATCCTTAAATAATGAAACCGTAAATGAATTTAAATTCCAATTTCACATTATTTTATTATGTAATTTATCCTCAAGGATCCCTCCCTGGTAAACTAGTAGCACGGTTCCATACTTAGTGTGGCGAGCACGCCACAAGATAGGCAAGATTATAGCTTCAATAATATGTCAACCGGTGACGTCGATCGAACATGCAGAATTGCCATACAGTCTGCATAGCTCTGACGAAGTTATTCGCGCCACTAAGTATATATACAATACACCGAGACGGTTAGTCGGACCTAGGTCCGTGAGCAAGCAACACCTAGCTCGGCGGAAGTACATCCACTATTAGTGCGAGCGCATAGTTCGCACATTAGATTTGGAAAAGCCACAAGTTTGTCCTCAGGTTTGAACGAACACCCCTCGCATGTAGACCTGTATTCCTACCATTGAGCCAGCGCCCCCTTTGGCCATTATCATCTGATCCTTCTCTTAACACCTGCGCGTGACAGGTGTCACCAGGCGGCGGTGACACAGGTTGCGTCTGCGCCAGACTAGCATCTGTTCCTTTGTCTCGGCGACAATACGCGACGCGGATACAGAGACCGTTCGCGGGGGGTCTAATTCACTAACTAATAATAGGATGCTCGTATGAAAAGCATTTGTATCAAGGAACTGTTGTTTTCATTATCTTATGCAATCATTTCTCTAAAGGCGTTATTTAATTGTAAATATGGAATATTATTGTTCATAATATCGATATGATTGTATTGAAATATGGAAGACACAAAATTTATTTAATTCAATTTTCTGTGATTTTCGTTGTCATTGATTTTCTACGGATAGATCCATCGAAAAGAATTATAGAGATGTAGATGAAAATTATGATATGAAATTTATTATAGATAAAAATTAAAATTGTAGTACTATTCGATAACGATTTGAGTGATGTTTATATGAATGTATCAAACATTGTTATACAAATAAAACGACCGTGTTACGCCCTAAAACATAAAAAAATAAATAAAAATCTGTTCAGAATTAATGAAAGCATAACTTGAGTTACATTTTATTCAGACCTTTGTTTTCCTTTGTGTTGTACAAATTACTCACCTCTGTAACTTCAAAGCACACAAAACACCGTAGACGCGAATTTGTCAGTCGTTTTTCTCGGAGAATTACAAAGTTATGACGAGTGTAATACTCCTCGCTACGCAGTCGCTGATGCTGAACAATAATTCAGCGTAAGGATTCCTCTTGAGGGCTTGTAGCTGGTGAGTACACGAACAATGCTGTGACAAATAAGTGGGGTAAATATTTTACAGTAATGCTAATGTATGTAGCTTTTAATATTATCGAATTTGATCATTTTCAAAGGCTGTTGCGCATCCAGGGTATAATATTTTTTGTTATAAAAAGAGACCTTTATCCTTTCGTAGGATTCGTGATTTAGGCCTACTTAATTTCATCACAGTCAGTTAAATGGTATATGCCCGAAATATAACTAACAGAGATAGTTTTATTTTTCCATTTTTAATATCAATTAGAGTTGAAATATGAGTATTTTTAGACAGTCTTTTGATTTATTACGTTTTTACAGAAAAATTAAAATAATATAAAAGCATTAAAAAGTTTACACGGTAAGGACATGGGGTACTTTGTATTCCGAAAAATGTACAGTCCCGCGACCACTGTAGACTGTAACCGAAAGCACTCCAAAAAGCTGTTTTTCATATTTTCCTCAAGCATATGCATCGCATTAAGATTCTTTCATATCCGCTGGGTGCTCAGGCGCCGTAAGTCGCTCAGCGCCGCTGACACAGCGCACGTGCGCGCGCGCAGAATGTTTCACAAAACTCGCGTTACATTATTGCTTCCTCGACGCTATTAACTGTATCGATGGGCCATTAGCGGTATTTGAACAATAAATTGGGCAATGGTCCTGATTACTCTCGATTGAGGTAAGTTTTATTGATGTGAAGTATGCGCCACACTAGGTAAATATTGTGGCTCTTCTTGTTTATGACTGGTAATATATTTCGTACAAAACATCTCCTACTCATATTTGAAGAAAAAATATTTTAGCATATAGTAATCGGATTATGTAATAGTGTATATTTTGAGAGATAGGCAGTATTTAATACAGTTTAAAGAAGGAATTGAAAACCTTATGGCATTATAGTCTTTATTCAAACTTTGGCTTGAGTAAATTCTTAAATAGACGCACACACAGCCTTATTTACGCTACACTGTCTAAAGAATAGCCGAACAATGTGAAACGTTGTCATTGTGAAATAGTCGGCTATTATTTAGAATTAGGTTTACTTCTTAGCTTATGTGTTGATTGACAGTGCCTAACTTTTACTCGCATTATTCATTCTACTTTTGCATTCTTCATTTAACAATAAATTATTAAAGAAAACAATACACAGTTAGGAGATTATATTGTCAATATCCACGTTTGCAAACTGCGCGCATTCTGGGGTGAAATCATATAAGAACTGAAATTATTTTTTCTTTAAATATTATTAGTTGTTTAAATTCCTCGTAAAGCCGTCAGCGATCCCTTGATCTACAGCCAAGATGGCGGATAAACAGAAGCCCGACAAGTAAAATGTTGTTTTAATAATAAAATACACGATTACATTGCTTCCGCGGGAGCAATCGGTTCAAATAATAATATCCCAATGCGCCATTTGATTGGATACTGCTGATGTCCTCTTACAAATGATATAACATAAGATATGTTTGTATTTCCATGAGGTTGATTTAAAACAGTAAATTAACTATTTTAGCTGTTCTCTATCGAACATTGAGATAGTATAGCATAATATAATGATTATACTGCTATTGATATTACTACGAATAGATTACACTTACTATGTTTTCATTAGCCACCGATCAGGTGATATAAAGAAGTATAGATTTAAATAATCAAGAGGTACTACAGCACTGCAGCAGGAGCGGTCGCAGCCTAAATTTTAGAGGGGTCACTAATAAATTATTATTTTTTGACCTCCTATATATTAATTAATATGTTGATTAAATTAGACTTTATTGAACAATACACATTTTTATTGCACACAACAAATGGAAGTGTTCTATTTTTATTGGCAAATCGGTTATTGATATTTGAGAAGTCTGGGGTTAACTCTGGATTAATATTTAGAAGAGCTGAAATGAAATGAAATGAAATGAAATGAAATGAAATGAAATGAAATGAAATGAAATGAAATGAAATGAAATGAAATGAAATTGTCTTTATTTACGTAGGCTTAAAAAAAGCACTTATAAATCGTCAGAATAAGATCAATATCTACCGGTTCATAAGTAGATTCTACCGAGAAGAAACCGGCAAGAAACTCGATAGGTACTCTTTTAAAATGCCAAGTCTATTATTACAATTTATACGTGAATGTACATTTACAGTGCAGGCGAACAGCCTATTCTGGGTCTAACCATATATTCTTATCATTTAAATAGTCTTCTATCTTGTAGTAGCCCTTTTTAATCAAACAATTTTTAACATATAATTTAAACTTATGTACAGGTAAATCAATGAGATTTTGAGGTAACATATTAAATATTTTTATACTTAACCCAATGAAAGAATTACCACTCTTATTAAGTCTGTGATTTGGAACAGCAAGTCTGTGTCTATTTCTAGTATTAAAAGAATGAGTATCTGATTTTTTTGGGAATATCTGAATGTTCTTGTAAACATACATGATACAATCTAAAATGTATTGTGACGCTAGTGTTAAAATATTGATTTCTTTAAACAGTTCTCTGAGTGAATCACATGGTCTGAGGCCGTATATGGCTCTGACGGCCCTCTTCTGCAAAATGAAAATAGTCTTAATATTGGCCGCAGAACCCCACAGCAGCAGACCATATGACATTACACTATGAAAATAACTGAAATATACCAATCTTGCCGTTTCAACATCAGTTAAGTATTTTATTTTCCTGACTGCATATGCCGCAGAGCTAAGTCTCCCTGCCAGGGCCGCAATATGAGGAGCCCATTGCAATTTTGAATCCAAGGTGATCCCGAGAAATACAGTAGAATTGACAACTTCAATTGCTTCATTATTTACTATAATGCTCGGGCTCACCTGCCTTACGTTGGGTAATGAAAATTTCAAACATTTGGTTTTTTTAGCATTAAGTAATAAATTATTAACTGTAAACCATTTTAGAACTTCTGAGAGAGCATTATTCACGTCGTCAAAATTTTCTTTGGTTCTATCAATTTTAAAAATTAATGAAGTATCATCTGCAAATAATACTGTCTCACATATGTTATTTGTGTAATAAGGAAGAAGAGAAGCGAGGAAGTATAATTAAAAGTAAAATTTTAACTTACCCCTAAATACTATTCAAAATGTGTAATTCAAACCTGTCAGCCTCTCCTGTTACGTCATGTTTGCTCTCAACCAAGTTTTTCTACACCTTAGCGTAGCAAATGATCCCTCTGATGTCACGCCGCTTATAGGAAGAGTTGCCAGAATTTTCATACAAGTCTTTATGACGTGTACGACTTTGGGGGGGGGAGTCATGTTCCCTGTGTGGCACCTCCTTTTTTAACTACGCCTGTCTAGTACTCCAGCGTTTCACCTACTATTAATATTGTTTGTTTCATGTCATTCTGAAGCACGATGAAGAGCGGCAGATGCTGTTACACATTTTGAATAGTATTTAGGGGTAAGTTAAAATTTTACTTTTAATTATACTTCCTCGCTTCTCTTTCATTATACTGACCTTGGATAAAATTTTACTCGTCTCCAGACAATTCCGATAAATAGAAGTCTAAAACAATAAGGATATTCAATTGATTACAAAGTTATCCACGAATATTTCAAGTTTGTTCAATAACAAACTCTGGATTATTAAAAATATAAGTTTGAAATTAAATAAGACGGTGATTTTTTTTATTTGGGATATTTTATTTTCATAATATCATTATTTTATTTTGATAATCATAATCCTAATATTCTGTTTTCATCTAAAAAAAATCTTAAAATCTTGTCCCGGGTTGGTCTGGGACTTAAAAAGAATTTGCCAACTGTGTTTCTTGCCTAGCATGTCGTAAGAGGCAACTAATGGTATATTGGGTTTTGGGTATGTGATTAGTAGGCGACGAACTAGCCACTTGTCACTAATTTTTCACATTTTTCCATCTAACCCAGCCAAGTTTTATTTTTGGCTGAATGTGGTTAAAGGGGCCAGCTGTCCCTTTTACTCTGCCTACCCCTTCGGGAATTATGGGCGTGATGTTATGTTACGTTAAAATTCTTAAATATTTTATCCTTATTAGGACAGCAACAAGCTTTACCTGCATTTGTGGATTTTAAAAGAAATTTAAAAATTTTGCCTGTCTAAATTTCTGTGGCTTGAAATGTCACAGTTGTAATGTACAATCAGGTCAAGGTTGCCGTCGGCCCGGCGGTAAGCACACGTAACAACAATGCGGACGCGATTCGCATATTTTAGGGCGTAGGTACTTTATTAATAAAACATTTGCCTTTGCGCACGCCCCGGGACCCAGGCTAGTGCCGAGAGTTGTCGATGGGGAGGGCGGCTGAAGGATTAATTAGTATTATTATAGACAATTATGGTACCTAATTGCAACAAATTTTAATAGACTCAAAATAAATTGTTGTATTTCATCTTAGTCTGCTTATGGAATAGAAACATTTTTTTTATTATTTTTCAACCGATTTCAAGAATCGTGATATTTTATAAATTTTTTATCAGTATTTGGATCTTGCTTGATGAGAGATGTTTGTTTGTTTATTTGTTTATACCAATTTTTCCGAGATTAACTTTATTTTAAAAATTATCTTAAAAACGAATAGTCCTATTAAGATGCGGTTTTCAGCAATGGGTTCATGGTCATGTTCTTAGATGGGTGTTGCAGTGGTAACTCACTAGAGGGCGCTGCTCACATTTTTCCTTCGTAAAAATGAGTTTGTGCCGAGTTGAATCGTCCTTTCTCTATTTCAAATTTGAATTAAAATGAATGTCCTGTGTACATTATCCCGTCGTAAAATATCTTCAATAAATATTATACGACGGGACTTCCTTTTTTTATTACACGTATTGTAGCGACCATTTTGCGACGATCTCTCCGCAGTCATTGTTTCTATCGATACCACTCTATCGATTAAGTGGCATCACTAAATGTTCACGCACAAACGCATGAAATATGTTTAAATGATGTACCTTTTTAAATAAATGCGCCATGTTCGTATCGAAGGACATGGACTCAAAATTTTTTGTTTAGGAAAATGTCAGGAAATTCGAAAATTTATAAGCCTGAAAATATAATTTGAAATGTTATTACTGTCTCGGAATAAGAATCAAGAAACACTCGGGACTCGGGACTCGGGACTAGGGACTCGGGACTCGGGACTCGGGACTCGGGACTCGGGACTCGGGACTCGGGACTCGGGACTCGAGACTCGGGACTCGGGACTCGGGACTCGGGACTCGAGACTCGGGACTAGGGACTCGGGACTCCGGACTCGGGACTCGGGACTCGGGACTAGGGACTCGGGACTCGGGACTCGGGCCTCGGGACTCGGGACTCGGGACTCGGGACTCGGGACTCGGGACTCGGGACTCGGGACTCGGGACTCGGGACTCGGGACTCGGGACTCGGGACTCGGGACTCGGGACTCGGGACTCGGGACTCGGGCCTCGGGACTCGGGACTCGGGACTCGGGACTCGGGACTAGGGACTCGGGACATGCTGTCGCTTTTCTGTAAGCTCCCTCATAGATCAAATCGACAAAAGGGCAGTTGACACGGTGGTTTGTTCTACTAAAATAACTTTACGTAAGATATCCGATAAAAAAAAAAAAAAAAAGGATATGATTACATAATGGTAATCATATCCTTTTTTTTTTTTTTTTTTACTTGGGGAACTCCCACGAGCCGTCACCCTCCGGACGGGGATCCAGAGGGCGGTGTGTCGGACTCGAACCGACTAAACCCCAAGGTGGCCTCCATCGGCGCAGTTCCGGAGGAGCCGGTATCCCCACTGTCGGGACTATACGACAGCTCCTCCGGTAGTGCGCGTGCCACGCTGCGCGGCTCACCTCGCGCGGCGGTGGTCGATGCTGTGCAGCCTACGCCATCAGTCGTCGGATGCACAGCACCGAGCACGCGCGCGCGTCGAGACATGCCAGGCCACCCAGCATGTCTCAACTACTCCGCCCAGGATTCAGACGCCGATCGTCCCCGTGACCGGCGTCGTGGGCCCACTCTCGCGCTGTGCCCTCTGCTAAGCCAGAGGGCACGCGGAGAGCGTCTCGTCAGGGGGGGCCGCCTTCCGCCCGGCGACCCAAATTGAGGGCAGAGCCCTGTCGTCACGGAGGGAGAGCATCGAGACGCTCAATCCCTCCGCGACCCACCACGACGCGACCCAGCGCGCCCCTGTCGGGTTGCCGAGGATAGGGAGGCGAGCAACGACAACACTCAGCTCCTCCTCTTCCTCGGCAACCCTGGTCCGGTCGCAATGGGCCTGTATACGACCGGACCGCCGCAACTGCCCGGATGCAAGTCGTGCAGTCGCGGCTCACCTCGGGGTCCCTCTTCGCTTCAGCCCTGCCATGGCAGGGCCTACTAAGCCCCCCCGGTACGACAAACCGAGGACCCCGGCGGGGGGGATGTAATCATATCCTACGCTAACATATGAAATCGCTTCCTTATGTTAGCGTAGGATTTGGGTATTTGACCGAGTTGGGTATGACAGAAAGAGCATGAAAGTAGAATAAACGCGCTGCGGAAAATGCAGCGGTGTATAACTGGATACTCACAGATTGCGTTCGGAATGATGATGTAAGAGTCAGTCTGAAAGACGGCGTCGGAGTCAAGGTAAGAAGAGGCATGCTTCGGTGGTTCGTTCATTTGGAAAGAATGGATGATGAAAGATTGACCAAACAGGTAGACAATGCGAAAGTGGAAGGATACAGGAGCCGCGGAAGGTCCAAGCTCGAACAAGCAGATTGGTTATGTGTTAACAGAAGGTGATGTTAGGAGTTATTAAAACCGTCGGGCTTGTATGAGAAGGATCATGAATGTTGAAGAAGCTAGTCAGGTGTATAAAGATCGTGCCATATAGCGTTCGGTTATCTCTGAGTACGCTGCTAGGGAAGTGGCGTGAAGTTTAGTTAGTTTTATAATCATTTTAATTATTTATATAAAAAATATTTTTAATTTATTGAAGTTACTAATTAGGCAATTTATTTTTTCCTTACACAATATTATTATCGACCCATTGATTGAGTTTTCATAACAAGTGCCTGAAAGATGGAGCGAAGCGAACTACCAACCACAGAGCAACGTGGTTCGGACACAAGTGCCGTCTCGTTCGTGGACAGTTCACATGGTCGATGCCTCCCTCGCCTGTCACCGCTGCACATCAGGACAGTGAGCACTGGAGCGATTACCGCGATATTATGCCCGCGTAAGAGATGATGTGTTTATGTTTAATGTAAGCTCTCGCAAGTGTGAGTAACGTCGGAAGACCGCTGCCGTTTATTTTCGTTCGTTTTCTCCGGCCGCATGTGATCCATCCCAGGGCACAACGCAAAGGTTACCAGTGAGCTGTTGGTAGCACCACGCAGGATCACAATAGGTTACGTGCGCTTCGTATAACCAGTGACACACAGCCACGCGATTTATCATCATCATCTTCCAAGCGTTATACCCCGTACTTCTACAGGGTCCGCTTAGACCATGATCCAGGATTTAGCAAGTCTTGTAATTACATTGAGGCGACTAACAATCTCATCTTCGTAACCATTACGTAGGGATACCAGACAATTTCTGATCTTGTTTGAATGTGCAGGTTTCACCACGATGTGTTCCCACATCGTTGAACACCGTGGTATAAATACATACATAGATTTGAAAAATCCAAAGGTACACATGCGTGTGTTTGAACCCTTGGTTATGGGGAGCGTATCCTTACCATTATGCTACCACCGCTCTAGATTTAAATCACTGTTCCTGGCTTTTTAAAAAGGTACTTAATGCCTAATTGAAATTAAGATAATTAGCGTGCTCGTTCAAAAAGTCTAAGATATTTAATTATCTAAAGGTATAAAAAATAATAAATTAAAATATCATATTGCCTGCAATTTTTATTAATGCAAGTCCTCGCTGCAACTCATTCGGCTGTGTCAATATTTTCTGATCGTGCATTCTTAGTCATAGGCTAATACCGCCAGCCAATCCAATTGATCAATGAAAATATTTACAATAGTTCTTTTTCGAACACACATATTGCGATCGATTTAGAATTCAGAGGAGTCAAGTGTTTAGACCGCGGCTGTTTCAGCGTATCACTTCAACAGTTATGTAATAAAATAACACGTAGTCATACAGATACCTCCTGTGCTATTATTGAATCAAATAATCCTTTCTTAATACGCAAGAATAACATAATTACACGTGTACCTACTGATTGTTTAAAGCAGTTTACAGTTAAATTTTCGATTATAAATACTTTAGAATAACATTTGTTCTTGTCATATCAAAAGACGGTTACCATCGTAACGAAACATTCATACGTCTTGTCAATTTCGTTTTTAGAGTAATCTCTATAAATCCGAAAATCATTTGACATAATTATTCCGCTTCATAAATAATAAATTAAACGACTACATAAATACATGATTATTTAAATGTTACTACAAAATAGATGATTATTTAAATTATAGAAATGTTTGGACAAGATGATCTGCTCGCATGCACAGTGAAATTTTTAGTCATGTTATTTTAATGTACCACATATTAGATATATGTAAAACATGTTTTTTAAAAAAAGGGCTATCTGTTGAGTTTCTTGCGGCACCTCTTCTCATCAGGCCATTCACGTCGAGGTGCTGGTAGGGTAAAAAAGTGTGACGTGCAAAAGAATTTGTTACAAATCTACTTGCAGAAATAAATAATTTCATTTCATTTCATCGTCTCCATAGCAAACGAATTTACTCATCGGTCAAAGTCGTCAATCCATCAATATTATTATAATTTAATAGTATATGGATTACACACGGACTAGTATAAAAAGAAGGACTCCGCGCTTTAATACTTCAGCGTAAAGTCACGTTTATGCATGTGTGAATGAGATTCTTAAGGATACCATATATCGGAAATTTGTCACTGTGTGACGTAAATTGCGTGTTGGAGACCTGCGAAGCTTCAACGTCTATTTAATGGCGCAAAGTCCTTCTTTTTTTACCAGTCCGTGGGATTAATACATAAACATATACACATACGTAGGTCACATAAGCATCGTGCAATAAGTAATTCGTTTTGTATGCAGTTTCTTTTGGATATTCGATGTTCTGTCTGCGGTCTCTCCAGCCGGCTTACGTGCAGGTTAAAATTGCGCTCTTACAAAATGAATATTAGTTGTATACAAACAGGAGCGTTCCGCAGACAGTATTTATGCTTCCCGCTGGATCAGAGCTGGCGAGTTTCTTTGATTTACAACAATTTTCGGTTTCTTTGGGGAAATGCGGCTTAAATGACTTGTAAAATATATTGCTCTGCTCAATAAACTTGCTTAGTGTTGGTATTTGGAAATTTGTTGTAAAATTATTGTAATGAAATACAAAAACACTTTTTTCCTAATACTTATAAGTTATATATTAGGAAAGTTTACAGGAAGGATGTAGGAGCCGCGGAAGGCCCAGGCTCACTTACCACGACCAGATTGGTTATGTATTGAAGGTGATGTTAGGAGTGATAAAAACCGTAGAGCTTGTATGAAAAGGATCATGAATGTTGAAGAGGCGAGTGAGGTGTGTAAGGATCGTGCCATATGGCGTTCGGTTCTTTCTATCTACCCCGCTAGGGAAGTGGCGTGAAGTTTAGTTAGTTAGTTAGTTAAAACAGTCGGCTCGAAATACTAGATTCGATAAAAAAATTATCACGTACTTACCTATAGGAAATGTTTATAGTTAATAATTTTGCGAAAAACTTATCGTAGTTAGTCGTATATTATTTTGTTTGCATCTAAAACAGATTTTGTCTTTAAAAACGTGTTTACAAAACATTTAAAGTGTTATTTTATAATAAGCATATCAAATCGGCTGTGGAATATTTACGGGTAAAAAAGAATCTAAAATATAATGGTAATAAGTATTATATAAGTTATATTATACAAATGAATTTAGTGAAGGATCGAGCTGTATTAAATAGAGCAAAAATCGCCCGTTGTTCCTCTTGACATCATAAACTAGTGCTAAATAGGTCAGATATATCTACTTCGGATATTTATAAAAATCACTTCAGAATCTGATACAGTTCTGTTTTGTTATTTCTGATATTGGAAGACGGGCAGCGTTACGTTGTAAATATTTGGCTTCGTTGACTTAAATTATAGTGCCGGCAAGAGAGATTGCGTTTTCAGTAGGGCGGCATGTGGTATAATAGAAGATTAAGTTTGCACAATAGCCCCAATTATATGTTTTTTTTAGATTAGTCTGTAGTTTATAATCACCGCACCCACTACGCAACATTATCACTTATGCAAACATTGAAAAAAATTGTTAATGTAATAGTTGTCCTAAAGTAACTCGTTGCGATAGTGTCTCTTGTTGTGGTACACATAGTTATTAATGTTTAAGCTGTGTTTAATATGTTCATGTTGTCTAAAGCTACTTTTTAGATACCAAAGTTTGAAATGCATCTTCTGAAAATTGCATTCCCATGTTATTCTGAGATTTGGAAGAATTATTAAATTGTGTTCCTTGTGTATTGTGTTCGCGAGTATGTGGGTGGCGAGTTGGCCACTTGTCACAGTTTTCTGGAGCTCCTTACCAACTCGAGGATTGTGGGCATGATAGTTAAGGACGTAATTATGTGAATTTGGTTCATACACCAGTTAACGATAAATTACTTGGTGTAGACTGATTTATATGTGCAGTTTATGGTAACCGTCACACGTGTTTTTCTTTCCACTTGCAATCTCCCCTCTTTCCGTCTCCCAAACCAGCTTAGTCAGCAACAAGAGGGGTAATGGTGTTTTTAACAAAATCACAGGCTTTTATTCGCGCGCAGAGGGGGAAAAGGAGGGGGCGTGTGTGCCCCGGGGGCGGCAACAGCAATCTTATTACACGCGAAACACATAGGAATACTACAAAGGAGAGTGGGCTCCGATGGACCAGTAATGGGAAATCACTGTTGGTTTTATTAATGCACTCTAGACAAATTCGCAGTCAGAAGGCATTGGGATGTATAATTCCAAGTTTGAGTATATTTTTTTATAGATTTTGTTGTAAGTATGTATAAGGTTAATTTAAATAGAGATTGGTGGAGAATGAAAAAAAATTGTTGATGTGTAAAAATAGATTTAGTGCGTACGTGTGTTTGAAATGTGATACATTATTCAATTATAATGACCGATTTGACCAGACATGCAGTTTCTTCTAGTAGTACCAACTTTCTTACATATTATGCTAAGTTTGTTTTGATTAGATTATTAACTGCTTGTTCTGTCGCCTTTATTATTTTAAGAAAGCTTATTTGGGGTCCAGCCAAATGAAACGATCCAATCCACAATTTCAAAACCTGTCCCTTTCGATTTCTGGCCATAGAGCTGGTCGAGTACTTGAGGGACGTAGGTTGTCTTGGCATCAATAATACAGGTTTAGCAGTTAGACACTTATAAAGGATATAATGAATTTAGTAACGGAAATATAATTCATTTTATAGAGATACACTTCATAATGAAAAAATAAGGATACCTACATGATTTTTACCGCATAAAAAAATACCTTCTCATATATAATTCCAGCCTAGGGTGTAATTAACCTCACCTGCCCCTCGGTCAGCGCAATCACGGCGACAAGACCAAACGTCAAGTGACGTGAGCCGGCCGCGCACTGACGGGTTAAGGCGCATGTGCCTTTGCGCGATTATTAAGAAATATTAGCTTTATTAAAGAAAACTTGAAGAATTAATTCAATTTCCATATTCAGTCGAGCTGTTTTCATTTCTGAGTGTACATAACAAAAAAATAAAAACAACACAGACAAAGTGACTATACCTACACTACAAATATATTCATTAGATTTTTTTTATATTTTGCATACTCATAAACTTAGGCCCGTCATTTTTATAAAATCAAACATTAATAACGAGATGTATGAAGATTAGACCTAAAATCATAAACGATGTTGATCATGTAATAGAATCATGCAATGATGCTGGGTGTTTTGAGTGATGCCAGTATATGTATATAGACACTAAATTCTTTCGGGGCTGTATATGTAATAAATAAATAAAAATATGTATTGGAAATCTACAATACAGCTCTTTTCACCAAGCACCAATAATCAAACTGTTCATATTATGTATACCGCCCGGAATATTGATGATCCGAATTTTCGCCAATCTGTATACAAACATGATTTGTCGAACCTTTCCCTGATAGAGTAAACAACCTTCCACAGGCCGGGCAATGCAAATAGCCATGACCTTAGATCATTAATATAAACAGAGCCGCCTGAAACAGATAGAGCATTCAATATATTGTACCCCACAAGCCTGCAAGTATTCGTTAAATTACGCATAAAAAGAAAATATCTACTACAAGGAAATTTCACTAAAACCACAAATTTAATTACTCTCTAAAACGGAATTTCTTCCTTTCGAAGTATCTTTGACGTCTGAAAAATATAGTTTCTTAATAAATTTATAAATTACCTCTGAGTATGTGTTTCAGTACTCAGAGTAAATTACTAGCTGTGCCCAAGGTTTCACTCGCGTTTATGGTTAATGTTATATTATAGCCTGTAGCCTTCCACGATATCAGATTCTAACACTGTTTTTTTTTTTTAATCGGACCATAGTTCCTTATCTTAGCGCGTTCAAGCAAACAAACAAACTCTTCAGCTTTATAATATTAAAAAATAATTAAGAGATTAGATTAGATTTATTAAAATTACAGTTTATCTTTGCTGCGATAATCTCGTATATTTAAATGTAACTAATAAATATGACTAGAATTCGATATCAAGAACAACTTATAGAACGTAAGCAGTAAAGACGTCAAATAGGACCACGTTCTACAAGTACGGTCTACCTTAAGGCAACTCCTGTTTTATTGTCTGTCGGTGACTGCGGTTCATCCTCGGGCGGACGAGGGCGATGGTCAAGGTCGCTCGCTTCATTATGAACACAACCCAATAAAGGGAAGGGCTGATGGAAAAATTACAATATTATAATTCATCGAACATGCTCACAGTCTTCTGCGACATCATAGGAGACTAAGGGTTGTCTCGAGTGCTCGGTGCGATGATACTCTAACAAACGCCAATAATGAAAGCAATGTTTATTTATTAACAGCCAAAAAATATGCATCTACTTAAGAAACCCAACATGTTTTTTAAATAGACTACCCTGGTGTATCTGACAAGACGATGCTACAGCGACAAATGTTACACATACATTTGAAACACGCATTTTGACGGCTATACCATCATTGTACCACATCACATAAACAAAAACACCGAAATGATTACTTATGCATCTTGTAAGTGTATTTTTAAGTTAGGAAATGTTTTAATAAAGTATTGAGCTATCTCACCCTAATTACTTCATTATGATAACGTATTCCCTATTGTTATGATTTAAACAAAGAGACAATAAACAATAACAACACTTACAAGCCCAGCTTGCAGTCCGTGACACTAATAAAACTATAATACCACCTAAAATACTTATATTTTTATTCAGTACCGTGTTATTCGGGATACATTTAAATTTTCTTAGCGATTACAAGAAGTTTTGGCATATTATTCCATTAGCTTAAAAGTTATGTAAAGAGAGAAAGCACATTTTAGAAGTGCACAAAGAAAGAGAATACTATATTATACTATATTACTAAATCTAGAATAGGAAAAAATATTCAGGGAGAAAGTCCATTCAAGAAATTAAAGTGATTAGCATTTTTAGAAATGTTAACGTGCTTTATTAAAGGAGATTTAACTAATGAAGTCTTAGGGATGTCTAAAATCCTATTTGTGATAATAATTTTAGTTTAACTGGACACTGTTTTACATTTTTCATTTTATTTAGGTTTCTAACTTTAGTGCTCTATTATCTGATGCTGTAAGTAATGCTTTTATAGAATTGAAGATTTTTTAATGATAGGAATGTACAGTCTACGCTCTAATTCTGTCATGGTCTACTCTACTATTGTAATGTATTACATTAATTGTATTTGAATTATATAAGTTAGTAGAAGTAGATATTAAGTAGCATTGTTATTGTATACATGGCGATTTAAAAGAGTAACTATAGAGTTTCTTGCCGGTTCTTCTCGGTAGAATCAACGTTCCGAACCTGGCGGTAGAATATTTATTTTGTATTATTATGACTATTCATAAGTGCTTTTGTGGAGCCTACATGAATAAAGATATTTCTATTTCTATTTTTTAATGTCCTTATATCTAACCGTTCATCTCTTCACTCTCTTACACAGTGACAACATTCCAATAATTCTTCCCCTCTCAAATCAAAATTAAATCAAAAACTATTTGTTCATAAAATACAACGCTTTTACAGCAAATTGCAAATCTCATTCTTATATGTTTGAAAAAACTTGTTTTAAAATGATACAGCTCTTCTTCGGTATACAACAATAAAATTCTAGGGCTTGTTATAACCAACACTCTTACTTGTAGCGGTTGCTACGTCTCTCGTAGCACTACAGTCGTTGTAATTGTTGTTTGTTGTAGACTACGCCGTAGCGCACGACAACTGAATTAATTACGACAGAACTACGATATTCAAGTATTAGATAAAACATCAAATTTTATTATCTGTCTTCAACTAGTTATTTATCATTTATTGAACCCGCGTCCCTTGCGTTCGATGGGAAGTCCAAACCATCGCACTAACGTCCCATTGACCAATATTCGTATTCAAAATGTTTTTTTTATGCAGAATTGGAAGATTACGTCATTACTAATTCCCACTTCACATTCCGGGAAAAATAAGTTAGCAAGGAAATTCAACATGATTTACTTCACAGTTAATTTTAAAGTGGTTGACATTTCATCTTTGAACATTTTATATTAATGCCAACGGCTAAGCAGTGCATCTTTGTAATCAAAGGTGTCTTCAAAAGAACTGTGGTATCTTCGCACCCAATAACTAGGATATTAAATAAACACTATGTAAGAGCGTGGTGGCATGCCAATGGAGAAGATACGCGCCTGCGATGAGTATTGGTTCATATCCGATTACAATACTTGTTCGAGTTGGCGAAGGCAACAAGTTGAGATGAACTATTTTATTAAGTTATTCATTTATAAGATTATTTTTAATTGCAGATACTTCTGCAATGCCTGTTTTAGAACTATTCTAACAAAACTGACTTTTAAAAAAACTCAACCAAAATCGTAGAGCAAGTCTTGCCCTTTACCATCCCATGTGGTCCGTCCAAAGCAATCCGCGGTGTTGTTTTAATTTAATAACGTCTCCGGCAGCCCTGGGGACGAGTGGGCGAGTGCCTTTATAAGCCGCGGCGCGCGCTCTGGCCTGCAGACCCTGGCCGCCCTGACCGGCGGGAACATGTCCTGATACAACACACAGGTGAGTCACTTTGACTTGGTTTTTTTTTAAACAATGGTAACTCAGGCAATTCGTGTTTCGACGGATAGTACGTAATACTTTTGTTTTAAAATTTTAACAAAGTTATTTTATTCCGATTGTAATATTATAACGGATAAGTAATATAAATTCTTGCAACACATAATTTTTATCTTTATTTCACCAACTTTATGTGAATTAATTAAAATTCGATGGTAGTACAGTTGATAAAGATCCACCTCAGGTACAAAGGGCAAAACAGAGCTCATACCGTCAACAAAACTGAAATTTGTATAGATTTATTAAATTCATATCTTCTTGGTCATTGAAAATATTCTATACATTAAGACAATGATGAACGATGATCAAGTAGCGTTTCAAAAGTCCTGACTTATGAAGTTTTGGCAGTCGCTTCAGTGTAATAACTAAACTTGCCTTGAAGATTGTAATAGAATTGACTCAACGGAAATGGGATTTAACGCTAGGATGATCGCGACTAAAATTTACAATAAAATAAAACATTTTACTGTGCTTTAAAATATTTCCTGGGGCTAAAAGCGCAGCTAAAAATAATTTTGAACCAATAAAGTATTTATCTTAAGGATTTATTTTTATTATTAACTAGATTGGATGAGTGTGGAAAAAAATACTGTGACTTTTAATTTCATTTTTATCTATTATATAAAATTCTCATTTCGCGGTGTTTGCTCCCAAACTCAAACAAAATTTTGTGTACTTATCGGGTAGGTCTGAGAATTGGCCAACATCTATTTTTCATACACCTAAATGTTAAGGGTGGTTCGCCCCAAAGCTACAACTTGAGGACGGCTTTACCGGTTTCGCTAATTGTTTTTTAGTTGTGTTTGTTATTGTCAAGTGAAGGTTCTTATGAAAGAAAAAAATCAAAAAAGTTGCGCGGTAAATTAAAAAAAAATGTGTATTGAAAATCCGAGAACGGGGCGTTACGAAGTGCGCCGGGTCAGCTAGTAATTATATAAATTCTCAACACCAATTCCCTAGTTGTTGGAACTAAGTGACGGATATCTGTACTACGTTTATTAACATTCATGACTCAAGTACAAATGACCATGTTCATCACCCGAAATTGCCCCTAACGGAAATCGAATCCGGGACCCTTGGTTTCATAGCCAAAGTCTCTGACCACTTAACCAATAGACCTGTCGCATTTCGAGTGGAGCAACAACGGTTACAAAACATAATATACAAATTTTCAAGTAATTTTTAATTTCGTCATAAATGTGTTTCCAATAAGTACTTACATCGTTTGCCAACAAAATCAAAGTGAATATTCTTTAGGCTTACTTTTAGACACTTGGACGTGAAATTTCTTAATATGTAAAAAGAATAGGCACAATTAGATATTCCTTGGAACCCTTAATACGATAATCCCTATTTAGTCTTTACCGTTAAACCATTTAGCATATCCAGGTGGAGTTGAAAACTAATGCTTTCTTATTTTTCCAGATAACTAACAAGATGCGTATGAGAATGTACATATTATTCCTACTTCTCCTGCTCTTGTCCACCGACATCGCACTTGGGAGTACCGTCAACAAAAGCAAAGCCATCAAAGCGGTGCACAGCAAGCACTCCGTCAAACCGAGCCCGAAGCCGCACGGTGACCGCGCCAAGCGCTCCCTCGACGACGACGAGGAGCCCTTCTGGCCCAACCGGGGCAAAAAACTCCTTCCCAGCTACTCCAACTCCAACTATGAACCACCTTTCTGGGGAACCAGAGGCAGGAGGGGCAGTTCCGAAGAGACCTCTTCATATGATCAGAAAAATTATAAACCTTTTGTCTCCAAAAATGACAAGTTTTGTAAGAACTGTTATTCGTCCGGTTATTCGGATGAAGTATACGGAAATATCAAACAGGCGCGAGACGATGTGATGACTCCGTTCTGGGGACACCGCGGCAGACGCAGCTCCGAAGAACTTAATGATAACGATATTCCTGATGACCTGTTTTGGGGAAGCAGAGGGAGGAGGCAAATGGGGGAAAACGATCCATTTTGGGCGAATAGAGGGAGAAGGGAGGCCGACTCGCCATTTTGGGGACAAAGGGGGAGGCGCGATGAGGAACCGTTTTGGGGCAATAGAGGCAGGCGGGAGGAAACTCCCTTCTGGGGACATCGTGGACGACGGGATGAGGACAATCCATTTTGGGGACCGCGCGGCCGCAGAGAAGATTCCGACCCTTTTTGGGGAAATCGAGGCAGACGAACAGAGGACTATGAACCTTTTTGGGGAAACCGGGGTCGAAGGAAAGAAGAGTCTGATCCTTTTTGGAGCAGTCGCGGAAGGCGCAAAGAGGACCTAAAGGAATCTATAATAGATGCAATCAACGACGTTGAAAGTGATATAGAAAATCTTTCCAGACTTCGAAGAAGTACGTATGATAATTCTTTTTGGTCCAATAGATCAAGAGAAAGTAAGTTGAAGCATTTATTTAATGGTCCACCGAGGACTAAAAGTCATCAATCACTTTTGCTCAATCCCAGTTTCCCTAACCCTTCGGAGCCTGGAACTGTACATGACAACAGAATCTACGCTGAGGAGCCTCATTATATTATTGTAGAAAGGAATAGCCGCTCATCGGGTGAGGTTGACCCGTTCTACATATCTAGAGGAAAGAAATATTACATCGACCTCGATATAGCGAAAACAGCGCGAGACCGACGCGGAGCAATCGAAGAAATTGTTAAATCGGTGAGAAACGACCCTTATTACATAGTCAGGGGTAAGAAAGATTCTAATCTCGTTAAAATTGGTAACTCAACGATGCCCCACGAAGAATTCGCTAAAGCGAAAGAGCTCATTTGCGCGACGGTCGAATTAATTATGATTAAGAGCGGAACTCCCAAGAGCAAACGCGAGATAGATGACAGCGAGAGGGACCGGCGAACTATTTTGAAGAAATTAGCAGCGCAGTTGCAGATGGACCCCTACTTTGTGAGCAGAGGCAAGAAAAGCGACGAAACCGGAAACAATGATGACCTCATACACGATTTTATCAACGAAGTGGCTGGGAAATGTACCTAATAATGTAACTTGGTAACATATTGACTAAACCTTTGCAAAAGCTTCTATTTATGTACCTAATGTTAGTAAGATAAAAAAGACATATCACTAAATTTATTAAAAGTACTATTTGTGAGCTAAGGAAAGACATATCAGTATTTTATTTCCCTAGAATATCAATTATTATAGTTAAAATAATGTAACTTTGATTTTGTAGAGAGATTACGATGTTTGTAAAGTATTGTATATTGTTACATTGGAAATGCAAGAAATAAAACAAAGTCATGTTAGTGCGACCTCTTTTATTACTCTGCAGTTATAAATACAGGATACACCATCCAAACACGCTATTAAAATTTGTTGCTCTTACATTTGACGGGGCAGGTAACAACGGATATAGCTTGAGCAATCACAAATTTTTATACTAACCTCTATTATATTTCCACCAGGGAACAAATGTTTTCGATTCTAAGAAAAAGGTACACAGATCTAAAATTAAACTGACGACTTTGTACTAGCTACGAGAGTTTACAAACCCATATTTATAAATAACCGTTCTGAACTTAATTATATCAAATCTGACGATAGCAGTTCACTTTAAATACTTTTATTTATTTAATATGCTTAAGAATGACCTTTGAATACTCGCAAAAAATATTTTCTGACACTAAGTAAGCAAGCTTCTATAACATTTTTATTTTAGAATTCCAAAAACATTTTAAAGTAGTAAAATATATTTGACTTTAGTATACAAATCATCATCAGCACTCGCATACACAATATCACATCTACTCGAACAGCAATACCTCGGTTGATATGGATGCATACGTCACGGTAAATGATTCCAAAACATTTGTACGTATAATTATAAAAATTGTATAAGGTACATACGCAACAGGCCATAAAACACGAATGTCAAAATCTGCATCTATTACATACAATAATACTGTGTGACCTCTATAAATAAATCTCAAAAATTTTGATAAAACTTTGCTCTTACGGCATTAGGATGATAAATAGACATTTCATGTCCTAACTAATAGTTAATAATCTCAAAATACATTTTCAATCACGCTCACAAGCGTAAAACACGTTATTTTTGAACGTTTATTATATTTATTTATATTTTTAATATTAGCATACATCAACGTTTAACTTTAAATGAAAGCTGGAATAATACTAACATTCACCTTCAACGAAAACATTTAAAAATAAAACTTTAGGCATCTCCTGTCTCTGTCCCGCAGCGCGAGACTATCACTTACACAACGTCAATTCCATCAAGAGAATCTCCAAAAGACCTTCCTCTTGGAAGGCCTGGGACGCGCTAGAACCATGTCGGCGGGGCGGCGGTTTCAGACGCGCCAGAGGAGCAAGTGGTTGGTGGAGTCCTCGCGGCCGGCGTCCTCGGTCATGGTGGAGCTGCGGAAGTCCTCGTAGCCGTCGCCGCCGGAGATGACGAGCGTCTCGTGCGCGGCGCGCGCGTCCTGCGGCTTGCGCGGCTTGTCGGCGTGCGCGGAGCGGCGGCTGAGCGCCTTGCCCTTGAGCGAGCTCTGCGCGGCCGCCGCCGCCGGCTGCCGCTGCGGCGCCGGGTTCTCCACAATCGTTAGGAAGCGCACGTGCCCCGTGTGCCCGTACGGAATGCCTGCGCAACGATGACTTGTTAATTAACTACTGTTTTGTACAATTCAACACACCCTATTCTATTATTCAGGTGTAAAAAAATGCAGATTTAAATGGTAACTTTCGCATCTATAATACTAGTTAAGACTAGCGATCCACTCTGGTTTCGTATAGTGAGTAGAAAACAATATGATATAAGACATAAAACTTCGTCCCAAATCACTATCTATTGGTGAAAACTGCATTATCTTCGTGTGTTGGCTGTTTTAACCGTTTTTTGCCGGTAGGCACGCCGGCGAGTGCCGCCGGTTTGTGTCGTCACATTACCGGTAAGTTGCGGCACGGTGAAGGCGCCGGTGCGCGCGTCGGGCGACAGGTGCAGCGGCGCGCTCAGCAGCACGCCGGCGCTGGTGCCCACCCACAGCGTGTCGCGGTGCGCCGCCAGCGCGGTCACGCGCAGGCACGCCGCCTTGTGCTGACGGATTATGTCGTCGCATCCTGCGCCACAGAACAAAGAGACATGCCTTAACAATTTGCTAAAATCATCAAATTTTTTTTGATGTTGATACTGGGAATTTTAAGATTTTCCTCTTTTCCTAAAGAGTTTGTATACTAGTCTCTAGTTTCATACTTGGGCTAGCCCAAGGAAATATTTTCTGGTCATTGGTCATTTTCAATCTTGGTGACCTGCAGCAAACCTCGCGCTGGTGCAGGCACTCACCATGCAGCATCTTGGTGACCTGCGGCGTGATGTTGATCTCGGCTAGCTGCTCCCGGCTCGCGGCGCGGTAGCAGCGCAGTTGCGCCGCGTTGTGCAACGACAGCCAGATGGCGCCGCCGCTCACCGCCATGTGGCTGATCGGCTTCGACTCGGAACTTATTTGGAATGTTTCTTCTATCTGTTTCAGTAACAAATCGTTTATTTAGGCATTGTGCAAAATCAAGGCTTTATTTTTCATTTCGGGATACAAACAATTAGAGCTATTAGGTTGCTGTAAAATCACTGTCATAGATGTTTAATAAAAAAAATTTTTTTTATTCTCTCCATTTATCTTTGATCGAAGCTAGAAAAGAAAAAGACACCTGGTCAGGTTAACATCAATAATCTGACCTGATGTTGACCTGATCTACATTCCAGTCATTGTTGTACAGTTAAGTCATCGTGGAGGCACTTTCATGAAGCCCAGCCTAGATCCAGTTACAAGTCGGTTACAAAGAGAAAGCCGCAGTACCTGCAAAGTGTGCGGGTTGATGATCTTGATGCAGGCGTGCGTGGCGCACCACAGGCGCGCGCCCCACAGCAGCATGCTGCTCACCGCGCCGCCGCCGCCCACCGCGATCGACGACTTCTCCGCCCACGAACCGTCTGACACGAACACAACATTAAATACCAAATCTTTCTATGGTCATTAGCTAATACAATAACAAAGTGAGGTGTCTCAGGCTAATGCACGACCACAAAAAATAATCTTGTAATTTAGTGATATCTTAGTGTATAAAGACTGCAGCTATCATGCGAGAAATGTGGTTTAAATTTAAACGTGGGCTAAATTGTGGTATCATTTAAATCAGAATTTAGCACACTGCATCTAGATAGTTTCTCCTTGTTTCCAGTGTTAATATAATGTAAAGAATATACGTAGAACACTTACCTATATCCCTGCAATAAACGACCAGGTCGCCGTTGCCCAGCGCGACGAAAACTTTGCCTTCCATGTACCTAAAAAAAAAACAAAGAATATATTATGTGTAATATATTTTTATCCTTCCATCTATGATTAATAATGCCTTTTTTGCAACTGAAAAATCGGCAAGACTCAATAAAAAAGACGAATAATATTGCAAAATTCAACGCAGTGACATGTAATCGTTTACCCTGTTTAGACTACATGATGCTTTGGTGATTATAAATTTATTTTTGAATTTTTAAAATGAGTTGTTTTATGCCACACACGAGCTTATTATGCGTAAAAGGCAGTAATTTATGATTAATGGTTACTTCCTTTTATGGACTATTGCAAAAGCATGTCCATGAGCAGGTGGTCGCAGTACTCACACGATGGAGTGCACGCCGGAGTTGTGCTGCATCTTGACCTTGTTCTTCTTGATGCGGATGTTGTCGAGGCAGTTGTACACGTGGATGCAGCCGTCCTCGGTGCCCAGCCACATGGTGGGCTGGTTGGCGCTGCTGCCGCTGTCCTCAGAGGACTGCCGGCTGGCTGGCGATGACAGCGTGCCTGTTGGAGTACCACGAACATTCTCCATGAACGATATGTTTTGTATACTGGATTGAATATGCGCCGTCACATTCTCACAAAGTGTGTAAAAATCTCCATCGCAAGTGGCTACTGCCTAGCTCTATAAAACAACATGAGAATGCGGCCAAGAATCTAATTAGTTTACTCTTATATAATGTGATGAATAAAGAGATGGTTTGTTTTGTTATCTTACATTAAGTATGTACCTTGCATCATAAAATTATGTATCAAACCACTGTTTGACTGAAAGGACAACTTTAAACAGATGAAATCGTATTTTATGTGAGATGAGCATTACTTAACTCTGTCTATAGCCCCTATGGCTCAATGGCCAGCATTCAAGCATTCGCATTGAGCCCACGTTATTGCTCATAGGCATTTGGTATAACTGTGCAATCATGGGACCCTTATTTCTTTGTATGTGGTTCTTTGTATCTTTTAAACTTTTTTGTGCTGATGTAAATGAAATATTATATAAAAACACAGTTTAAACACTGATAATTAAAGTAAAACATGCAAAGCAGTAAAATAAGGTATTAGGTAGGAAAAAACTTTACCGAGCATACTGCGTCCGTGTACTAAGTAGCGTTGGAAGAGAAAGGGCTACGAGTTAGAACAGGACGGTTGCGTACATACGGTGAGGCACATAGCGAGGAGTTAGTGTGATAAGGTACAGTGAACTACAGTACGTGTTGGTTATTAAAGGTAAGTAGTCGAGAAAATATCATTGCACAAGGGATAGTAAAGAAGGTAATTAATACGAGTAAAGTATGTGCATTAGGTATTATTGTAAAAAATAATTAATGTTTTATTAAAGACATTATACTCGTATCTACACACATACTATTTGAAATAAAGTCCAGACTAACGAAGTTATTTATTTTCATTAGACTTGTCAGAATCAGAATATTGTAAGATTAACAGGAAGCAGACCTAGTGTGTCGAAGAAGAGGTAGCGAATCTATACATTAATTCAAGCTGGTTTTTTTGGTTCCTGTTTTTGTGGTTACGTTGAATTCAGCATTTGTACGTAATTTTCCATTATTCTAAATAAAGACAAGCATAGTAAATTAAATTCCACGTACACCCACCGGTAGTGATGCCCATAGCCTGCTTGTCGACGGCAGGGTTCGAGTTGGACTTGATGACGGGGTGCGGCGGCGCGTGCTGCGTGTGCGGCGTGCTCAGGCTCTTGGCGTGCGCGGGCGCGGGCGCGGGCGCGGGCGCGGGCGCGGGCGCGGGCGGCGGCGCGGGCGCGGGGGCCGGCGCCGGCGCGGCGGCCGCGGCGCCGCGCGCGCCGCACGACTCCTGGCTGCGCTCCGACAGCGCGTCCTGGTTCTCGCTGGTTGACGAGCCGTCGTCGTCGTCGTCGCTTGACGATGAGCTAGAACGAAACGTCAAACAAATAATGACAAAGTAACAGAAGCATAGTGTATATAAATACGGAAAAAGGTGAGAGGCAAAATATGTATCTTGACGCTGTATTTCATATCGAATATAATCAATCTTTTGTAACATCCGACGTGCATTAAATCGAAGAGTTAGTAACATTGACAGATTGTAACATTATTGTATACAGCATCTATAATCCTTTCAAATCTGAATGTTGTGAGAGATTGTAGTTTTCGAAATTACTACCTTTACATCCTTACATTACACCCTTCCCTAATACGAGTATGTGTTGTCATAATCAACCAGCTCATTCGATTTCTTAAGATAATTAGCATGCCTCACCTGTCGAGTCGTATGTTCTTGCAGCTGTCGTCGGGGTCGGATATGCTGATGCCTGGCTTCACCGAGCCCGAGCTGTTCAGCGAGCTCGTGCTTCTGCAACAGAGCAATTTCTTTTATTTCTACTGTTCATATCCAGACTTGAGGACAAGACTTATTATAAGGATTTCAATGCTTAGTATTTTTTTTATCATGACTACATGCATATACTTAGTCAAGGACTTAATGTTCTTCTCCAATCTCAGTAGGAGATATCATGCGCGCGTTGCACACGCCGTTGAGTATAGTGCTGCACGCGAGTATACTGACGGTATGTCGAGCGTGTGGTGGCGGGCGAGCGCAGGCTGCGGTGGCACGCACGCCACGCACAGAATGCGCGCGTTGCACACGCTGTTGAGTATAGTGCTGCACGCGAGTATACTGACGGTATGTCGAGCGTGTGGTGGCGGGCGAGCGCAGGCTGCGGCGGCACGCACGCCACGCACAGGATGCGCGCGTTGCACACGCCGCTGAGTATAGTGCTGCATGCGAGTATACTGACGGTATGTCGAGCGTGTGGTGGCGGGCGAGCGCAGGCTGCGGCGGCACGCACGCCACGCACAGGATGCGCGCGTTGCACACGCCGCTGAGTATAGTCTGCATGCGAGTATACTGACGGTATGTCGAGCGTGTGGTGGCGGGCGAGCGCAGGCTGCGGCGGCACGCACGCCACGCACAGGATGCGCGCGTTGCACACGCCGCTGAGTATAGTGCTGCATGCGAGTATACTGACGGTATGTCGAGCGTGTGGTGGCGGGCGAGCGCAGGCTGCGGCGGCACGCACGCCACGCACAGGATGCGCGCGTTGCACACGCCGCTGAGTATAGTCTGCATGCGAGTATACTGACGGTATGTCGAGCGTGTGGTGGCGGGCGAGCGCAGGCTGCGGCGGCACGCACGCCACGCACAGGATGCGCGCGTTGCACACGCCGTTGCAGGACGTCACTTGCGGCTTGGGCGACAGCGTCAGCACGCACACCTGCCCCACGTACCCGTCGCTGTTGCATACCTGCAACGTAGCGTTGTCGCGTGCATTGTAGTAACACTATTATCAGATTTATTAGGTATTCTTTTTTTCTAAAATCATATTCAACGAAGGGAGGATCACGAATCAATTTAACGTAAAAGGAATATCTTCTAGTATCAGAGTAAATGTCATGTCATACAGTATCACAATGTTAGTGAAATTGCATAAATCTACAGGCCTGGGTCTCGTAGAACTTCTGTAACTACTTATTACTACATGACATTTACTCTGATACTTGAGGAGGCTGATCATTTTGGAGATTATTCGGTGGAGAAGTAGCCACATCTCTGCCTACAAATGGAAAAAATACGTGAAAGTATGGATATGTGTATGTATGGGGTCACATAACATGATTAATTACTTTTTACAGAATTTGAGCACATTGTACCATAACATCAGCCATATAATACCGAACAAAAGCCGAATATGATGACTTGAATTTACGTTTTACATAGAAATTAGAGAAGTAGCGTAGTTAGGTTCCTCACCCAGACGTCGGGCGGCTGCCCCTTGGGAGGGATGGTGGGCGCGGCGCAGGTGAACTGCAGGCCGGCGCGCGTCTTGCGGATCGGCACCGGCGAAAGGAACTCCGGCGCAGTCCGCTCCGGGCCGTACAGCGCTGGAAACGACCAACGACCATAAGCGACATCATCGTGAATATTTATATTATTGGTAGCAATGATGGTCCCAAACGGAAATCACTACATCAACAACAAAAACTCTAGGAAATGGATGGCGTTGAAAAATGTATATATTGTATATATTTACATACATAACTTCTAAATTGTCACCCCAGTGTGGTATGACAAAATCTATGAATCGCTTTACAGCGAGTAATGGAGTGGAATTCGCATTCATAATTATTTAAGCACTTGTTATTTTCAATTTTTTTTTTGTTTTTCTGCAATAAAACGTTATATTACGAGGTCAGAAATTTGATAACTTACACAGCTTTTGTTTAGTCTCGTTTATTAACTCCTCCCAACTGCTCCGCTTTTCGGCCTTTGGAAATATAATGGTGAGATTTTCTGGTCCATTCCTGAAAATCGCAAAATGAATATGGTTTAGCAAAACTTTATAACAGACCAAAAATTTCGTGAATATCTAGATTAGTTTAATACACCCTTTTTGTTTCAAAATATTAGTGTTGGAACATTAGGTAAATCTTACGGATTTATAAATAAGCAAGCAGCTATGTTACATGAGACGTTAGCGAGTGCGGGTGTGCGGTACTGATACTGACGCGGTGTTGACGCTGAGCTCCATGCAGCAGAGCTGCGAGTCGGCGGCGGCGCGCTCGGCCAGCTGCCGCTGCAGCGCGAGCAGCGCGTCGCGCACCAGCTCCTCGAGCGGCGCGTGCGGCGTGCGCAGCGCCGCCACGCGCTCCGCCACGCCCGCCAGCGTGCGCACGTCCTCGCGCAGAGCCTCCACCTCGTGCATCATGCGACGGAAGTTCTCGTCTTTAGCTGCAATTCCAAATAAAAAACAGGTATTTTTTTTTCACTTTTAAGTTTATTATGCCTTTAATCGAAGGGCTATAAGCAGATGTCCCATGTTGGTCTGGGACTTGGCCCATGTTAATCTGGGACAAAAAAAAAGAATATACCAACTGTGGTTCTTGCCTAGCATGTCGTAAAAGGCGACTAATGGTTTACGGGCTTTTGGGTATGTGATTAAGTAGGCGACGAGCTAGCCACTTATCACTCCTTTTTCACAGCTTTCCATCCAACCCAGCCCACTGTCCCATGTTGGTCTGGGACTTTAAAATAAAATGCTAACTGTGGTTCTTGCCTAGCATGTCGTGAAGGGCGACTAATGGTATATCGGGTTTTGGGTGTGTGATTATGCAGGCGACAGGATAGCCGCTTGTCACTGCTTTTTCAAAATTTTCCATTTAACCCAGCCCGACTTTGTTTTTGGCTGAATGTGGTTGAAGGGGCCTGCTGCCCCTTTGACTCTGCCTACCCCTTCGGGGATTATGGGCGTGATGTTATGTATGTATGTAATGTATAAGCAGATGCATTGTAGAATCAGTGGCAAATTGCAAAATGTGAAACGAAATTTCCAAAAAAATCATACTATGAGACTCGCAATCCCCGAATACGAAGGGGTGGGCAAGGACATGACAGAGCCACATATACATATTCATGAAGCAATAATGTCTTTAAAACACATTTATCCAAAAATAAAATTGAGGTTCAATAGATCAGTGTATTTCAATCTTTTTAAAATACGCGACCCCTTTACACTTTTAAACATTTTCACGACCCCCTTAGACAGAAACTAAAAGTGTCTAGAACTTTGCCTTTTCCTTTTCCCGGCGACCCCCCAAGCAAGGCTTGTATCAAAATCAACAGATGAAAAGAATGAGAATACATCATATTCAAGTAGGTAACTAATTTTATATGTCGATAATTTTAGTTCTTACAAGACTAGATTAAAATACCTACGTACATTGTTATCCTTAGGGGTGCAATAGAGTAATGAAATGCTTAGTTTCAACTCACCCTTAACTATTTCGAGGTCGGCCAGCGGTATCCTCATCAACAGTTTGTACTTGTTGCCCTCCATCTGACTCGCTATGTTACTTTGGTATGTTCTGAAATATACAAACGTTCTGTGTTCATCAGTGAGAGAAAGATGCATCATCTTGTTTTTTATTTATTTTATTTTATTTATTAAGTCTCACTAACAACACATACATTAAGCATTTACAGTAGTACACTGTAATATTATATATTGTTCTGATGTACATGTCAATTATAAGCGAGCACAACATTGGTAACATACGGTTTAAGTTAAAATAATTAAACTACAGACAAAAAAACAGAAAATAAATTTTGAAATAACATTTCTGGTAATACAAACCTACGTGAAAATTTTTACTTTTCACTGCACTTCAGGGTGTGGTGCAAAACTACGTTTAACTACTTGTTAACACTAACAGCACACAAACGAGATATTAATATAAGTAGTCAAATTATTCCAAACTAATTCCTTAAGCATATTATAATTCTTCTGATTGTTTCATGAAGTCACGTAATACGAAGATTCTTTCTGTTACATTTTAGCGAAAGGAACTGTGGTATTTAAGTTTGTATAAAGTAAACTATGTATTCATATTTTTGTAGAACAATAATATTTTAAAAGGCACAATAAATTAAGGATAATAGACTTTATAATGGTTATACATAACATTTACTACACCATTTTGTTTAAGCTTATTACATAAAGCGATTGGCTGCTTTGAAGCTTATATAAACAGGTTGCACTCACGGAATGGGTTTCTTAATAGTGCCAGTCCGTCGCTTAACACTGGTAATGAGCAGCGTGTCGTTGAAGAGGAAGAGCGCGCGGTCCTTGAGCGCGCCCTGCGCGGCCGGCACGGCCACCGCCTCGTGCCGCAGGAACACGCGCTCGGCCGCCGCCAGCCCCGACAGCCCCTCCACCGCCTGCTCCAGCTCGCGCAGCGCCTGCTGCTGCTGCTCCAGCTCCAGGCTCTCGCGCTCCGTGCAGTTGATGAGCTCCAGTAGCTCGTGGATCTCCTTCTGAGCTTCCAGGAGGAGCTTGTGGTCTGGGTGCGATTGGTCTGTAAATGGGGTATTAATGGGTGTATCTAGAGACTGCCTAAAATAATACTCGATATTGTTGTTAAAGTAAGCCAAAATTACAAAATTCTGAGCAGTCTAAGGTAGACGAATGAAATTCATCTGTATTATGAGTTTTTTGTCATAAATAACTATTTTTATCAGAATCAATAGAAATATATACTATTTCTAAAACATACTTTTCTTTAAAAGGTCATCTTATTTAAACCTTTGTATTCGACTTATATTGAAATCATTAAGTACTTCAACCAAGTACAAGCACACCATAAAACGCGACGTCACAGTCTGCGATTGTCATATAAAATTGATGGCACCTTGCGTCTTGATAGCTCATAAAAAGTAACTCAATTGATTGATGATATCAATTACTACATTACTACGTGTCCGTCAACTAGAGGATTATGTGAAAGCCTTTATTAAAGCCCTGTATTGTGTTGTATAACTAATTATGAATTAATCATCCTGAGCGGTGTTGATTGTACGGTAAGGCCTGACATTCGAGAGGTGCTGGTTCAAGCTCTAGATTTTTAAAATCTATGTAAGGATTTATACCACTTGATCAGTTATCATGGTGATTAAATCTGCATATTAAAATAACTACGGATATGTAAACACGATCCAATTTGTCTGGTTCTCTTATCCGATGAGCAGTTGCTTTAATGTAATAACAGGAATCGCTAAATCATGGTTTAAGCGGACTCCATTAAGTACGTTAATGCTAGGAGGACGATGAACTATCGAAATCCTATATTGACATTCAATTAAAAATCTGTCGACAATAGTCAGTTGCGTCACTCGCTTAATCCTGGATTATACTCTAAGCGGAACCCGATTAAGCGCGTGACATAATGCCGGCAAAATGATGACCCTAAGCTATGATGGGCTACACAAGATTATAATTAGTGGTGACCTGTGTGCTTGATGAGTCTCTGTATGAGCAGCTTGTAGCTGGGGAACTTCTGCACAGGCTTGATGAGCAGGTTGTCGAGCGAGAGCTTGCCCTTGTGGTCGCGCGCCATGGCGTCGAGGAAGCGCGCGAAGGCGGGCCGCGACGCCGCCGCCGCCTTCACGCACTCGCGCGCGCGCCGCTGCTTGTTGATGAACGACATGTACGTGTCCATCACCGTCGGCTTCGTGAACTGCAAACGCGAACAATACACACAGTCACAAATGTGTGACCATGATGCTCATAGCGTAACAACAATTCAGGCATTATCTTGGTTGACAGTAACGGCGCATTACATTATACACTGTTGAAGATTTGTAAACAACTTATGATTCCGATGTTATAATATATAACCAGTATTCTAATGAGCCTTCGTTAGGACACTTTTCATACATTGATATGCGAGAGTGCTAGGTTAGGTGTTAGGTGACACAATAACCTTTTGATACTACTTATATAAACTGTAATTACATAAAAGTTAGTGAATACGCATCTTTTTAAACAATATTGTGGATATATTTGGATCTCAAAATCAGTAGAAGTAGATAAAAAATATATTACAAACTAAAAATAAACTTCTCAAATAAATTATTGTGGGGTTTACATCAGGGGGATTTTAAAACAATTAAAAAATAAAATATTCATTTCATTTGATTACATTGATTAAATTATTCCTCTGACATATTGACTATATCAAACAAACCAATTATCATAGCAACTTAAACTTCGGCATTTATTTCGAAAAACGCTTTTAATTAAAATAATCTCTTAATTGATTCTGTCTATCCGGTTAATCTTAACGATTATTAACCAACGATGCAAGAAATATTATAGTGCACAAGTTCTTGCGTAGACAGAGGTGTATTCTTTGTTCTTTTACTTTCATAGTCCGGTGAAAGGGCAAACTGTCATGGGCAGGAGACGTAAATCATACTAGGCTTGAACCACTTTGCGAGTCACGGGTGAAAAGCCGCCAACTCCTTGATTTCGGACTGGTACTGAATGATTCCAATAGAGGCACCTACCCACACATGTCAGCCTGACCCAAAATGTAAACCCAGGACATTTTGGTCTTTAAACAACGCTTACTACCTAGCGAGCACTAGACCATTAGATATATTAGAATAAAATAACAAGCAAATGCAATTGTCTGACGCACTTTTCCACCGCATCCATTCCATCCACAGTTTGCCTGTGCTTACCACATCCAGGAAGATGTCTCCGACTTTCTGGTGCAGGTCCCACTGCTCGAGGCGGCGGCGCAGCTGCTCCAGGAACACCTGGTGCACGTTGAAAATGGCCGGCACCTGGTTGAAGATCTCGTCCACCGCGCTCGAGTCCAACAGACCCGCGTTCTCGGGACTCTTCAGCGGCTGCAGGTATTTCTGAAAGAAGGTATTAGGAAATTAAATAGATTATCATATAGGACTTAAGAATAAAGTCACACGCAAACGTACAGACACAATTAATTCCTCATTTCCGGTAGGGGTAGTTCAAGAACCAATACGCTCCTCAAACCACATTTAGCCAAACATAAAATCTATGGAAATGGGTTGGATGGGGAAAACCGCACATAGAAAAACAATTTTTTTTCTGCCAAAGAACCTTAAAGGTTTTTGCTGTGTCATATTTTGTGTGGTCAACTACTACTTTATATTTTATTTTGACATTTTCATGTTATGAACAGAACATATTTATGCCTCTGGCCTGGCTCGGCAGCGAGGGAATAGATCGTTATGAAGCCTGCACTTAAAAATAACTATAGATGTGTTACCATGATGTTTTTTTTTCTGAGATGAGATCATATCGGTAGTCACTTCAATGCTATAGTCAGATTACCTAAATTGATAATCATGGTCTAATCGGACTCCAACTAGGCACAGATATAGTACTATGAAAATGATTTACAAAACCAGCGTAATAGCGTCACGTTGAGTCTGTTTAAATTATGGTAAATTTTTATAAAACTACTTCTCACTTGATGGTTTCATATAAAAACAATTATATTACAAACTATATTTACCCATTAGCCCAGAATAACCAGTCAAAATACCGCTATCCGTAACAGCAAGTGTGCCACGATATAAATAAACAAATAACTATAAATAATACACGGACGTACTCACGCAGTCCGCGATGACGCTGAGGTGACCGGCAAACAGATTGAAGTCGATGAGAATAGTACAACAGTCTGGTTCCTCATTACGAACATTAGGTAATATGGTCAATAAACGGTTTCATTGATCTAAGACAGGGCCAATAATTTGTATCAACACTTAAACCTATAATCTAAAATATGAAATCCAATAACAAATGCCTGAACCCGAGGCGTATGTCGCGAGCGCGCATGTTTCTTTGGCAAACAAATTACTCCGCGCACCCTTCCCGGCGTATTCAAATTATGTTATACTTAGCTGGCTTAATAAGGGGAATAAGATTCGAGAACCGGCGGAGAAACGCGTCTTCAGCTTTTTTGTTTTTTGTGAAAATAAAACGGCTTAAACGACATTTGCGTTGCGTATCGATTCTTTTGATATTGATAAATGTGAAGAAAAATTTGTTTCATAACAGACCATTATTACGTTGGTAGAAGCTTGGGCGGATGGCTGAAACTTAAGCACCTGCGTATGCTTAGTTACTCATTAAAAACTAGGGTCACGCTACAAAGTCACGGCTATTAAAGCAAGCAGGCCTCATTAAAGCTTCAACAGCTCCTTGACAATGGTTGTAGCGCTGGATCAGCTGGGCAATGTCGGGTTCGTCACATAAAGTAATAATATGTTCACTGTACTTGACTGCAAATCGTATAAAAGCTCCTTTATAAATAGTCAGACAAGTAAACAATTAACATTTTAGTGTTTTTAGATTATCTATTTAGGTACATATCTATTAGGCAGGTAACATATTTTCTATGCGAAAATATATCTATTTTAGCGTCAGATAAACGATGTTATGAGAATATAATTGAATATTTGCGAATATACTGTGCCTTTCACTACTTTTAGACGTAAAAATATTGCTATGGTCATTATGATTAGGAGCATATTTTGTATGATAAATTAGAAATATTTTCACAACTGCAATGAAAGCTTCAAAAGGCACGATGTTGTTTATGCTGCTGGGCAATGCCAAATTCCACGTGTTTTCACGTACAAATTTTGTTTTATGTTAATATGTCAACTAAGTTTAGCTATAAGCTATAGATTGAACAAGAATAAACGATTCTGAGTTTCTTCATAAATTTGCATTACAAACTGGTGTTAAGTATAATGGTCGCCGCGCCGGCAGATGGCACAGTTGACTCACTCCGCGATGAACAAAGTTCGACTTGGATCATAACTTGCTAAATTTTCCGCTGAAACTTGTATGACTTCCGGGCATCTGTGATTGGTGGAGCCGGAGCGGGTCCGGGGGTCTGACACCCATCGAGTTGAAACTTTCCTAAGATAAGCAGCGCTCCCATTTAACTCCGACGTTTTGGGTACAAATCATTTTGGTTAAATTAACTTGTCGTTACAGCTCTACTAGCGCGTCTGTGTCTCACCTTTCTGTAATTTGTATGATTGTGTAGAAATGTGGCTATATAACATATGTGTTTTCACCTTCTTTTCTTTGGGAGCGTGTATGTTTGCACAGTAAAGAAAGTATAAATACATGACAGATTGGAAACATACAAATTCATTAAGTAATCTATTTAATAAAGCAGTAATCTTTATCATTAGGTATATTCCAAATCAGATAGGGGTTTGATAATGTCCAGACGAATGTGCATTGTTCCCATTGAAATTGAGTTAAATAATGAAGTTTGAAAGTCTTCGCTCAGTGTGAATTTCAGTATCAAACTCCATGGTATTGATATAAGAGTGATCTTTGTCCCGTTGTGTGTACAAGTCCCGTCACCCAGCGTCAGTAGCGGCGGCGCTGACCCGCTGGCCTCGTTCGGCGTATCGATTGTGAACGACAATTTACACTCCAATTTGCTTGCTCGTGTCGTTACGTCACTTTGATGAGAGCTTCCCTTTGTCTCGTGTTGGCGACCTTCGCTGGAACATCGGCGGAGCAGTAGAGATCCGTAATGGAAGATTTCGCCGACACGTGGGCAGAAAAAACATGAATTGTTCAAAACAATATTATATTGTAACTTCGAAATTTTTAGGAAAACTTCTTCCTGCAACCTTTGACATTTAATAGTTTGAGACGCGGACACGTTTAGGTTACTCCTAGATTTTATAAGACTGATGAAAAAAATATATAATGTCAAGACAAAGACGGATAGTGGATAAATCTATATTGTCAATATACAGCCTATATTGAAAACCCTTATATCATTACTCTATATAACTGAGTTACTTGCTCTTTGTCGAAAAAGAGTAAAAACACATCTTCGTTTAATTTAAAACACCTACATCAGAAAGCATCTTTACAGCAGATATTATCTTCTTCCGCAGTTCAACTTTGGTACATCGCCATACGTGGATGGCATTAACACTTTATAAGACTGTATTCATTCAAAATAAGAGTTCTTGTATCTTGATAGTTTCCGACTACCCTCATCGCAAGTTAGACAGTTCCACTCATCGTCACACGTCGATCAAGACCGAGGACAAAACCACCACGTAGACGCTGGTTTATGTGCAAACATTGTATTAAACAAAGGCGTGTAAGCACTATGGATAAAAATGTGCGCCTATATACAAAGGCAGTTGATTCAATTTTTATAACCTAGTCCCTCTGAATGTTCTATAATCGAATTACGGTAGGTATTCCACTGGCTGAGTGGTAAAGGAAAAAACATCACCTCCGTTCGAATTTATAAAAAATCCCTATCCTGGTCTTCAGGCGGCACTTGCGCCACCAAAATACTAACAAGGTCATGCATTGTATCAATTATTATTATTGATTCACATATTCTATGTTTAACGTCTTTTTCGAAACCATTATGTTTTTTAGGGTCTACTAACTACTCATCTTGCCAAATTGCGTCTATTTGCCTCTTTAGTCCAGAAGCAGGACTCATGGCCGTCGTAAACTCGTGGGAAATAACGCGAGCGCGCGCCCAAATGTTTGTGAGATATATCCGGGAAATATCTCGCTTAAGTTGAGGTATTTGCATGATGGAAGTTATAGCGGCACTCTATATGGTGATGAGTGCGCTCGCGCCGTGAGCCCGCCTACAAAGCTAACTTTCGCGCAAAAGCTTGAACAATTAACAAAAATGGCACAAATATATTTTATTGCGAATTTAAGAACTTATTTACGTAAAATATTTCGTTATTTGAATATTAAAGGATCTTAAAACGTTCAACGTCTATTTTCATTGATATTAATAAGATTTTAGGAGTAGGTATAAAAAAGGAAAATTTCATCAGTGTTATCAATTAGTGAATGGCTAATGATAGAAATGGAAATATTGCAAAGCTATCCAAATATGGTTGGAAAAATAGAGATGGGGTACATACTTATTGCACCGAAAAAAATATTTTTAAAGGACGCGTTTTATACTTTCACTGTCAAGACAATGTCACAGCACAGGTAGCAGACATATTTAAAATTATTTTTACTATAGAAAAAAAGACGCGGGCTGCATTTTAATCTGGCGTTAGAACACCGCACCGACAGCTTGCTACGTAAGTATAAATCCGCGCACACTGTTGTGATAGCCGTCCCCGGCGCATGCCCCGGGGGACGCGGACGGCGTCCTCGCGCGAGGGCGCCGGGATTAACGAGTCATTACTGTGGACCCACTCGTCCGGGGCTCATCCGTATACCTACCTATAGATAATTGCGGGAAAACAGTCACTGGTATATTTTCCAAAATTCGTCAAAAGCCCGTGTTGGTCTGAGACTTAAAAAGAATGTGCCAACTGTGTTTCTTGCCTAGCATGTCGTAAAAGGTGACTAATGGTATATCGGGTTTTGAGTATGTGATTGTGTAGGCGACAAGCTAGCCACTTGTCACTACTTTTTCACAATGTTCCATCTAACCCAGCCCAATTTTATTTTTGGCTGAATGTTGTTAAAGGGGCACGCTGTCCCTTTGACTCTGCCTACCCCTTCGGGGATTATGGGCGTGATGTTACGTCGTCGAAAGCGTTTCTCTTGCCTATGTCAAAATCCGAGTTTAGGAGATAAATATTTTCACATTTCTACAAAAACGTCAACATTTTTAGGGTTCCGTACCCAATGAGTAAAACGGGGCCCTATTACTAAGATTCCGCTGTCCGTCCGTCCGTCCGTCTGTCACCAGGCTGTATCTCATGAACCGTGATAGTTGTTTAGCACACGTGATTGGGGTGAAGTAATTATTTAAAATGTTTGCTGTTGTTGTTGTTTACAGGGTTTCATGCATGGTTCTAATGTGACATAATAATATGTCATTTTTAATCAAAAATTGAATTTAAAATTTTTGCTTTTTATATGTATAAATGTTTTAAAACATTTTTTTGCATAACTCATCATCACACAAAATTGTATCGTACTTTAAACGTTTAAATTAATATGTTATCAACACAAAGACAACGACAAACCTAAGGTATTCGCTCTCCACAAATACATGTATTTGTCACCATAAATACACGTATTTGTCACTCGGTGGGCCATTTGGCCGCGCGTACGGACAAACTGACTTATTATCATAAATAATAACCCCGTACCAGATACTTAGCAAACGCAAAGTGTGTCGCAGTGTACCGGACATCATTTGGTGAGGTGACTTTTATTGCGAAGGTGCTAAGAGTTATATTTGAAAGCGCTTGTAAATAAAATTGCAGTTGAAAATATATTATTTTTGAGTGAAATACTTATTCGTACTAATTTACTTATTCTTCGATCAGATTCTTTCTTCTGAATTTTACTTATATACAAGATACACATAAGGCAAATAAACCATATCCATAAGTTTTAAATGCAAAACATCATTTAAAACTTATGGATACGGTTTATTTGCCATTTTTAAGGATGCACCATGTTGAGTCGTGATTGTATTTAATGGATTCATGATGATGAATTGCATTGAAGATTGATAAATCTACATAGTAATATTGCAGTTGCCCGTGCCGAAAGCTGAGCGCGTCGCGCGTGCAGGCGAGTTGGCACCGCGACGGTATTCACTATTCAGTCACCCGCTCCTCACAGCGCGGGGAAGCCCTTTGTTGTTCGCGCCAGGTGAGGAGTGCGCGTTACTCAGAGTTGTTTTTATATTCACGTATTATATCGCTAGCTTTTTATAGACGTGATCTCTGCCTACCCCCATGGGGAAAAGGCGTGACAGTATGTATGGATGTGTGTATTTTTTTTACATAGGCTTTGGTAATTTTAATTTTTTTTTTCTATTTCTTTAGCATTTACAATTTTGAAAAAGTTATATATCAGTAGCATAAACTTATTAAGAGTATGACACCGAACTTTGAGAGTGAAGGACTAGAGAGCGCACCTGTGTTTGCGCACACACTTGCGCACTATAATATCTACTGCGCAGTTGACTAATCCTCGTTGAGATTGGCCGCCGTGACCGATATCGGTTAGGAGGACATTATTATTATTTTGTATGTGTGTACATTCTGATAACTATTCCTATTTAGTGAAAATAGTGTACTTTCAACAAGGGGTGAATTGTTGCCGAGGATCTAATTACGATGTTGAGAGTGATCGCTGTCAAGCTGCTCGAGTCACCCTTATTTTCTCGTCAGATAGCTCATCTCGGGCCATTACTCACCGAGCTGAAGCGAGCATCACGCCGGTAATTATAATCATCTCGAGGAGCGCTCTATCCATTAATCTTGTCTCAGCAGAGTATTATTTGTTTATGAATATTTGCTGCACGAGGGGGGGCGGGTTGAGGAGTGGTGCTTCATGGTTGTTGTTGTCGCGATGATTGTTTTGTGACAATGCTTTTGTCTGTCCCATTTCATTGCACAGTAATGAAGCGTGTAATGCGCATCTCCAGAAGATCTCCTCTCCTTAGCTTTAGGGTACGGCTAATATAAAAAGTCTCCGCTTAATTATGTTTATGAATAGAATAGAATAAATGTTTATTTGGCACATTACAAAATTATGAGTCACCCTAAAGCCAAGCATGAATTGATCGCAAAATTTTTATAGAGATATTTTGACAAAATGTATGAGTAACACAACAACAATTCGTCGTTATGCGTAACCCATGCGTATAAAGACTATAAGTATTTCAATTAACAACATACTAAAAACATTTTCAACCATCTAAAATAATGGGAACTATTGCGTTCCACATCAGCCCCTGCACGGCGTATCTTTCGTATCGGGTTAGTTTTATTTAGAGTTTACATAGTGTTAGTTGCGCCACGGCACCACCGAGCGCGGTGCTCGCGGAGGGCAGCGCGAGGTGCGCGCACGCAGCAGTTACCTTGATGAGGATGTCGAGCGCGTCCACGTACGACTTCTCCGTCTCGTACAGCTCCACCACCACGTGCGTGCGCGTGTCCTGCAACAACGAATTTCAATTTCAAAATCACGTATATATGCACTTATAAATAGTCAATGTAAACATAAAAGAAAACATTACCACCGGTTCAGAAGGTAGACTCTATCGAGAAGAAACCGGCAAGAAACTCGATAGTTACTCTTTTAAATGCCAAAATTTGCAAATTCCTAATTAATAATCTACACTTACTAGGTAAAAACACTGCAGATGAACACTTCATTATGAAGTTAAACATTTAAGAAGTCTTTAATCTTATAGTAGCCCTTACTCATTAAAAGCGCTTTAATGCACAATTTAAACTTATGTGAAAGTAATGCTAGTAGACTGTCTGGATTTTTTTTAATACATAATACAATCTAAAATAAATTGCGATGCAATTGATAAAATGTTAATTATATTAAACAATACATTACAATTAAATAAACCCGCTCATTGTTCACACCAACACACCAATGGGGACACAGAGACCGTACACAAATAATTACCGCCATTATTATTAACGCTTTTTTTTAAAATGGCAATTCACTGATAAACTTTTAGTGAGAAGGGGAGGACCAAGTCATATGGCATTCGGTTCTCTGTGCGCACCTCGTCAAAAAAATCGCATGATGATAGATCAGTAGAGTGTACGTTGGAGCTGCATCTAAAGCATAAAGTAATTATTACAGCACACACTGGTTTATTTAATGAAAAATTAACAAAAAGTAAATAATTAAATTCAGTTGTTGTGTAAATCCAGTTATCACATCCGATAGTTGGATTTACACAATGATATAAATAGATCTTGATTATGAATTAAAAAAGTTTTAGGCTTTTTTAATTCATAATTTTTCGTTCGCTTTCTGCAATATTAGAATTGATATTTAATATACACTTTCGACGCCTACCACTTTAGGGTCAAAGCACTCATCGAGACGTAAATATTGACAGTCGAGTGCGCCCAGTCTTATAATGTGTGTGTCATCGCGCCGAGCGCTCCGGGTGCCATACATTAGGTATGCGCAGATTGCCTTTCGGCTCGCTCGCCGCATGCCTGACACTCGTAATAATATCGGTACCGATGTGAAATGTATATGGAGCTTATTGGTGGAAATATTCATTGCGCTGTATATAATTTAATTCACACAGGAGTAATGCCTTCTATAATATAAAGTGGCCAATGAGAATTGTAGGGTCGCTTATTATCGGGGAATAATATGCACAGGCTACGCGGTTACAAACAAAACCTACACAACACACAACTACTAAATCCAAACGAATTCATTAAGCACAAAAAACGCGGTTTGTACGAAATTTTACAAATACCCATCTGTGGTGCCCTTTATTAAACAAAAAAACCAAAATAATTTTTTGGTGACCTTTACACCAAAAAGCAGCAATTATGAACCAAGACGTATATATATACATCTTATAATTGCAGTTCATAATATAGCAGGATATCCTCCTATAACATGCGCGCACATTCGTGCATAATGTTCCCGACTAACATTATTAGCGAGTTGGCCGCGCCCGCCACGCGCCCGCGAGCGCGCTGACGCGATCAACCTGCGGGAGACGCGCTCTAGCCGACTGCCTACTGATGGAGACGATGCGTGCAGATATGTTTTATATAACAGTCTCGCATACAGTTTATCTTTCATTCATATCGGCGAGATGGGCAACCGCTTGTGATAATGTAGGAGTTACGGTAACTGGTTGTATTTTATTTTTGTGCACGAGATAATAATAATGACTTGACTGGCTCGATGGCTCATTCTGCAGTCGTGGGTTCGATCCCCACCCAGGACTAACATTCGTATGATGAATACTTGTTTTTGTTCTGTGTCTGGGTGTTAATATTGAATATTTAAGTATATATTTGTAATACCACTGTTAAGTCTGATATCCGTAACACAAGTGCTTAGGCTATTTTCCTCGGTGTCAGATCATGTATGTGATGTAGTCTGATATTTAAAAAAAAATCTCCAGACTGACTCACCAATACCCTAGTACCAAACTAAGCTACAATCTTGTCCTATGAATATTGGGTGAACGGATAGATATACTTAAACACGTTTTTAAACACCCATGACTCGAGTACAAATGTTCATGTTCATCACACGAAACATATATCCCTAGCGGGATTCGAACCCACAACCCTCGGTTTCGTGGCCAGGGTCTCTTACCACTCGACCAACGAGCCTGTAAGATAAGTCTATCTAGCGTGTAAAATACCATCAAATTACTTTTACTTCAAGTTATATTAACGAATAAGGTGATTTTATATTTCACTAGACCTATAACAATTACTTCGTACTTTTAAAACGTGGTAGTGTATTTCCTCCCTGGTGTAAATTACCAGTTACATTATGGATAAATGAATAATTTCATGAGAACCACCTTTCAATTTCACATTAATAATTCTGATTGCATCTCGATAACAAAGAGCTCCTGATGACGCGTGTGCGTGTGTCGCGTCGGCGGCGGAGGCTGTAAGAGCCACGAGCGAGCCATCGATCGCGCCGCCCGCCCAGCCGGCCGCGCACCGCTCACCGCTCACCGCTCACCGCTCACCGCTCACCGCTCACCGCTCACCGCTCACCGCTCACCACTGAGGGCTAAGGCGGTGCTAGATTCACAGGCCGATATACGTTGCTACATGACAATCATTTGATTATCGACGTCAATACATGTGCGAGAACTACTGTGTTCAACATAAAACATTATGACGATTGTATAATTGATTTTGTAAGCGTTGGCTTACATGAACTATGTTAATCATCTTCTTGAATATTCATTAAAGATGCATGGAATATGATGCGTTAAAGTTGCATGAGTGTCTATATTTATTGTACCTACGATTTTTTTTACACTTTAAACTTAATCTACCCTTTGTCAACTATGTTATATTGTGTAAAATGTTTATGATTATTGTCAAGAATTCAATAGCAAACTAAAAGCAACCTTGAACATGTTACCATTACCATTAAAAACATTTCCAAGGCAGAAATGCATCATAAAACGCGTCCTCATATACCACAGTCAGCAAATGTTCGCAGAACGTGCCTCAATATAACAACAATAAGTATATAACGAGCTTTTAATCTAGTACAGCGGTGGCAGGAGGCTTCACGGAGTCCTCTATTACTTTATTTCAATTTCATTTCATCTAGGAGCGAACAAGATGTCATACTTTTATTTTATTGCTGCATGATTTGTTAACTTTTCTCAGAGTGAGACCTAGTTTAGTTTACTATTTCTGTTTAGTTTATTATCGGTTTAGTTTATTATCTCTTCTACTATCTATACAAAATAGTAAAGATTATTATAGAAGTGGCTAACAAATAAACATGTTTTGTGTCACATCATAAAATGTCACACTAAACATTTACTATTACCACATAGTAATAATATACTACGTACAACAGAGGGTCACTGCCCATACTTGAAAAGTTACTGCTATAGCTCGCGCAAGAACAGCGACAGTGGTGAGTGATTGGAACTACAGCCAAGTTTAGTCTGTTTGTCAGGAATAATACAAGATGTCGCTACAAGCACAGGTTAGTTGTTTCTTAGTTATAATACGCCACCTGTGTAAAATTCATAATTTAAAAACAAAGATTATTTTGGTTTGCTTCTGAAGATAATATTTTATAAACATGTTTTTCATCTAAATTTGATAAATTATCTAAGAAATGACGTAAATAACTTATTTTAATAAAAAAAGCATTTTTAATAGTGAAAAAATAACGATTTAATTCGGTTTTATCTCTCAATCACTCTAAATGATGCCTGTAGCGATATCTGTTTGTGTCAAGTCTATACGAAATCTAAAATGTATGTGACTGACCAGACATGCTATTACAGTACAGTACTAGAAATTATAAATATTAGAAATATTTTGGGTGACATGATGAAATTCTATTATGACCCTACCCTATGTGCCAAGAGTTGTGAGTTCGATCCAGGACAAACATTCGTGTGATTAATACTTGTGTTTGTTCTGGGTTTGGATTTTATTATCCAATATTTAAGTAAATATTATTTTGTAATACCCCTGTTGATTCTGATATCCGTAACACAAGTGCTTTAGCTGCTTATCTCGGAGTCAGATCAATGTATGTGGTGTAGGCTGATATTTATTATTATTATTATAAACACCAAAATGTAAATATCCCGTATCACGAGGTGACAGCCCCGTAGCACGTATGTCAATTGTAGCACAAGGGCCGTAGCAGGCCGCTACGAACGCTCGCCTGTAGTCGCGCAATTAGGCGCCTAGTAGGCCTTGGTGCCGGCCATTAGCAGAACGGGCGACAAAACATTTTACAGTACATTACAAACATTTCACTTAACACTCGGTAGGGCCTTAGTAATATCACCTTAGGACAATAATGGATACAGTACAGTTCTATGATGCTGATGTTTGACTTTGAAATTAAGTGCTGGCAATATTTTTTCGCCGTTAAATCGTTAACCTGTAAAGTATTTGTAAGGTGGCAACTTTAAATATACTTACATTGATCTGACACATAACAAACACAAGTATTCATCATACGAATATTTGTCCTGGGTGGGGATCGAACCCACAACTCTTGGCGCATGGGGTAGGGTCACTACCGAATGTGCCATCGAGCTTGTCGAATTAAACTCTAACTGTACAGTAAAGTTCAGTTTTATAATTTAAGGACATCAATTGGTTTGAACTCAGTTCTTTGTTTTGACGATTTATAAATGCTTTTTTGAAGCCTATGTAAATAAAGATTATTAAGGATCTATGTAAATAGAAATCATTAAGTAAAGAAATATCAGACTACGTCACATATATTGATCTGATTCCGAGTTAAGTAGCTTAAGCACTTGTGTTACAGATATCAGAATCAACAGTGGTATTACAAATATATACTTAAATATTTTATATTAACACCCAGACACAGAACAAACACAAGTATTCGTCACACGAATGTTTGTCCTGGGCGGGGATCGAACCCACAATTCTTGACTCATAGGGCAGGGTCACTACCAAATGCGCCATCGAGCCAGTCAAATTCATTTAATTTCAGTCTTTTCATGCATAACGAGTAATATTCAGTATACTTATTGCCTGCTTAAGTACAAACTCAGAACTTATTCCAGTAAATTAAATAAAAGTTTCCCGCAACAGAGCAAATTCACCGAGAGGGAACCGCCGGCGAATCTAGCCTGAAGTGAAAGTGGATTGCAGTTGAACGTCGTTTCATCACGGCCGGTTGCGGCCGTAGTGCGCGCACCCGTAGCGAGCTCGCAAACGACAGCTTATTACGACGCTACGGACACTTAGCGCAACTTTACTGCAACTTGGACAACAAGTGGTTTTAAATCTGTTTTAAGTTCAGAAATCTGCAGCTCATTGAAATATATGTAGGTGAAGTTATTAAAACTACGAACTAATCAAGGTTATAATGTATCTACAAGGTTGTATTAGAACCTCCAATGAAAGGCAGTAACGAAGGAGACGAGTATCAAAAAATGTATACAATAAGCTGTATACAAAATTATAGCGATCAAACTGATATAAAGATTTTCTTGGTATTATTATTATTGTATTTGTAATGCAACGCGAAAGAAACTGATGTAATTTTCATAACAATAATAAACAGTTTTGTTAGCGGCCATTACAAAATCCCGAGCACGTGGTGCGCCGCCTGCCGCGCGGCTCGCCGTCGAAAGATTTAACTGTATTTATCGTTTAGGATTATCCGATGCGCACGCGCTGCCGTTTTCCTGTTAGCGATCGTACGCATATTTACAGCCACTTCAGAAACATTTTACTATGGAAACACCATTGTGTAGTTATAGGTGACATGTTCCATGCTATTGTCTATATAGAAACACTAAGATGAATACTTTGTGAATATTAATTTATCTTGGAATCTGTTAAGGGTTTTATGAAAGCAATAATAATTATAATAAAATAATAATAATGTTTTATCTTGTAGCCATGATACATTTTACAGTTTTCGTTGTAGAATACAATATTATATATAATACAATATTACATATAAAAGAATTACAAGGCTGTTATAGATTGCAACATAATGGAATGCAATAAATAAATTCTCCAGACTGACACACCAATTCCCTAGTTCCAAACTAAGCTTATGCTTGTGCCATGGATACTAGGTGAACGGATAGACATACTTAAATAAGTTTATAAACATCCATGACTCGAGTACAAATGTCCATGTTCATCACACAAAACATTTGCCCCTAGCGAGATTCGAACCCGCGACCCATGGTTTCGTGACTAGGGTCTTTAACCACTCGACCAACGGGCCAGTCAATGAAATTAAACCTTAGCGCATGCCCTTAGTAAATCAGATATCCTGTTAGAATTGATTGTATTTGTAGTTTATCTACGATCACGGCACTTTCTCATGATTTATTTTTTATAGTAACAGTTTAGATAAATAAAACAAAATAGATTCTGAAAATACGGGCTGTATTTTTAGAATCTATTTTGTTTGTGGTCGCACCACAATGACATTATTTTCTTTTTATAGGGACTACTTTTAGCCGCATTTATTTATTTGGACAAAAAAATAATAAATCAATTAAATATTACACATGTTGTAACTCAAGTTTACAGCCAGATTGATATCCTAACTATGTTGTCACACCATTGTACTATTCTCAGACAGAAACAAAAGTGCGCCTATTAATTATCTAATATATGAAAATTTGAAATAGATGGTGTATCGCAATTAAGAAGAATAATTTGCACAGTAAAATGATACCTACACTACATCTGATCTTTTACCACATTCTAACGCGACCTGTTGAGAGGTTTAAGCCTTCCATTTCCACGTCGGCGGACACGCGACGCTCGCGCATCTTTTTCCTGTTTACTATCGCACGCACGCCCACGCTCTGTGAGAATGACGGTGTACCAGCGGAGGCAGACAATAGATGAGTTCGATAGGCGATGAACATGGGGTTTAATCACATCACATGACTTTGCGACTTGAGTACACTACGTTTCGTCAAGTAAAAAAAAACGTATTGATCCGATGAGTGTCGTGTTTGTAACGGTAATACACAGTTCAAGGAAGCGCTAGTTATTGTTAATTGATTATTAGCCCCCATAGCGTGTAGAATCTCTCAGTAGATTATATCACATGCATTTGAAACACGACAAAATAACAAGAACGTTTAAATATGTATGAAGTCTGACAAATGTAACTCGAAGAAACCTGTCAGGGGTTCGGAGTCAATTTGAAAATCGTCTGACGGCTGACGACTAACGACCCGCTTCCGAAGTCGCTTCATAACCCAGACAGCATCCTCCGCAGCTGGCGCGACGACAGCCCGAGCGCATCCGAGGGCGCGGGTGAGTGCAGACTCATGTAGGTAGGTCTTGAGCATACTCAGAGCAGCTCACTAATTCCTTGACTCAAAATTAAGTACATCTATATGCCTGCACTCACTATAGTGCAGTTCAGTCAAGTAACCAGTACCATACAATACTATTAATATACGTTTTTATAATCCCATTTGTCCCATGTTGGTCTGGGCCTTAAAAATAATGTGCCGATCGTGTTTCTTGCCTAGCATGTCGTAAAAGGCGACTAATGGTGTATGGAGTTTTGAGTATGAGATTGTGTAGGCGACAAGCTGGCCACTTGGTTAGATCCAAAATTGTAATAAAGTTGTGGTTTCACAATTTTCAGCCCAGTTTTATTTTTTGCTGAATGTGGTTAGAGAGGCCTGCTACTTATTTGACTCTGCCTACCCCTTCGGTGATTATGAGTGTGATGTTATGTCATGTGTGTGTGTGTGTGTGTTTTTACAATCATTCTTCCTTTAATACAAGTGTACTTTGACTGCCTCGTTGGTCTAGTGGTAGCATGCGCCGCCTAAGGACCAAGAGGTCCCGGGTTCAAATCCCGGGTCGGGCCAAAAATTTGTGGCAGGGTATTTCAATATCTAAATTACTCAGTAACAGCCCGGAGTCAGGAAGTTGGCGGTTTAATCACCCCCGTGCCTCGGAAAGCACGTTAAACCGTTGGTCCTGCGCCTAACCTCTCTCCGGTCATGTCGAATTGCCGTCTCACCGGACTATGAGAGTGAAGGAATAGAGAGTGCACCTGTGTTTGCGCACACACTTGTGCACTATAATATCTCCTGCGCAGTTGGCTAATCCTCGTTGAGATTGGCCGCTGTAACCGATATCGGTTAGGAGAACATTACTTGTTCATCATACAACCAAGAAATTATAACTTTAGAAATATGTTTTCTTACGACGATAGATCGAAATACCTACATTTATCTATAAATAACGTTATCTCTTAAATATCATTGATAGACTATTAAAAAGCCCCTCGGCGTTCGGTAGTCTGCGCGCGCAGTAATACGTTTTATATCCGTTTTGGGGTCACGGTATCTGATAACCGGCGTATCTCTTGCAATAAAAGCAATAAACCCGGCCGATTTCATGAGTTACATACTTATGTGTGTATTGAGCCGCCGGTGTGGACGTCTCGTGATTGCTTGTTATCCGTCAGTACTTCCCCGATTTCACCCGAGTGATACTCGCCATGTTTATCTCCCGTACCTAGTCTTGTTGCTGGATTTATTTTATTTTATTTATTCATTCAAATTAATAAAAAACGCAAAGTTTTATTTAGCAAGCTGTAAAACTTCGTCTCATACCAAAGATGCCTAAATGTATATAGTAATTACAAAACTCAAGCCCACTGTATTTAAACATAAATACAGTCACATAAATACATCTGCAAAGACACACATACTAGTATCAAACAATAGTTCCCGCTTGCGTAAACAGAATAAAAAATGCCATCAGTGAACAAAAGAACTTAGAATGGCTCTTGCCAATCGTCGCCTCGCGCCACCACTCGCCGCCACTCGCCGCCACTCGCCGCCACTTGCCGCGCGCCGAGTGGCGGCGAGTGGTCAGGCGGCACAATGTGCTGCCTCGGCTGGAACTAACGGCCACTTGGCGTTCACTTCGGCGAATATCGCGGGGCTGGGATAAATTGAATTGCGTCGGCTATGAAAGGGTAGAGGGATGACAAATAAATCTATTTTATTCGTCACCGTAGGGTAGTTTGTTTAAATTAATGATAAATAGGTTATATATGAAGCCTTGTTTGTTTTGGCATAGACAATATAAGTCTAAAGATCTTGCTAGGAATACAAATTTTGGATCAAAAATTAAATAGCTATTTTTACCACACAGATAAGACAGCGCAGCTGTAAAATTATGATTAATTTGTTATTTAATTAACAATTAACTCAAATTTGATTATTTGTTAATTAATTTTGTTATTAATTGATCAATTGACTATAAAATGTGAACACTTGCACTAGTTCATAACGTACGTGCAACGTGGGATAGTGGGGAGAATCGTATAAGGCAGTAAGCCAGACGAGTGTAGCATTGCCCGCTAGGGGGCGCCCTCAGGCTGTTGCCTAAATTTTAGGGGGGAACCTCAGCGCACTACCTACCAAGGTAGTAAAGGGCGCCTTCGGCAAATTACGGATGGTCCCCTCCAAAAAAAAATGAGTGTGGCATTATTATAATAGACTCTGAACTGTACATATCAAATAAATTAATGTTTGAATAACTGTCTCCCTGCGCCCTTTCTGAACAACTACGTTCGCAAATACTTTCATTACCAGGGGCAAGACCTCCACACGCCCCGCAAATCTCATCCGACTCTAACAGATATTTAACACTTCTACAGAAATACCTAGAAAGTTTCAGTAGTCTGTCAATAATTCAGGACTAATTCTACTATACCCTAAAATATCACGTTTTAGTTACAGTTAATATAAATAACGATTGTAAATTTATTCGCTTTACGAAAGTCTCCAAACAATAAGTCCAGCGTCACGACCTGTACCGAACTCCACTATAATCCGCCCTAATTGCATTTGTTGAAAAGGTCAAACCCAAATCATTGAAAGGGATTTGAATATTTTAATATAGAGGGCTCCGTTATAATTACGCTTCTCTGCTATCCACCATTTTGTACATTTTTGATTACGTTTCGCTCTAAAACTCCTCAATAAATAAGCTCCATATATGTAGTTTAAAAATAGTTATCCGTGGTATGTAAAATTATCAATTTATTTATTTTTACCGCGATATCTCATGTTTGACTAATCATATTGATATTGAGACCTACAATCAGGGTTATTAAACACCTTGAAACTTTCGTTTAAAGTTGTAAATATGTCTAAAACTGGCACTTAACAGCAGTTTAAGTAATAATAAATGACGACTGCCTTTCACCAGTTCCACCCTTACCGTAACAAACATTTATTAGTTGCTTCTGCTAATTAGAACGTAATTACCGCCAAAGCGATAACAACAGAGAAATGTTCGGCGCCATTTAGCTGCACATTACGTATTTAGAAACGAGCGCAAACGAGCGATTCTGTGAGCGGTGAGCGATGGAGGTGATCGTTTGTGTAACGCACCAGCCGTGTACGTAACGTGACCAATTTTATGTGCGTCAATACGAGACATTATTAAAATTAAGTCACCTTTCCCCCGTCTACCCTCTCCGTGTGTGATCGAATGCGTCTGTTATTTCTTACTTTAACTGAGAAGTTAACCTATGTACTATAAAAGCCTTAATGCATTTTAAACACATTAATTCAGCTCTGCTAAAACATTTCACTTGAGCCGGACAATTAGCGTCAAAACACTTTGCTCGGGGACACAGAAATACGACACAACGCTAAAAAATGGCAATCCCCTTAAAAACGTGCCGCATGCCCACGTTACTCCCGATAAGCGCGAAGTTGCTTAATCGCCCTCCGGGGCGCTCCGCGCGAATATTAACTAACTGCCGCTATTAGCAAGTTCGCCACAAGCGAAGCCTCCACTTCGGGGACTGATGAAGTGTCTCGGCTCTGCTCGGAAGATGCGAACATTAATAAGTAGGGCGTTTATTGAGTTTTAATATTTTTTTACGAGGGGAAATAAAAGCAACTGCAAATTAAAGGGTAAATTCTAATAGTATATATACATGGCCAAGCGAGACCCTGGACACGGAACCAAAGCTTGCTGGACTACGGGCAAATATATTTACGTTTACGGGCATGTATGAACATCCATGGCTTAAACCATGGATGTTCATAAATGCAGAAGATAGCCCACATCGTCTTTCTAAATAATTCACTAACGGAATCTAGCGACTTCATATATAATAAGTAAAGCTCTCGCGATTTAAGTCAATATTGTGACCTAGTTGCTCAGCGCTCCTGAAGTCGCGACACTGAGATGCAGTGGCTACGCCCTGCCGTGCGCGTGCGCGTGCGCTCTGCGATATTTATGCGTTTGATCGCTACAACAGCGGTGCACTATACAAGAAGATCTATCGCAATGTCGTATTTATTGTGGTATAATGGTGTAAAGGTATATGCATTTTCCAATAACATTTGTTACTTGTTATATGTGTGTGAATCTTTGTGATCGTGTTCGCATACTCTGATGTTCGGTCAGGCACAAACGCGTACTGATTGGTCTCTTTCATGTCTTAATTACTCAACCGATCCTCTTGAAATAGGTATTACATATTCATTCTTCGTTAATATAGGTTAAAATTAAATTAAACGTAGGCCTTTTCAATTGGAAAAAAAAATTAATCCAGAGGGCTAGAACATTCTTTATAAACTCAAGCAAAGCTGCGGGAAAGGTTTGTATATTATACAAGTGTAGTAGGTAACCCATATTAAAATAAGAAGATAGTAAGGAGTTAAGACATTTCAATAAAAAATATTAACGTTATTAACTGTACATACGTACATAAATGCGGACTTACTGAAAAATTGTAAATCAAAGTAATTCCTCAACGATACTCCAACTTACCAACGTTGAATGTATAATGAAGAAACACGCAAGTTAAGCTTCACGGGCGCTGTTACTTATAGCTAAGTTGTAGTCAGCGTGAAGTTCAAAAGTCTTGTCGCATTTAGTCCTGCGGAGATCACGACCAGAATACTGACGAGGAGGCCGGGGGGGGGGGAGCGGGAGGGGGGATGGGGTCTTGAATATTATTTGCCTTCATTATTGAAGTTTGCGCCGACACGCAACAAGTGAGCGGGTTGTTGGAGCGAGGGATTGCTGCGGCAAATATATACCTACTCACTGTAAATGGACTCTGCGATTGTAAGCTTAAAACAAAGACAAATCCTGAACGTTAACGCGCGTCTTAAAATACTATCAACTCTGATTTCTCAAATAAATAAATAAAAAAAAATATATATATAAATATCCAACTACATCACATATATCTGACTCGAAGAGGCTTAAGCACTTGTATTACGGATATCAGAATCAGAATATTAACATCCAGACACACAACAAATACAAGTATTCATCATACGAATGTTTGACCTGTGTGGGGATTTGGCACATGGGGCAGGATCAATACCGAATGAGCCATCGAACCAGTCAAAGCATTTACAATACGCCTGCGCTGGTATACGTAAACGTCCTAAAATTAATTTCCATTATAAACATCATAATTATCCTAGGAATAAGACACCAAAACTGTCACGTATCAGCAACATCAACGCTGTGGACGTGTTCAAGCAGTACACTCGTAATTCCTGCCTATTATTCTAAACGTGACCCTTCCTTCTACCTGAGTTGTTTTCAGTGACAATGTAAACATACGGACCGCTGTCTATTCTGTTTATGTACTCTACGCTAACCTCGGATTGAGACATGGGCTTGTGTTCATGTAACCACACTATTGGTTTTGTTCAAAACTAAAAGTTAAAAACTCGCATTAACAAGTAAGCCTCTATCGATTCGTTGCTCTCACACATTGCCTCTAAGCGGAATCTGTAATTTATATTCTTCCACCTCCTCTCTGGAGCGTGAGCTTTTTAGTTTCCGCAAACAGCGAGCGAGCGCGCGCCCCGAAACTTACTGTTCTCTGTAACTCACTCAATTTTCAGACTTATGCATGAAGCGTGTACTTTAGAGCTGGTTTATTTTTTGATTTCTATTTCCTTTATTAAATTAAAATTTGCGCTCAGAGCTTGTATCATGTATGTTTGCACGTGCATCGTTCTTGCTAGGAAGTTTTTAATATTTCAACTTTGCGAGTTATCTATTAGTAAAACCAAGTCAGCTTGAAAATTCAAAAACGTTAACTACTGTTATAAATGTCCGTAATTAATTTTTATATCCCACACTTTTACAACCAAGTGTTACAAGCAAGTTATCTTTGATCATGTATACATTTCCTTATTCTTGTACAGGAAAAATGTCACATATCGACTTGTCCTTTTTTAATTTTTTTAAGTTATGGCGTGGAATTCATTAACGAAGTGACTACCATCGGCGAACTTGCTCCCTTTAAGATATACATTTTTGAAAATTCTACGTATACTTTGTAAAAACAGAGTATGTATTCAGAGTTAGGGGTTGAGTCGATTTGGTTGCTACGAGTATATATAGATGAATAAATATATTGTCTCCATTCGAGTCCACTAGGTATAGTAAGATCGGTTTTGCTGGTGATTTTGCTCGCTCATATTTTTATGAAAACTGCATCATCTGTCATCACCTAAAAGTTAAGGTTCATCCATCCATTATATCTGATAATAAAATAAAAGGAAGTCTTTCGCAAATTTCAATCCTGCCCTCAATGGTTGCAACTATGCGCGTAATTTTCAGTATCTTAGTTCGTCCACGTACATATTTCAATTATTAGATGATAGCCACTATGTGAAATCTATTTTCCTATATTTAATGAAAATCGGTTTAGTCGATGCGTCACCTGTCAGCTATGTCACACCTCCGTGTAGATAAGGATATAAAGTAAGGTGTCTCGGCCCTCGTAAGGACCGTTTTATTGCTCCCTTACACATTTCTATTACTCTTGGCTAAGAGCATAAATATTAACCGCATAATGTAGCGCGCTCTGAAGAGCTTGGCGTACCTTTTTACCCGCGACGTAAATTTTTAACTACGGCCCTTCCCGCGAACAGCCAGATTACCTCACGGGCTTATTAGCATACATACTGCACAGCTCGGGAGCAAATATAACAGGCGCCTGGCAGTGTCAGGCCAAGTTCTGCTAAAAAGGTCTGTAAAAATGTCGTCAATTCTAAGTCTTGTATTGTTTTGCCTATTTAAAAATTTTCATTCTGAAAAAGCAATAACATCAACACTAACTACTATTTATTTTACTAGGTCACCAAATAATGGTTGAACTATGAGCGATATTAATGTCAATTCATCGATAAAAAGAGGGTATTATGTATTCTATGTATCTTTATAAATAATACGAAACCTCTATGACGACATTGGAGAGTAGAAATGATTATATGCGGTTATTCCAAACGATCGAAAGACGTAAACAGCTTTCGCCGCGTAAGTGTTCCCGGGCGCGAACTTGGCCCCACTTCGCCGGCCCGCTTACGGCGGTATTCATATTTAATGTCAATAATCCCCGGCGTCACCCCCCAGAACACTTCACACGTCGCGCCGCGGTTGTGATTCAAATTAACGCTATTATAATTTGACCGCGGATTGAATATTTTTAAATATTATTTTGCGAATAATGTTTTTTAACATGACCTGTATATTATTGTAACCAAACATTGTTTACGGAGCTCATTCTTGATAGTTTGATTGTAGACTTTTTAATCGATCTGTAAATACATAGAATTCCTGGAGTTGAAAATGTATAAACTCTTACATAAATATTTACACAAATCTGGTTGTGAGAAAAAATGAGGTTTAAAGTAAAATAAGAATAACAAACACACCATAACATGTAACCATTGCTGATGGAAAGAAATACGTATTATATTTGACACTTTATAATAAAAAAGGAACAAGAAAATTAACTTTTTTAAAACACCCCACAGTACCTAATGCGAGACAGGTAACCATAAACCGCAGCCCTCGACCCGTGCTCCCAGAAGTATATCATTATCTAGGAGCGAGTGGGCTTCCCCAGTCGGCGGCGACTCGCTCGTCAAACGAATTACCGGGAAGATGGACGGGATGGCGCGTCGGGAGGAGCGCTGTTTACGCTTTACGGCTTTTACGATCGTAACGGTATTTCATAATTTACGCAGTAACAGAAATTAAATAGGTACAACTTTTTTAGCACAGAAATATCGCTGAATAATTGCCTAACTTCTGCCGCTATATCGTTGACATAGGACTGGGATGTGGTTTAAAACCAAAGGAACACATTGGGTAATTTTAGTGTACTTTCAGCTGATTCTGTTTATATGACCATAAGTGAAAATATTAAAACAATAAAAAAATTAAACATGCTTTTTGGGATACAAACTCCTACTCCCACATTTATGAAAAAAGGTTTTAGGATAAAAGTTTTTTTTCTATATTAATATTTTATTATTTTTATATTAATAAGCCATTTATTCTAATGACTTTTTTGTACAAGTAAATGAACATTTTTAGAAATAAAAAACAATCCCTTTTCTTTAATGAAACGAGATTTAATTAGTTAAGTCAAAGCCAGTAAAAGGCTAGCAAACGTACAGTTGATGATAGTCTTTGTTTGAGATCCTGAATAAATAAAAAAGTCGATTAGATTGGATCGGACCTGCCTGCGAAATAGATTCTGCATTCCGGATCTATACAGTAGCCAGCGCTCAGCGCCGTTGTTTTATTAAAATTCAGATGAATGTTGCCGTCGGAAATTTCAACTCTGATGGAAACTGCTGCTCGCGATATTGACATGAATACATTTACTGAACGCTATCACCCGGGTATGGATCGAGAGCTGGTTAAAACTTTGAAATATTTCACAATTTATTTGTGCTTATTTAGGCGAGTAAGCACCGTGCCATATGGCGTCCGGTTCTTTCTGCCTACCCCGCTAGGGAAGTGGCGTGAAGTTTAGTTAGTTATTTATGCACATTATTGTTAAATCACTATTATAAAATTATACCAAATTATTTCTTGAATTAATTATCATAAATCGTTGTAACTTGGAATTTCTATCTGTTTGATAAGAGGTTTTATAATGACGCTTCACACCCAGTCATGGAATTAATTGTGCGTAATAACAACTAAACCGGCGCATTGCATGTTTTAATGCAGACTAACTGTCCTTACGGTAAATTAAAAAAATAAACACACCGTACACATTATAGGTATGTGGATAGGACGCGGGTCGCGCGCTGCAGCGATGCCGGCTCGGCTCCCTGCTCGCAACGCGAACTACGGTAGTGCGACGTTAGGAACGCAACGCTTGGACCTACACGTTTCAATAATGTTTATGTAATCGTATTTATCTTATTTTGTTATTATTTAATATATTTTATTATGCATATTATGTAGATATATAAAAAAGCAGGGCACTCGTCCGTGGGCATCAATCGGCAGGGCGCGCAAAACCAGCGCCATGGCTTGCCATGCTGAGTGAGGATTTTTTCCTTTGGACATCGCAAACCCGTGTCTGGATAACGTGAATTCTTTTTTTTATCTTCTGTCCCTGTCATATTATGTGTGTCTAGCTTGTCGTAATAAGTTGTTTGTTTTTTTGTATGTTTTTATATCGATGTATTATTGGTTGTGTTGTGATGTACAAATGTAATAAATATTTCTTTCCTTCTTTCTTTCAAATAGTGGGGTAGTTCGGGAATATCATACCACAGACATGTTTCTTATTAAAAATATGTTTTTGGCTAAAATGTTTAGAATGTCAACTCATAACACGCCTATCAAATAAAATATTCACGTGACGTTTGGCTTTAATGGCCAATTTCCTTAAAATAATTATACTTAAGAAGATACCAAGGTCACCGGCAGTGTTCTGTTATTTACTTTCTAACTGTTACTTTGTTATTGACACGAACGTAGCAAACAAGTTCAAGGTGGGCCTGGTGGTCACTGTACCCACAGGCGCATGTGTAGGCTCTTTGTTGACGATCTATAGTGACAGCGATATAAGGGATGACAGTATGATAATGATTCCCTTGGTCGCCCATCACAGTACGCACACCAGGTGCTCCTAGTCACAGAACAAAACTCAGCAGTTGAGGGGTACACCTTTACGCTGGTGTGACTTCAGAGAATGGAACTATGATGCTCTCAGTCATCGATCGAAAATAATTGAAATACACCTAGTACATGCACCTACAATCATCAGGAAAACGCTATGAGCGGATTTTTTGACGGATTTTGGATGAGGTCAAGTGTCTCTTCCAGTAAAGACATCAAATTTAATTTACAAATTATAATTTTGATGTAGCTGCAGAATGTCCTTTTGTGAGCATAGCTATATATGAACTGATCATCAATTCAGCCGCAAGCATATTAGGCTGATTTTCTAGCCTTTGTTGATAGTTTTTAGCAGTGCCAACGAAACGTAAATATTTCTGTACAAAGATTTATAGACAATGATACCTGTACGGTAGTGACAGCGGGCGGCAGCGAGGCGTCGTCAGCGCCGCTGCGCGAGCCGCGCGAGCCGCGCTCCGAGCTCTCGTCGTCGGAGTCGGACGCGTGGAAGGAGGCGGCGGCGCCCGCGCCCGCCGTCGGGTCGCTCAGCCGCAGCTTCAGCCCGTCGCGACGCATCGCGCTCGCTTCTACCGAGCCCACCCCGACGATGTTACCATTGCCGCACTGGTGATCTTTGCTTTTGCAAGTGCAGCTTTTTACACAACACTCATCCTCGCTTCTGAGGTGTGCGAATTCTTATGTCATTTGTTGTTTAACAGTCTGGATAAATTAAAACCGCTGTCTTCTCTTCGAACGTAAACGTCACTAAAAGTGACTGATGAAATCTCCAGAGATTCGTATTCTTCACGTTAATCCGTATTTCAAACATATATTATCGTTTGTCGTTAAAATACAATGCATTTACTATTATAGAATCTTTGTCTCTTCTTTCACTATGTTGTTTTACAAGACTAGAATATATACGAGTAGTATTCACATTACACGCGCTGTAGCTCGTTTACGAGGAATATAATTTGGCTTTGGCTTTGGGAATGTCTCATATCACTTCACAATTAAGATCTCACTGATATTTTTGGGCACTTATTTGTTTTTATTTACCTGTAGTTCAGAAGGGCTTAGATTAATGTTTCGTATCGCGATCGGCAATGACTTACATTTCAATTCCCATTAGATAAAAAATACCGAGGAAAAATGCGTATGTTAAATTAGGATACATAAATTCGATTTCATTATAGAAACAGTATCTCGCAGCCACAACCGCAGAAGCCTTATTATGCTTTCGAAGAATCAAAAACTTTACGCATATACGGTGTTAAAACGTCGCCAAATACCCGGTAATTGAGTGAAGCGAATGGTTCACATACCACATTCGGCTCGGAGCACACTCGCGGCGGCCCGACGCGGGCGGGCACACGCGCGCCTCCGCGGTTCAGTAACCGGCTTTATCGCCGCGACTTCAGTCATTTATTTTTGTGTCGACACCACTACTACATTCAGGTACAACGACAATCTAGAGATTTTAGTTATACCTGAATGTAGATTACTCACATCCATGATAAACGTTTCACATCATGAAGAAGAATGCAACGTACAAATACATCAAATATGTGACTCAGTAATGGGTCGACAAGAATCGACCCATTACTGAGTCACATATATTTATAGTTCAGTTTCCCGGCGTTTAGGCGCAAAGCAAGTATGCGTGTAAAATATGATCTCGTTGGTAATATCGGGGGAGGACATACAAATTCTTGAAATTATCAAACTGGAATATCTCGACCCTCTCGGCCGATCATGTCGTAACCCTTTTTATGTCTTCACTGCGCATTTACTAAGTTCTCGTCGTGAAATACTCTGGATATTACCTATAATAGTGAGATATCCGTCAAAGGCGTACTTTTTTCATTGTCATTTTCATTTCCGAGTAAAATTGCTATATACTCCTCATAAAAATTATGAATGTTTTTTAAACAAGTCCGTACATAACGAGGCGTGTACCCATTTTACATTATAACCCAAAACTAGGACAGAATAGAAGAGAGTCACTACCGAATGCGCCATCGAGCCAGTCGAGGGCATTAACTGCGTTGTTGATAATAAATTGTAAGAATACGTACAAAGTCTTGCTCTATTATTTTCCGTCTAAATTAATACATTCCACTAGACGTAACATAAACAGAAGATTCTCAAAATAAAACTGCATTTGCACGATAAGATACCGGGCGCCCTCGCGGCGCCCGCGACGGCCGCCGATCGGCGCGAGATTTATTGCATCTTTAAACGATATTATTATCTTAATATTGCACGCAAGGCTGACCGTTAAAAATAATTATACCGCGCATTATATTTGCGTTAACGCCGCCAGGTACGTCGCGGCGGGACCCGCTGGACGCCACTGCCAATTAGATCCGGTAAACACACTTCGATGAAATTCAAATGTAAACTACCATCGGCCGGCGGGAATTATGTGCTCCGTCGACAGCCCGCTGCGCGTGGCGCGGCTCCGTCGACATTGCTTTGAACTGGAGAAGCTAACACGTCAAATAGCATTACCGGCGAAATTCGATTTGAGCTTTGTGGTGGCTCGTGCTAAGTGTCCCAAAATATAAAAGCGGAAACTTCAGTCAATCTAGTCGCCGCTTACCGTACCTAGTCAGCTCTTGCATATGATCAATCCGCCAGGAATACATTTGAATACCAATTAACCCATATTCCAAAGGGCTTTTTGCCTCTGCTTCAGTAATATGATGGGCACACCCACCGCAGCTTGAGATAATGTCGTTACGGATTTTATCCTTTGAAGAAACACAAAGCACATCTGGTTATAGCTCGGAGCGTCTTTGAATTTGAGAACGAGCCCGTCGGCCTGAATGCCGGGAAAAGTCGTGGCTTTTCGCTGAACTCCTTTATAGATAAGAATGTACCGTTTAAAAACTTTACGTCCAAATTAGAATTCTTGGGAAAATGTAAACTATTAACACAGAATTGTTGGTGAACGATTTTGCTGAGGGATTGTGCGCTCTATAGCCAAGCCTGCTCAAGGACGCTCTAAATATAAATCAAACCATATAGTGAATCTGCGCTGCAGCGGTGATACGGGCGGGCGGTTGCGCCCAAGTACAGGCACAAGCAGAATATTATGATACTATGACTATCTAACAGCTAATCAAAATTACCGATTACATACATCAGTAACTATACACATCCGATTGAAGACAGTATTATTAATGATATAATAATTTTAATCAGATTTATGCATGGATATTTCTTGCTTTTTCTATTCTTCTAATAATTATTTTGAATGCTTGTTCTAAGGCTTATTATAGAGCTACACGAAAAGTAGTATTGTAATTTGTGTTACTTTCAATACTATATTCATATGAAACATATCAGTAAATAAAGATAATTGTTAAATTGAACATAGAATACGTAAATTAAAAGAATGTGCCAAGTGTGCTCCTTGCCTCTCAAGTCGTAAAAAGCAACTAATGGTGTGCTGGCTGTTGGCTTTGTAACTGTCGAGGAGAAAGTCACATGACAGCCACATACATGGCTGAGTTTCCATCAAACAGTTCAATTTAATTTTTGGCTAAAAGTAGTTGAAGGACCTGGCTGCTCCATGGACACTTCCTACCATATCAGTGTTTGCGGGCGTGATTGTATGTACTTATGTATGAATACGAAACGTCGAATAGGTAACTATAGTATCAATGGGTCGTATAGGGCTGTAGGTCGAGCCGCCCGGAGGCTGGTGCCGGCCCCGGCGCCGCGCCCACTCGACGCAGCAGCAGCGTCGTGTACTCGTAATTACGCGCACTCATCTATTTATATGATTACGTACGCGTCCGCGTTTGCGATCGCGCTCGGCGCCGCTCCGATCGATCGATACCTTGCGGTTTGTGCGCTGTCAATTGGGATTGTCGGGGATCTTATTGACATTCATCGGCCTAAAACAAATTGTATCGCCAAATTACGTAAATCACTATTGGAACTTTTTTATTGCTACTCATAATTAGATACAAATTCTTTATTGCATAAGAAACAACGGCTGAATTTAACAATTAGGTTTCATCGCTTATAGCGATCTTTTACAGACCACCTATTACTGGACAATATTATATTGAAAAGAGGGATTAAACTGAGCCAAAGCAGTGAGGAGAAGGGAACCTGTCAAAAAATATTACGTATCCATAATACGATGCGAATAGATAATGTTACATAGGTAGGTTATGAAGAGGTAACATAAAGTGAGATAATTGTGTCAAAAGTAAAGATAATAAGATTCGATTCTGAACCTGTAAACAGAAATTGGAATTGCTTGATGAAAATGGAAAGAGAGTGCCAGAATAAATCGTTTTCTCTCATAGTGAATATTCTGTAAGATAGGGTGGAAGTAGAAGACTTTGTATTAAATAGTACCCAAACTATAACAGTGAAAAAACTCGGTGAGAGCGGATAGGAAGCCATTTCAGTTAAGTCGGAATTGATACTATATCAAACTTACGTAGATCGACAATGACACATAATATGTACTCGTAGACGTTCTGAAAACATTTGAGCATGTCCGTACGAGTGAAATGGTGGACATGAGTGGAAGTTGCGTAAACTATTGACAAGAGTTCTTTCGTCTTTCCTAGAATTAAGACCAATATTAATAATTTAAGAATATTTAGAAAAAAAAAAAGTTATATATCACGACGACTAAGGAGGTTAGTAAGTCCATAAACGGACACTTATGGCGCGGTTACGTTTAGAGCACTTATGAGTTCGAGGTGTAACGATAATTGTTGTATTGTTCGCGCGACGGTCGGTACACTGCGCTGTCCGAGTACCGGAGGCGATTACACAAGGCGAGGCACCTGACGACGCGACTGGAAACTGATACGGGGTTCAGCCGGGCCGTGCGCACGCGCTCTGTATTGTGCAGGACATGGGGCCGGACAAGTACATTCAACAGTACACAAAGGTGTCCTTGTGTACTGCTGAAAGTACTTGTTTATTTACCTACCACTGGATCCGTTTACGTAAACAACGCGAATTTGATACGAATAAGGTTTAGGACGATTTTTCGTGGGGATCGGTGGAAGGTGTACGTAGTTATATCCGAACCGTGTTCGTTATGATTTAGTACAGTAAATTATTGAATTTGCTGTACAATACAATCCCCGCTAAGTTAAAAACAAATAAGTATGTGGGTTAGCAGGGAAAATGATGACACATTTTTGTAATTGTTCATTGATTTTGCTTACATATCAGATCGGAAACAGAAGCAATATTTTAACGTATCGTCTATAGAATAATGATTTGTTTTTTTGTATGTTTGTAACGAATAAACTCATAAACTGAAGGGTTATCAGTAAAATTAGGTACACATATAGATTATAGACTGGAATAATGTATAAGCTCCGTTTTATTGATATACCACGCGTGCGAAACCGCGGGCAGATGCTAGTGTAAAATAAAAAGAGGGCTACTGCCTTTGCGGGAATGTTCAGCATTAAAATTACGATAATGAAATATACGATCATACGATATGTCACATTTACACGTATATAAAGTGATGAATTATCCAGAAACACATTAATTCAGTTTCACGTGCCTGTGTACGTGTATCATTTCCCGTGTGGCGCACAGGCGCTGAGTGAGGCTCTTCGTCGCAGCGCTTTGGCAGGATGGACTACGGTAATGTGTTTGATCCAATGTGTCGCCGCGAGCGAGGAGCGGGCGCCGCCGCCGCGCCTGCCCGCCCCTGACATTTGCGCGCCCACCCACAACCTGTCCTGTCCAACATTTTACTAATACCCGAAACCCCAGGAGACTTCGTGATGTCCTTTTATTCCCGTCCACAAAGAGAATAATTGCCATGACGATTGCGAAATGGAAATACTTTGTAGGTTTCAATGAACTATGTTAATAAAGTCGCGAGGGCAATGATGTCGTCTGAGGCGCGGACGAGTTTTAATTGTATTATCAAACTTTTTGCTGCGAGGCCGAGCGGAGCCGCGCCGCGCGCCGGTCGGCGGGCGCGCTCCGGGCGGCCCTCAACATCCACGTATATTTCCAACTCTAGAGAAAATTCGAGCAAACGTATAATAACTTTATTACTACACACTAATGTATAGTAAGTATATGCTCGATA